>JACYXH010000094.1:1085000-1430000 GCA_026745465.1 Lota lota | reverse complement strand
TTGAGTGAACACATTTGCCCATGTCATGTTAATTCACACCTAACATGAATTTAAAATGCATCCAAGAGATGCATCCAAACACCCATAAACCGGTAGATAACAAACAATAAAACAATAGGCCAGAATGGACTTGCAGGGTAGGGTAATACAGAGACATGCCTTAAACCCTGGTTGGCTGCGATGCATGAACAGATGGTGGCGTAACATTCCAAATTCTAGGAGGCCGATGCAGTATGTGGGTCGACTTGGGTTAGAGGACACAAACACTGCGCCCAGAACAGAAGGTAGTGGGCCCAGTGCAGCGGAGCCACGGGCCCAAGCGTCTCTTTAGCCTGAACTGCTCATTGACAAATGATGTATTTTGATGTATGGTGATGTATGGATACTGATTGGACGAATGGGTGACGGCTTCAAAACCAGAATATTTGTCGGCCGCCACACAAATCCCGTCATGACTGAAGGGGGCAAGCTAATTTTGTACAATCTGTGCTACAGTCTCCAGGTACTGAAGGTGTTTTTAATTTTACATTTAGGTTTAGTCTTTAGTCACTCTCACAAGGGGCTGTTGTCGTGTTGAACTTGCAGAAGGCTCTGGTTAACTATGCATGCCTTTCGTCTTTGGTGCAGATGCGGCTGTATCTGTGTTACAGCAAGTAATAACTACCTGCTCCTTATTTCAGTCAGTTCATTATTCAGCCCACAGGCGGTTTGTTCAGAAAGGCTTCCAGGAAGTATCGCCCCTCTCCCCAAAAAACAATACAGGAAATAAAAAACAACACAAAAATCGTAATTGTTATCTGACTGTAACTCTGTTCAAGATAGCCAATCAGCACTGCATTTGGGTTGGTGATATATGTGGATGGGTGTGCATGTGTGTGCATACGTATGTGTGTGTGTGTGTGTGTGTGTGTGTGTGTGTGTGTGTGTGTGTGTGTGTGTGAGTGCGTGCATGTGTGTGTGTGTGTAAAGATAAGCCAAGGCGGGAGAGAGAGATTCTATGGTTTACAGAAGTGACCTAAATACAGGTACCATGGCGATGCATTACACCAGATCTGTAAAAAAATAACATGAATTTAAAGTCGTTGAAATGAACTAAAAACATAGAAAAACGCTATGTCCCTCTGGACGTCATGTTCCCATGTCCATTCAGGTCTCACATATACAATCAATTTAATTGTTAGAGTGAAAGCACTTATATATGAAAAAATGTATTTCATTAGCATACAATAGCAAAATCTAATTGTTTTTCTCTTTTTCAAATAGCAAACTAATTGACCTACCCAGTCTATGATATTACAGATCGTTTAAAAATGTTTTCATGATTTGCAAATAATTCATTTATAGGTGAATAGCAAAGGCAAAAGTCAAGTGTAAAGCAGAACTGTGGATTTAGTTGGATCTGTACATGCCATGTTTAGCTTGTATCTGCCAACATGCTGGAAGTCTTTAGAAAGAGGGAACAAATTTGATTATACAGCGAGGTCAAAATATTTACATTGTCTGGCAGTCAAAGTAATTCTATAGACCAAGTGGTTTTGATTTGTTTCAGTCTGGAATGAGAAAAAAATATATTTGTTTGGAATTAAAGTAGAACTCCTCTCCTTTGAAGATTAATGAGAAAAATGTTCAATCATATTTCCAAATTCAACAGAGTTGACCTTTTTTTTTCTCAAACAAATCCGTAGTAATTTTATTCAGGAACATCCTGATGACAGAGAAATTCTGTCATGAACGGACATGAAATGCATCTTCTCGCAGATCAAATGCATGTACATAGCATCCCGAATTTGAATATGGCACTAGAGACCAGAGAAAAAACAATGCAGAGAAATTAATAATTACAAAGTCAGAGTTGAAGGAAGGGTGATTTATTAGTTGGCTAAACTGGCCAGCAGATGTATTTCACTAGGCTAGTCCCCATTACACATAATTACCTCAAGGCCAGTCGGCCGCAGCTAAAATTAACAAGCTCTGCCAAAGCAGAGATATGGAAGTATGACGAAGCAGCTTCTTTCTCTCTCTCTCTCTCTCTCTCTCTCTCTCTCTCTCTCTCTCTCTCTCTCTCTCTCTCTCTCTCTCTCTCTCTCTCTCTCTCTCTCTCTCTCTCGCTCTCTGCCTCTTCCTCTCTCTCTCTCTCCAATACACAGCCACATATTGTGTGCACCACAGTGTGGTACACTGTGTTGTGTTTCTGCTGTTTTGGTAGTGATGAAAGAATGAGATAGAGGACAGTTTACTCCAAATATAGTTTGGAGGGACATTCATCAAGCGGAAACAATATCAAACATTCAGGTTTCTTTTTGCGGTGAACCTCTTTGTACACAAGTACGAAATAACGAGAGGGAAAATGGGTGTAAGTGTTTTGTGGCAATAAAACTGTGTATCCTCTTATTGTGAAAAGATGCACTATGTGGCCTGTGATCTTTCCCTTTTACAATGGCTCCATAAAATCCTTGACGCCAACTATACTGATATTGTATTGATACACAAGAGCGCTTCTGCAGACACAGGAATGTATACAGGATTGTTATGCTTTACCTACATCAAAACACTTTTCTATGCTTCAAGTATACTATTCAATGCTATAAAAAAAAACTAAAATATATGTGTTGTCTGATTTACGATCATCACAAACCTCCCTCCACCGGTCCCTGCTAGCTGGTTCCGCTGCCAAACCCAGGAAAATAACCCCACATAATAACCTAACTCCATGTTGTCACACATACCGTAGACTGATAACTGATGATGTGATGTAAATGTGTCAAGAGCAACTGTCAACATGGCAGTGAATGAGCCTGATCAATTTCCAATAGATTAACCAACCATGGCACGCGGCACATCAGGGGGGTAGACGCTTTAATATCCAGCAAGGCAATTTAAAGAGTGGGTTGGGGGTGTCTAGCTAGCTACTTTATGAGGACTGACTTTAATGTCGGGAAACAGAGATGCCACGTTTGCTGTAATGGACTTAAAAAACTGGAACTGAAGAACAGAAGACGGCTGTAGGCCGCTAGGTAGCTAGCAGTCTAGTTTTGCAAAGACACGGGAGGGAATTGAGACCAAAAGTAAGCAGAAAAGGATAAATGCTAACCATGACAAATCAAGTTAATTCAAAGGTGGTACAATCTGCATGGGGGAATTCAGGTTTCAATCAAACAAAACAATTCCCTTAATCTTTGTAGCCTTTCCCATGCTCCACCATTCATACATCCACCAATATCACACTTCCACGAGACGATTTAATAATTATACACCATTCCTTGCCAGGGAATGCACAGTACTTTGCATAATAAAAGTACACTTCCATGCTACGGTACACCAAAACATCTCTATGCCAGTGAATGAAGATTTAATTACTCAGAAGTATAAAAGCAGTGGTTGGTATGTTTTGAATACAAAATGCCTGTCTTTATTTGTTTTCTCAGATGTGTTGGAGGACTTGAATAAAGGAAAGGGAATCTGAGACCACTGGCCAGCTGCTGAATTTATTAAATTATACACTGGCTGATGGGTTTGATACACTGAAGAGAAAAGAAAACCAAAGTAGGAGCTTATAGGAGGTTTAATGCTCTCTCAATGTGTTGGATTGGAGGGATTTAAAATGGTATATAGAATGTAATATAGTCACTTAGGTGGAGGGGCGGTATGCAGCTCAGCATTTACATATTTGTATCAAAGGGCTTATGCTTGCTAGTTCAGTATCAAAGATAGATTGAAAGACATGAATGGATGTTAGGCACACACATGTATTATGCAAAAATATTTTTTTTCAGGTTCACAGGGAGCTCTGGAGCACAAGAGTGAGTTGAAATCCATCCAGCTTATGGTGGGTTCTGCCTTCTGTATACCCCATGTATTTCTCTCCTTGTGAGAGATAATGGTACTTATTGGGTCTTTAATGTCTTCATAATAAATGGTAACAAAAATAAGCCCAGTTGGGGATCTAGGCTTATTCATCAGACCAAACCTTTAAAATACCATCCAAACTTTCAAAAGAACAACTACCTGAACCAAGTGCGAACCTACCTCCAGGGTAGAGCTAGTTCCGGGCATTGATTTCCTACTATTTCCTTTCTGTGTGTGTGTTTGTGTGTGTGTGTGTGTGTGTGTGTGTGTGTGTGTGTGTGTGTGTGTGTGTGATAGACAAAATGTTGTGGGGAAAAGAGCAATAGTAAGTCTATCAGTGTGTTTGTGTGTGATATCGAGTATATTTATGTGTATTTATGTGTTTAAATAGTTGTGTGTGTGTGTGTGTATACTCACAAGTGTGTGTCTCTCTGTGTTTGTGTGAAGATGTGGGTGGTACAACAAAACAATTATAGTGAGTATGTTTTAGCAGCACACACACTATTTATGCATACACGCACGCACATGTGTGTGCATGTGTGTGTGTGTCTGCGAACGTTTGTCTGTGGATGCATGCGTGTAGTGTATGTGTGTCTCAGAGGGGTCTACAGAGGGCGTTGACAGCCTACATGGACTCTGAGGTAATTGGAGAAGGACTGAGGGCTTGTAACCAGAGCTCAGTATGGCTGTCTGAAATAGTCTCCCTCACAGCACCGTGGGACAGGGAGACTGACACAAAGGCAACTGATTGGATGGAAAAGTCTCCGCTGGGTCCAAGGGAAAAGTCACCTCTACTAATACCATTTGTTTCTACTGCAGCTGTACTCAAGTTGGTGTGTGTGTGTGTGTGTGTGTGTGTGTGTGTACAGACAGGTTTTTTTTAATGAAGTAAGTGTGAATGAGCACACAAATGTGTGAATTCTCATGCATGTATTTTAACGAGTGTGTGTATAAAGAAATGTGTATGTGTGTGTGTACACCATTTTTTTTTACAAAGTAAGTGTGAATGAGCACACAAATGTGAGAATATGCATGCACATATGTGTTTCAACACTTATACGCAAATGTGTGTGTTTGTGTGTCATGATTGTGTTTGTGTGTCTCTTTCAACAAAGCGGAATGAGTGTGTGTGTCCGTGTGTTCAAGAATGAAAGTGTAGTCGATAAAGCTGTCTCTATACAAACAGTGGCGATGTCCTTACATAGAGTTCTCCTTCAACAAAAATAAACCCTTATGCCAACACTAGCAGAGTGGCTATGCTTAACACCCACTAGACTAGACTATGAACTGCTTACTTTGTATTTTGCACCACAGCTTTTAAGAAAGGAAGAGACTTTTGAGTTTGGATGGCCTGTAACATGCGCACGCTCACCCATATGTCGGTGTGCCTTGGAAGGCACGAGATCACACAAATACTATCTGGGTTATGCACAATTGACCATTTGATAGCTTAACGTCCTCAACTCTGTACGTATTTTAGCAATTAGGGCTATTTTTGTGTGTGTAAGTGTGTGTGTGTGTGGGGGGGGGGGGGGGGGGGGGGGGGGAGAAGGAGAGGGTGGTCTCAATGGTCTTTAGCTTCAATATCTTTTGCTTGTCAATTCACATAACACATATAGTTTTGTCAGAGATAAAATAGGGCAGCTGTAGCTCAGGAGGTAGAGTGGGTTGACTTGTAACTGGAAGGTTACTAGCTCGATCCCTGGTTCCTCCTAGTTGAGTGTCGAGGTGTCCCTGAGCAAGACACCTTAACCTAACTGCTCCCGACGAGCTGGCTGTCGCCGTGCATGGTTGACACCGCCGTTGGTGTGAGAATGTGTGTATGAATGGTTGGTAGTCACTTTGGACAAAAGCGTCTGCTAAATGTAATTGAGAGAATTATTTGATTGGTGCTCTATGAAAAGTTAGTTCACATCCTTGTTGATTTTAACCAGATTGGACAATGCACATTTTCAGGCAAAAATTCGGAATAAAACCCTATGGTGTTCTATAAAAAACAGCCTATGTTGAAAGATGAAAGCAAGTCACTATCATTTACATATTTGCTAATTCTTTGCATCCTTTTGAAATGAGAGTCAAATACAATAACCACTTGACTATCCTTCCTTAGAACATAATGATTCCTGTCACCATTGATGACATATTGCTAAGTCCTGTATAAGTATCTGTTTCTTTTCGTATTAAGAATATTCATGGTCAATTCTTTCTCCTTCATGGACAGGACAGCCACCAATCCACACTCTCAAGGTCAATCTGTTTCTAAATCAATATAAAGCTCATTACATGCAGGGATTTGTAGTCCATTTACAGGACAATCATGAATCACCACCTACACGTTGTGGAGAATGGAACCATGCCACCACGCTATACGTGTGCAATATTTGGGTGGCTCGTTGTGTTCACCACATGCTGTGTGGATGACCGATCTCCTTCATCAAACGTGGCTCCTATTTATGTATTTTGGTCCACTTTGACATGTGTGATTCATGTCCACCTGGTTCTCTTTTAACCCGTTGAGACTTGGCGGTTTATCCCCATCAATCAGTTTGGACAAAAATGTATAAATGTTCCTGTATCCCTGTTCAAACATAAATCATATTACATCCTAGGTTTTTTTCCCTCTTGAGCTGGGAGTTTTAGTGTGGGTGTGAGTCACCGAATAGGTAGAGGAAAGCAAGGTTAGCACATGATTTAGCTGAGGCCCCAAACAGGGCTCAGAAAATGATAAAAAGCTCAAGTACAGACGATGTTTGGTATTTAAAATGGGGTTTTTAAACTTGGCAGCCAGCCACACAGAGCCCGCAGGTTTATTTTGCATTATTTTGCTGACAGGGATCAGGGTTCACTGTTGAAGAAGAAAATCACATTCTCATGAAATATTCTTGTTTCCCAATAGGTTTTTCTGCCGCCTATTCCTCAGAGACGGTGACCAAGAAAGAAAGAGAGGGCGATTGCTTTGACTGAATCTTCATTCATTATAATTTTTTTGTCAATGTCAAACGAAAGAAGCAAACCAGGATGAAGAAATAGCAGTATATATAAAAAAGAATCAGACAGCTCCTCTTCCTCTCCGCCAATTGAAAGGGCCCATACAAAGGTTTCCCGGCGGTTAGGGACTGAAAGCGTCTGGGTCCACTGTCTGCAGTGCCTTTAATGGTAAGCATCTTTGAGAGCCAAATGGCTGTAACCCCCACCTGCCCTTATACTAAACCTTCCTGTATCTGTATTAGTTTTAGTATTTAGTATTTAGTATTAGTTAGAGGCTTTGGAAAAAAGCCTCTTTTAAATTGTAAGTATTGTAATGATTTCCACATCCAAAAGCACATTTGTAAGGGCCAATAAGTGCCTGTTACCAAACACTGAAAAACCACCGCTATATAATGAGTACGGGAAGGTTGGTCATTTATACAATCAGGCAACTTCTTTTAACTGTAGGCCATACTAATAGTTTATTTCAATAATTATTGAAGGAGAATGTACGTTGCGTGTTTGTTGAAAACGAACACAGAACACAAAAAACTGAAAACAAAAAGCAAACCGAAAACATCCATAGATCATTGTCCTCCTTGCAACTCCTCTGTCCCTGGAAGGTAAATGTTGGCTCAAACAGTGCAGTGTGCACTGCTGCAGTGCAGAGTACACTATACCGTCAGCAAGCCTTTATATCACACACTGTGTGTTTTTATATGTAAAAGCATGCATTGCATTATGTTTCTGAACCGCTATTTCTATGTGCTCCTATGCACAAGCCTCTGAGCCAAAGTTAGTTGCAGACCAGCAAGTAAGCGGGGGACATTTACAGCCACTTAGCTGAGCTACTACATGTTATTTTTTCTTGTTGTCTCATTATTATTTCTCATACATCCCCTGTATGCGTTTTGTGAGAAGCATGTTGCCTTCCTCTACTATTCAGAGATGGGAATCACAATTTGAGGGTCTCCACCTTCTATGGTGGCCCTGGCTAATGTGATCAGAATGCACACTAATGTGACCTGTCACTCATCCCAGGCCCCATGGCTGAATGCTGGGAGCTGGAGCGACAAGTGTAACCGGGGGGCCAAGTAGAGTGGGCGTAGTCACGCATGTTAATGAGCTCTGATTCTGAGCCTTTCGCAGTGTTCAATGATGATCTTGGCGCATGCCAAGAGAGTGTTGTTTTCAATATTAAAGCCAATAACACCATGGTTATCTGGAGCCTTTGTGTTTATTCAGTATGCTATTTATGGCCCCACATCATGACCTTGAGTCTTTTAATTAGACATGAACATTCCTTTCCCAGGCTTCAAAATAAATATTAAATATTAAAACATATTAGTGTTATGAAAAACGAAATGACAAAAGAAACAATGAGCCATTTCACTTTAATGAATATCGACCCATTTGCAGCTTTTATCTTGTGTGTGTGTGCATGCGTGTGCGTGCGTGTGTGTTTGTGATGCACTTAATGGTTCTATTTATCCCTCGGAGGATGTGGCTTCACCGCAGACACCAGGCGGCTGCCTCCAGCATACTAAGATCTTTCCTCTGTTTTATCCATCCGCCCCCCTCTTCATCCCCTTCATCATCTTCAGCATCATCATCCTTCATCTTTCTGCCCTCTTTTCATTCCAACTCTCACCTTTCCTCCTCCCTTCTTCCACTTTCACCAGCCTGATCCTGATCCTACCATCGCTGGTCGTTTATGTACAAATAATATCAGTGTCAATGTGTCAATAATGTTAATTTCTTTTGTAAACATTGCACTCAGTTTTGCACTTGCATTACATAACATATAATGCAAGTGTATGTCATGTAATGACAATTTAAGACAATAATACAGGTTATTGATGTTGATTGTGGGTATTATTACCCTGTGGTGCCCATTATGTACAGTGTTCTTGAGTCTGAGAAAGGCAGTTTAAATGTAATTGTTTTATTTGTTTTAATATCTTAATATACACTGGCTCTTATACCAGATCTTAAGTAGACACAATTGCCTTAATCCATTCAGTTTTGTATCACCCTGCGGCAAGATCTTGTTCAATTTATTCTAATTCACCATATATCCCCATATCGATTTGCATAGTCGACAACTAGTAATAAAACCTTTTAACTAATCTGCAATCAAATCTGTGACACCGGTAATCCGTCGCAAATCCGTTGTCCATGGCAGCCAGTCATGTGTAAACACTTCTAAAAGGGGCACTGAAATGCATAATTAAATTGTGATGGTTATTTGTTGCATTGCTGAAGCAGGCAAAAGGGGCTTAAGTTTGCATGGACTGGTGAGGACCACAGTGAGATAGCACATATCCTTAATGGATGGCTTAGTATTATTTATAGACCAATCATGAAGTGAAGGTGAGATTGATGGTGAGATCATGCGTCCTGAAGCTTCTCCAAGCCCAATTTCAGAAGAACACATTTTGTCTCCAGAGAAATGCATAGAAAATGGAATGGTAGCAATATGTGACATTTTACCAGGGTCCAATTTTGCTGCTCATTCGATAACAAAAACAAGTGTGTGTGTGTGTCTATGCACACGTACCAAACAAAAGCTCACATAGTCTCCTGTCTCAATCAAGGCAATGTTCTTGAAGTGCTCCATTGGTGAAACTCCAACATATCTGGTCCTGAGATTCTAAGTATGTAGCAATAGAGTTAGCTCTATTGGGTATTGGCAGAAAAAGAAAAACATTCCTCTGTGAATGAACGTCTATGTGTGTCAATGCGCCGTAATCCTCCGAGCGAAACAACACAAGATCCACCTCCTCAAATGTGTTGAAAGCAGAAAAATAAGACAGAACAGGACACCACAGCACACAGAAGCACGTTCTTCTAAACGCTTGAACAGCCAAGAGAGCTCTTATGCAATGACATGAGCTAATGTGAATATATATCAGCTATATATACTTCACTATAACTTCTGACTCCTTCATGCTTCCTCCCCTCCAGTATGCTGCCAGTCGACTAGCTCATTAGCACGGGTTTGAAGCCTCTCACTAGCTAATCCACCAGGGAAGCGTGTGACAATGTGTGCACACATGGTGAAGTGTTTATGTGCACAACATTACATTGGGGATGGCGTTGGTGGGCGTAGATTTGTTGTACGCCATGTGTTCAGAACATTCACATGTCTAATGTTGTCAAACATGAACCTATGTTTAAATCTCAACAGACGATCACATAAGTGTACAACACTACCACTGCCCCTCACAACCTGAAGCGTGTATCTTCGTTCCCGGAGCAGCACCTTCCCCCTATAGACACTGGTATTAACCTGTCAAAGCTTTTCCAATGTTGTTGTGACAAGGGAAGGGATGGGAATAGAGGAGAGACAGTAAAAATAGCCTATAGCTATCTGCAGAATTAAAGTGAATATCAATCAGGATATTATTTCCATACAGAGCGCTTGCCGAGATGCGATAGGCTGGTTTGATAAGAGAGCGGTTGCTGTGTGGTTGATTGATGGGGTGTGTAATTGCGGGCTGAAATGCAATCGCCGAACTGTTGATAAGGAAATTTGCAACAGTTTGCAAATTTGAAAAAGGCAACAACCCTAGCCAATAATCCAAAGCATTAAATGGAATACTTGAAGTTTGCCTAACACTTCCTTCCCCCTTGTCCAATCACAACAGTCCTCAAAACGTGTACGGAATGAGAAAGCATGTACTATTTTTTTATTTTTAAAGGTGCAATTTGGTTGCATCTAGAGGGGCGGACTTAGCAGAAATTGAATATAATATTCATAAATATGATTTAAATAGTGTATAGTCCCATGAAAATAAGAATTGTTGTGTTTTTGTTACCTTAGATGAGCCCTTTATATCTACATAGTCTTCTACTATGGAGCCCGCAATGTTTCACCGCCGTGTTTCTACAGTAGCCCAGAACGGAATGAAGTATTTTACGCGTTTAGAATTTGTAATCATAATCGCTATCTTACTTGTAAGCTATGACCTATAGTTTTACAGGCAATGTAACTAAATACAATTGATAAATATTTCAAGGAACCTCATCACTTGACACTTGGCTACTCGACGCTGTCGTAGACCATAACATCATTTTGAAGTACTTTCTGGTACCTTACGGACCAGTACAGGTCACCGTAGTTTCTCCTCTGTTGTTGGAAAAGGAGGGGTAAGGAGTGGGTATTCAGTTGGTTGCAACCTCCCCTTCAGATGCTTTAAGCAACCTAACTTAATTTACAACCAAAAGATTGCATTGTTTACAGCATTTATCGAACAAAAGCCACCATGTGTATGCCCTGGTAAAAGAGCTGCCTCCACTGGATTTTGTGCTGACGATGAAGGAAGTTCAGATGTTAGAGGCTCTACTCAGCCAATGATTACAACCTGGGCTTGTATTTTATTTTCTTGGCTTTTTACATAGCTGTTTTCTTCCGACCAAGCAAAACAGGAGACAATTCTGGCTGTGACAGTGAAGGCAAAGGAACCTGGCGTAACAGCACAAGTCACACATCCTCCATGATGGCCCACCTCCTCCACTGTCCTCCCACCTCCTCATAGGACTCCCACCTCCTCTATCGTGTCCCACCTCCTTTCCCACCTCTCCTCCAACTGCCTCTCTGACGTTCAACCTCCTCTTTCTCAGACCACCTCCTATCTGCCATGTCACCTCCTTCTTCTCATACCACCTCCTATCTGCCATGCCACCTCCTCCTTCTCATATAACCACCTCTACTTGTGTCTCAGCACCTCCTCCTCCTCCAAGCTCCTCCCCTGGCTTCCCACCTCCTACCCGCCATCATCTTAGACGCCAAATCAAAACTTCACGGTTCCCTCCGGCAGTGACCTGTATATCTGTTAATAAACTCAACTCCCATGTCAAATAACTTTGGCAAAAAGACACTCATTTCATTTAACGGTGAGACTATCTGTGTGTGTGTGTGTGTGTGTGTGTGTGTGTGTGTGTGTGTGTGTGTGTGTGTGTGTGTGTGTGTGTACCGTGGCACAGTTTCCCCAACCCCGTCATTTCACAGTTGTTTCTAGCTTCTGCCTGTTATCCAATAAGTCTGTATGTCAGGGGAGGGAGGAGGGAAGGCGAGCAGGAATACAGAGAGTCGACAGAGACAATGAGAGCGAGAGCAAAAACAAGGGCGGTAATGAAAGAGAAGGCAGGAGAGGAGAGGGAAGAGAGACACTCCCAGATGGCAGTCGAATGGAGGCCATGTCTTGTCGTTTATCATTTGAAGAGCTCACTCCTTCGCTCGTCGGGGCAACAACACAACTTAATAGTCTCTGTGTACCAGACACACACGCACAGCCCTCGTCCTGAGTGTGGTGAGTGTGCATGCGGAGAGAGAGAGAGAGAGAGAGAGAGAGAGAGAGAGAGATGTCAAGCACTCACTGAAACTGAATGCAAAAACACAATGCAATATTATCATAATCATAGTATTATTCCCACACCATAATAGCATTATGCAACATTTTTTTTTAAACTTAAGACTTACTGGCAACACTACAGTAATGTAGCCTACTGTATATATTCACAAACACATCCCGGTTTATTAATGACACGAACTGTCTACAAAAAGACACTGTCGTATGAGTTACTTCTATTTTTTGGCAACTAAACCAAGAAAGCAGGAAATAAATAAAGAATACTGACACAAACAAACACAGGGTCATTAAAAACATGGCATGGCCTTGTGTGCCTTTAGCCTTCATGGACGGGGAAAAACAGCTGTACTGCTGTCCATGTGTTACAGAAGATAACTACATTTCTTATTAGCAAGACTGTTAGGACCAAAGGGAAATCCGTGGAAGCTTCAAACACATATAACTAGTAATTCTTTAGACCAATACGTGCAGCCAAACAAAAATCTGTATGCATCACCTTACCTTGAATAAGATTGTTTGTTTACAAGTAAACACTTTTCCACGGTTCATTCGGGTCACATATTTCGTATATTTATTGAGTGTGAAAGACATTGAAAAGGAAATGACACTCGGTCATAGGTCACTGGGATGTCAGCAATAGCAGGTCGTCATTACTGCTTCAATCTCCCCGTGACCATTAAGTTTGCTGTATGAAAATTAATCAAAAAGGATAAATCATGTTGCTCACCCCTTCCACCCGCAACCTCAAGCCCATAAAATGACACCCTTCTGTTCTTGTAGGCCTATATTTTTTAAGAACAGCTCACAGTAAGTTTTGACCATTACTTTTAAACTGTGCAAGTGGATTTCAATTAACATCCTTCCCAATATTGCACTCAAGCCTTTAACCAACAGCAATGCTCTGTCTCTCTCTCTCAACATAAAAGCAAACAAACCCAGAGCAAAACCACTGTAAGCAGTAATCAATGCAAGGTCTACCACATTGCTATCTGTATTGTCACATATGCCCACGGTTCTTATTCACCAATGACTCCTGCATGCATTAGATAACAGAGTATGCCATTACCTGCCAATCTGAGCATACTGCCACCCCCCATAACAATGGCTGACATTCTGGCCTTTTATTGTTTGAAATGTTATAGAGTATTTACAAGACAAAAGCCCAATCTGTCACCGCAGCAAAGTATCAACGGGGGGGGGGGGGGGGGGAAGTGTTGTTAAGTAGCCGTAAATGACTTTGGTTTCATGTTATGTATGTGATTAAAGTTTATTTCCTCCATCAACCATGCTATCGTGATGCTAATGTGAACACCGCCATTTTAAAAGTACATACGGCCGACGTAATTCTCTTCGTTTTTATTGTGACGTCTGCTTTAACAAACAGTGATTTGTTCCTGCGCATGTTTACCCTGCTTTGCTGTCGCTCAGCAGCACGGATGTTTTAGGAAGAAATATGGTGCCGGAGAAATCGTACGTGTGAATCTATGTGACTTGTTTTGAGTGACAGCGAGGAAAGTCTGCGGCACCAATGGTAAACTTTTATATGCTGAAGGCTAGACAGAACATCATAAAAATTACATCAGCCTTGGTTTTGTTTTAGGTGAATTTCAGAAGTTACCTGAAGAAGTGTTATTTTCCAAAATCTGCTCCAGCATTACAAAGCCACAAACAACAACAATCCATAAATAACACATTGGATTAATTTAAAGTTTGAATCTAATTCAGAAGAGGCCAGAGCGCCAATGGACTACCAACAACGCATGTTGGCTCTCTGGCTCAAGCCAACATCAGACTTCATTGTTCTGAACGTAAGCGTTGAAGCGTGTTCCATAAATCCCCCATTAAAGATGCACGAGGGAGGCTCTGAACATACTGCGCCATGAACTAAATGTTCACTGAGCATTAGGCAGGTATGGCTGTAGGAGGAGGAGGAGAGCGCGGACAGACTACATAGTCATAGGACAGCGGCAACCTTTTTCTTTTCCAATGCACAGCCCATTACCTAATTCCCAGCTTACATCGGGCAGCCATGTATACCGAAGGCACTACACAGCCACACTGGAACATTGGCCTGTGTTGCTGTGTTGTTGACTGTCGTACGGTATCAAGAAAACAGGATTGGTATTGGCTGGTTAAGGAGTGGAAAAGCGCTCCTTAGTCTCTCCACTTGAATGAGGTTACGGCTGTACAGTGTTTGTGTGTTTGCATTTCCATATGCATATCCTAAAATCTATTCTTGTGCATGCCATGTGCCTTCATAGGTGTGTGCGTGTGTTAGTGTGAGAGTGTGTTTATGTGTGCGTGTATGCGTGTGTTCATCGCTAATTATGTGATGCAAGGTTGATCTAGAAAGCCTGATGAGAGGCGCCATGGATCAGTCGGTAGTTTCTGCAAGTTTAAAAACAGGCTTGATTGCTATACATTTAGGAAAAGGAGGTGTGTGTGTGTGTATCTCTGCATGTGTGTGGGTGTATATGTGTGTGTGTGTGTGTGTGTGTGTGTGTGTGTGTGTGTGTGTGTCTGTGTGTGTGTGTATGTGTGTGAACCCTTTATGATCCAGTCCTTGACAACAGACCTCATGAGAAACAAATGCATCATTCCAACACTATCCGCAATGTAAAAAAAAAAACACACACACAAAAACAATACACAAAGAGTGAAGGGGGGAGGGGGATTCCCGGCACTACAGGGGAACAAAGGGCAGGGAACGGAAACACACAACATGCCAAGATGAATAAGTAAAAGGGAAGCACTCTCCTGAGGAAATGTGAGAGACTTGCAGCAGCTCATGTAGCACCAGGTCCACCACTGCTTTGCTATTCCCAGTTGTTGCAAGGGGGGAGGGGGGAGGGGGTACGCTTCTTGAATGCGTCTGATCTGCATTAACGTCTTATTCCCCACCTGAGGCCATACATACTCTCTCATGAAGATCTCAACTCCTATGTATGGAGGCTATGTCATTTGCATCACTATGAGATGAGGCACTAGCTGGATTCAGTAATAGGCGATTCAACTACAGTACAGGCAATGTAGTTGGAAAACACAATATGCAACCACATACACAGGAAACTTCTAATGTAAACCTTATTCTTTTTATTCAGGGATGGGTGGTCATTGGGGTGCAATTATGGGAGCAATGTGCCCCTGTCATGATTAAAATGTTCAGCCGAACTACAGAGGTAAGGGAGCCAGTGCCAAGCAATTCATCTGATCTGCTGCCGAAATATGAGCACACCGCAGGTGGCCAAAGAGCAGAGTCGAGATGAGGTGGGCAGAGAGAACCGGTTTCATAAACTCTGCTGTGCAAGAGGAGGGCTACCACCATCACCACCACCCCCACCACCTCACACAGAGTCACGGAGGCCAGATGTATAAAGGTGGGATGTCTCTCCAACCAGCCATTAGCCAAGCCAATCACCCACACAATAACACCGCGGCCTGTCTAAAGTAATCTGCGCTAAGAGCACAATCTGGCCCTCTGTGCAGTCACTTCATTAAAACAAAAGAAGTCCAATCTCCATTATTCTTTCACCTTTATTCTGCTAAAGGTTTCATTCACAATCTGCCACGTCGCAAAACAGCTAAAGTCACCTTGTTACAATCTGACTTTTGGTGTTAAGTTACATTTTTTCTAAAGTCCTTTATAATTGGATGAAAAATGTGTGTGTTCAAGGGGGGTCACTGTTAATATTTTCTAACACTATTCATTATAAATTGTGTTGCCGGATGCAAGTGAATTTCTGGGTACATATTTTCTGTTGTGTAAGCAAAGCAAAATCCCACTCTCACAGTCCAGCTTATTTGGTCTGATTGGTAATCACAACTTGCAATTTAAGTTTGGAAAAATAGCGTTAAACCTCCCACTGAGATATCTGTGTGTGTGTGTGTGTGTGTGTGTGTGTGTGTGTGTGTGTGTGTGTGTGCGTGCGTGCGTGTTCTGTTGATTATGTTGTATGCAGCAAAATAATTGACATCTGTTTAAATTAAAACCTTAACAAATATGCAGTTTTTATAAACACACAACCCCTCACACAGAAAAGGCATAATAAAACTCAAACCTCCAACTGCTATCAGCAACGACCATTGGTGCAATATCCACTGATACAACAACACACAGTAGTTTCAGTGTAATACTAGAGATTTTCCAGTAAATCAACACATATCCTTTTTTATACTGCACCATGAAATACCATCACTGCACAATATTCCAATCAGAGGAAATTCCCAGAATCTTCAGACAAAGCTCATAATGCCCACAGGCAATATTTCTGTAATTGTGTAGTTTAGACTCATGCAATGAATACTTGATTTGATTGGATCTGCCACAACCATTCACACACAAGACACGCAAACCATACACATGCAAAAACAAACATAAACATGCTCACATATATACAGAGAGAGAGAGAGACACTCGTGTGTGTGTGTGTGTGTGTGTGTGTGTGTGTGTGTGTGTGTGTGTGTGTGTGTGTGTGTGTGTGTGTGTGTGTGTGTGTGTGTGTGTGTGTGTGTGTGTGTGCAAAGCAAGAGCTACACACCATGGATGCTAGCGTCTTATACAGGCAGCACCTGTCAGCTGGTGTTATGGGACTGCCAAGGGCTTGTTTGTTTCTGTGTGTGTGTGTGTGTGTGTGTGTATAATTTTTTTGTTGCATGAGTGTGTATTCTAGTCTATCAATCAGTCTGTCTCATATTGGGCCTCACTTCACCATCAACCCTTCTCTCTCTCTCACTCTCTCTCTCTATTCTCCTCACTTTCGTCATGATCTTTGTCTTTCCCCACTTGTCCTACCTCTCCTTGCATCGCACCAGCGTCCATTGGACATTGGTCTCTCTCTGTCTCCCTCTCTCTCTCTGTCTGTCTCTCTCTCTCTCTGTCTCTCTCTCTGTCTCTCACTATCTCACTTTCTCTGTCTCTCTGTCTCTCTCTCTCTCCTCTCTCGCTCATATCCCACAGTGCACCTGTGACTGAAACAGAGAGAGTCTGTCTCTGCCCCTCATGCTCCAACCCCCCTCAGGCATCTACTCCATCATGAGAAGGAGAGCAGGAAAATAAGGAGAAACAGACAGAGAGAAAAAGAGACACAGACATAGAGAGAGAGCGAGAGAGAGAGAGAGAAGAGAGAGAGAGAGAGAGAGAGAGAGAGAGAGAGAGAGAGAGAGAGAGAAAGACAGATGAGCATGGCATGGATACATGGTCTCTTGACAGTTGGATCTTGGCCAAACAACATTTCCACATTTCCAAACATTTCCACATGTTGAAAAAGGATTGTAACTAGTGGAAATTTAATTACCCATTTCAGATATCAACAATTGCATTTCCAATATGTGGGCATCATATTATTAAAATACCACAAAGCCATTGGTCGACATCTAATTACCATATTAGTTTCGGATATGTCGCCCTAATTACCATATTAGTTTAGGATATGTCGCCCTAATTACCATATTAGTTTCGGATATATATGTAGGTCATTGAAGATATCTATCTTCATTTTTTATATCTAAAATTCAATTCTGACTAGTTATAAAAGGAATTGTAGATATCTCAAATATAATTGTTACTAGTACGAATATAATGTTCACTAGTTACAATTGTATTTCAGATATCTCCAATGCAATTCTATATATCTGAAATGCAATTCTAGATATCTGAAATTACATTCTTACCAGTTACAATTAAAGGCCGACATATCAATAATACAAGTTTGACTAGTCAGAATTGAGTTTTAGATATCTAGAATTCAATTAATGATATCTGTAATGTAAGAACAATTGTATATATCTACAATTAACATTTCCACTAGTAAGAATTGAATTGTAGATATCTACAATTGACATTTTCACTAGTGAGAATTGAATTGTTGATATCAAGAATTAACATTTTCACTAGTCAGAATTGATATCACTAATTAGAATTGCAACTAGTCAAAATTACATTAAGGATATGATGACTTGGAATTATAACGAGTCAAAATTGAATTATAGATATCTGTAATTGAATTTGAATGGAAGTCAATGGTAAAAGTTGACTAGTTGCAATTAAGTTACAGATATCTACAATTGACATTTCCACTAGTAAGAAATTAATTGTAGATATCTTTAATTAGAATTGCTACTAGTCAAAATTACATTATGGCTATGTTGACTTGGAATTATAATTAGTAAAAAAGGAATGGTTGATATCTACAATTGCTATTACCGCTACTGATTAAATTTTAAAAGGGCTTGCCATATATTTGATGAATTTGTTGTTATATATTATACAAATGCAAGTGTGTGTGTGTGTGTGTGTGTGTGTGTGTGTGTGTGGTTTTGTCTGTGGAGGGCCAGTGAATGTGTATATCTGCAACTTTCCGAAAGTACATAACACTTGTGTACATCTTGATAATGCTAGTAAACACATTATTATTTTGATTAGCATTTTGCTGATGAGGGCATTTGTGCCTACAAAATACAACAACTACATTTTTCCACCAATCATAATGTCAGGAACCCTAATGATCCCTCTAGAGAAATTAGCTACCTTTATCGTTCCATCATGGCTAGAAATAAACACTCAAATCGTGTGTATGCTTACGATCTGCAAATACCCAGAATAGCAACAGAAAAAAAGGAACGCCAGTATTGCTGAAAATACCAAACAAACAGGAGATTAACCATATCTATAGCTTATTAATTTTGTTTACATCTTTCTTCAAACACCCTAGTTGTCAGATTTGCCTCTCATTGCGCTGTACTTGTGAAAGAATGAGGCTAGCTGGCTACTGACAGCTAAACTTGTGCTCTGTGTATTACACACACAGAACCGTGTCTTCCATGGTTGTTTAGTTTTCTGATTCTCCTTAATAGGTATTTGGTTGTTTGTGTTTCTCTGTGTGTGTGTGTGTGTGTGTGTGTGTGTGTATTATCCTCTGTGCTTGCGTCTGCTAATAGCTTAGTAGTGAGTCTATAAATGTGAAATACTACCAGCGTAAATTACAGACATTAAATCCATTTTATGTTTTAAGCTTGCTGCTCCGAAAAAGCAGAGGAATAGCGGGACCTGCTCTCTCGCTAATTGGAGTAAAACTGTGGACACATTTATTTATCAAACTGTAGACTTTGGCTTTAAACCCATATCAAGAACTCATCCCGCCTTCTCATAGTAATCAATACTAATCAATTCGCCCTCTGAGACCTGCATCATTAAACGATAAACTTATTACAAGATAACGGTTGGAGGAAAGTTCCCTGTACAAGGCCAAAAATAATTAATAAAAACGGTGCACTCTAAAATAACGACCTGCAGGTGCAGCACAAAGGAGGTTTAAAAGAAAAAGAAAAACGCAGGGACCTCGGGAAACAACTCTTCCTAAAGGTTACGAGCACTTTTCTCACTAGGTACCAGGGAGGGGGAGGCGGGGGAGGATTACTCACCCAGGCCGGGGGGAATCTCCGGGCACGGCGGCAGCGGCTTGGGCGAGGGCTTAGCGCTGGGCAGCAGCTGTTCGCCGGCCGCAAGGTAGCCGGCCAGCGTGGCGTTGGGCCGGGACAGGTTATAGAAGTAGAAGTGATGGCCGCCCGCCGCCACCGTCCCGCCGTTGTTGGCGCCGCCGCGGGAGCCGTTGCGGCCGTTGTTGAAGCGGCTGAAGAGGTCGAAGCGCTGCGTGTACACGTCGAAGTAAAGGATCATCATGATGAGGAAGTGGAGCAGGCAGAGCAGCAGCACGCCTTTGCAGATGCGCTCCAGGGTTCGGCCCAACATCAACCGGGCCATGGCCGCCGACGATGGCCGCCGCCGATGGCCGCCCTCCACCCGACGGCCGGCCACGATAGAGCTGGCGTGGCGAGCCCGGCTACTGGCACCCGGAGCTCATCCGGTGCGCGCGGTCGGGCGGGGCTGCCTACTGGGACTGGGGGAGGGGGGGTTCAGATGAGGGGCATTCGGTTGACTGGGTCTATCCGACTACCTGGCTCCCGCGGATGGCATAAGTCACCGAGCGTTCAAGGCTTAGGAGGAGGTGGGCGTGATGGGGGAGGTGTTAGGAGTCTGGGTTAGGTGTTGATTTCTGCAGGGGCCCCAGGCTCCCCACATATCAAAGTACTAGCATGCAGTAAGAGGTGCTGTGCTTGTGTGTGTGATTGTACAGATATCCTTAGCAAATGCTGTCATCTAGAAGGCCAACATTATTTATGTTAAAATAATCAATCAGGAATAACAACAACAAAAATTGCACAGGTGCTTGTCTGGTCAATCCATCACCAGCCCAGTGTTTGGAAATCCACCTTGGCCTACCAAGCAGATCAGTTCACCTTACTGACAAGGGAGGATCCAACGAGTCCATGGAATAGAGCACAGTAGGGCCTTGAGACATGTGCCAAACTGCTGACTGACAGATGTCCATTACAGAGAAACATGTGCAGGAGCAGGGCTTCACGGACACTGGTAGAAGGGCATCTGGTATCTGGTTTTGTTTACTTGTTTAGCCGTTTCCTTGTGCCAAGAAGACGTGTGGTACCAAGTTCTGTCAAAGAGTCAGACGTTCGCCAAAATAATCCCGAAGACAGAAGTAGTCCAAGCGGATGTCCTCCACAAACAGAAGAGCGATAGACAAAGTCGTCACCTGAAAGACAAGAACGTTGTTAGATGTGCAAGTAAAACGATTCAAAAAGTTACACTTGTCAAACATCTAGGAGCCAAGTAGAAGGTGAGTCAGATGAACAACGTTCAAAAACAATCTCTGTTGAATAACCGCAATATAATTACATAAAATCCTCCAATTACATTATAAAAAGTAAAGCATTTTTTAGGCCAAATGCATCTTCCGCAAAGGAAGCACTTCCTAGAAACAAACAGTGTTGAGTGCTGCTGCTCAGCGAAAATTGACAAGCCAACTCAATTTTCCAGCCACACAGTTTTAAAAGCATTTATGATGGAATGAGTTGGCCACTGGGAATACACAAACGGGTGAACACGCACCAGAGAGGGAAAGAGAGAGACAATAACAGAACAAGGGAGGGGGCGGGAACAGAGGAGTGGATGGTTGGGTGTTTTATCACCTCAAAGGTAATATCCTCGCTCTTGGTTGAAGTTTTCCAATTAATTGGTGGATTGGGATGTTATCAAATGGGAAAACAAGCCAAAGCCCTAATGCATTTTACAATTTTACAGCCTATTACTGGTTTTTAGTATTTCCACAAATGACTAATTCCACCTCAGACAACGACATATCTGCTGGTGACAAGATGGCAGACAACCAGCGTGATTAGACTTTATTCCAATAGTAATGGGGTCAGAGACAGAGGTTTCAGTTTGATGCTTAACGGTTTAAACTAACCATGGTAATGGAGAACTCGCAATGCTCATATTTACATTATTCATATTGATAACAGCTCTCTTTGGGGGTGACAGTGAAGGGATGCTGAATCTTTAAGACGCAGTTTGCTGAAGCAAGATCTTCTGCAGTTCAAGAAAAGGTTCCTTCATAGATGGCAGAGCAGCATATCTAATGCTGTGCACTTCAGTGTGCTTTTGTAGCCCCTTCCAACACACAACCACCCCATAGCCTGCATACACACCATACACTCACTCATGGACCAACACACACACACACACACACACAAATGGGCCAACACACACACACATACACACTCGTGGACCAACTGACACACACACACAAACACGAACACAAAAATGGACAGACACACACACACACACACACACACACACACCTTTAAGGCTTAAATCAGTCACACTCACTTACACAGACAGAACGTCACAGGGACAGCCAGGCCTTGGCTCTAGTCTGCTTCAGCAGTACCACTCAGTGACCAGCTGTTAGCCCGGAGCATCTGACAGGATATCCCAGTGAATGAGAGTGGTGCAAGGCCTGGCTGGAAACATACTGTTTCCTGATCCCGTTCTCCCTTGGTAGGTAAGTGTCTACAAATAAACAGTACAAGAGATGTGCCTTAATCCCAGAACGCTCCAGTTGAATTTATCAAAGAAAGCCATGGTGGTTGTTCTCCATAGAGAGGTTTGGAGAATGAGTAGTACACTATGAAAACACTAAACCCAGAACCCACTGCCAGCTATTTAGATGCTGACATTCTGCTCAACTGACTTTGTCCAAAGTGGATAAACATAATACCAGGCTTTGGTCTTTCATTTCCTAGTGTTCAAAAAGGTCTGTTGACCTAAAACATCAAGACCTAAAAAAAGATCAGAGAATGGTTTATTCCACGTGCACTCTGATTCCCACCCCCACCCCCCTATCTCTTCCCCTCCGCGCAGGTTTACTTCCAACTATCTCGGGAGGGCAGTTGAGAACAACGGTACACACACATACAGATGCTTAGGCATATTCACTTCCAACTCAAAATGCAAACACTTCCCTGGGAGACCAAGCGAATGAGAGAAATGTGTCCGACGGTGGTGCTTGAGAACTCACCAAGCGGAGATGAAAAGACAGGACAGGCAGATAGCTTGTGTCCAGATAGAGATTTCCGTTTAATCGTTTGCATTTATTGAAGCGTCCGCGGTAATATCCTCATTTATTTAAAGCCGCAATACGCTGTAGCAGCCCCCGGGGACCATGTCTTAACAACGTACAACATCGTGCTAGTCTGTGAAATGATGAGACTTGCGTTCAAAGTGGATTGAACCGTCCACTTCAATTACCATTATAGGGCTCAGTGCTTGAAGGTGAATGCTTAGACACACTCCACAGCTGGACAATGGCGGCGTTCCGAGCAATCACCTCAAAAAGGAGCGAATCCCCTCGACTGCCGTGGTTCTATCTGACTATGATCATCATATGTATCGGTATCATCTCCATCAGTTTTATCATCTTTACTATTACTGTCATCATCATTGTCGCCACCGCTATCATTCCCAAACTGCAAGAACATAAATGGTGATGAATGCTTGGGGTAGAGGTGATTATGGCTGTGTGGGGTCTATATAAGACTTATCTCAGACCAAACCGAGAGTTTGCTCTGTGCTTTTCCCAAAGCCGTTGGTGATGAAATGTGGGTCTGTTAATAGGCTATACTTCATTATCTGTGACACAAGTCCTTAGGCTTGTTTCTTTTTTTTTGTCAAGCTACCAAAGCCATAAAAGACTTGCTAGATGGATAATTAATAGCAACTGAAAGAAAATCAGTCACGCATGCATAATTCTCAAAACATTCAGACACAGAACAAGTTTTAGAATAATACCTTTGAGAGGATTAGGTTATCTTTGAAATTCTGGACCATCCTGTGCGGATGTGGTATGGACTCGTGATGTACTGCCATCTATGGCAGTACATCATCCCCTGAATGCTAATGGATATATGCATGTGTGAAGTGAACTGGGACTCTTTAGGCAATATCGAGCACATTATTGTTAGTGATGAATATATGAATATAGGCAAAATTCTTAGTTGAAGAAATGAAGACTAGTATTATGCAAATGAAAAAACTCCATGTTGACTGGCAAATATATGTCACCCCACGAATATGTCGTTTGTGCATTCTTTGTAAGTGAGTGGCATGTTCGTGTCCATAATTAGTTGACAGACTCCTCTTTGTTTATTTCAACTCATGTTTTATCTTCGTTTGACAGGCCACACGCCTGCCTTTTCAATTAGATGGTAAATACTGTAAGGATATTCAATTGAAACATACAGTGTGTGCACACACACACACACACAAACACACACACACACACACACACACACACACACACACACACACACACACAGACACAGAGCTGGTGCAGCTCAACAGCTCAAAAAGTGACTGGCACTATATGAGCACCACATCCCCACCAAACACTGCCTGTCAGTGATTGGCTCTCTGCAAGAATCACATTGTGGGCAGCATCCTATGTCATGTACTGACATTTGGGCTGATTCAGGCCAGATATGTAAGACGGATCTCTCTATCGCAAATGTGTAAGGAAAAATATGCATGGCTACATATGTATAGATAAATATGTATGATAAATACCTATGGAAATAAGTATGTATAAATATGTATGGCTACATTTGCATGGATAAATATGTATGTATACATATGTATGGCTACATTTGTATAAATATGTATAGATAAATATATATGGACAATATGTATAGATAAATATGTATGAATAAATATTTATGGATAAATATGTATGGATAAATATGCATGGATAAATATATATGGATAAATATGCATGGATAAATATGTAAGTATACCGTAAACATATATGGATAAATATGTATGGATAAATATGTATAGATAAATATTTATGGATAAATATGTATGGATAGATATGTATGGATAAATATGTGCCGTGTAATCGTGTGCCGATGAGAAGACATCACAAGCCCTGCAGACATCTGGGCTGTCTGAACACTGTGGTGACATTGCACAGTCCCGCATCTGAGCACACTTTTAGAGTAACTTGTTTACATTACTTTTTGTTGGTTGCAATGTTATGAAATTGCAGACTGTTTTGTGTTCTTTTGCATTAGAAAACTGGTACTGCTATTCATTACTGAATGTTATATGTTGGTCCTAGCAGGGCTAGGCAAAAGCCAGGCTCAAGGCCACTTCGCAATGAAAACTTTTTGTTCATCATTCGCTTGTTCATCTTCAGATTAACAATGACAAAAACAGAATCACTTAACAAATAACTCGCGCCTCACATTTCACCTCCACAAATCTGTGTTTTTATTTCTTTGTAATCAATGTATTATCTATCTATGTCTTCAGCAGTATTTTAAAGAATAAAAATAGATAATACATAGAGGAATGGCTGCATTTTGTTCCTTAAAAAGACTATTGGCTCATATCATTATCATCATCATATATTGAAAACGTGGTATTCCATTTTCTTTGGACTGCATTCAAACTATAAAGCTGTTTATTTTACTCTTCATAGGTCATACATTTAATTCAAGTTGGGGGGGGGGGGGAAGAGAGAGAGAGAGTGAGTGAGAGAGAGAGAGAGAATATAAGACACTCCAAATGAACTACCGTCTAAACTTTAGATGGTAGTTCATTTTAAGATACAGATATTACGCTAGCTTTAGATTCTAAAGCTAGTGTAACATCTGTATCTTAAATTTTTCATTGGTTGCCAGATGGATGTAACACTAGTCATTTGTGCGAGTACATTATTTATCAGGTCGTGGCCAAGCATATGCTTGTAGGAGATATCTGATACTGAAATGGAAACTTTGAAAGTGCCTACCTTTAAAGAAACATACTATGAACTAATTTTTTCTATTTTAGAATACAGGACTAGCATCATACCTGGTATATCTTTTAATTGGGTTGGTTTAGCTGGGCTGCAATGAATGTTTATTTTAAACACAACTATCGTGGACAACATACATTTTTTCATGAAGTATAAATATAATTAGTTGACTTTTGATTTTGGTTAAAAACATCAACCAAATGTGCAATAATATAATAAGTAGGAAACACACAGCTAAATATGTTCATGGCAATCCATAAACATAACTAACCACGCAATTTGAAAAACAGCAGTAGAACTACTAGGTCTGCATCGCATTACAGTTAACGATGATATGTAACAGAGCTGAACCAGATGAACCAGAATACACACTTAAGATTGTAAAACACACTTTATCAAACTAATTTCCTAATACTGAGTACTAATAGTGAACCAGAACATAATTATTATTGGTTGATTCCTGAGCAGCCATCATCATCTCTCGCTTGTGCACACACAAGCTACCAGCTAACACATGCTTACTCATACCTCGGATGTGCCTGGGGGATGCCCCATCTGATGCCTCCACAGTTTCACTCACACCTCTAACTGACTCACCTCACGGGTGTCACTGACCCTGCTGTAGCAGAATGCCCCGTACCTGGGTCTAGGCTGGAGAACAACAAACGAAGGCCATTGCACACTTCATGTTAATGTTTTTGTATGGGTTTGGATTTGGTTCTTTTTTGTATTTCCATTGTCCAAGTAGCCTTGGACAACGGAAACCAGGCCAGGTCAATTCTCAATTCCCATCAAGGGGATGTGAATGGAAAAGGAAGTGTCAAGGAGAGGAGACGAAGAATAAGAGGAAAAGTAATGTTTGGAGGAGGCAGATATCAAGCAATAATGGCAGCAAGGCGCATTGAAGACGCTTGATAGAAAATGGAACAATTGTTTTTTCCAAGGGCAACTATGAGGGAATATGTCTGTTCATTGAGTGTGCTGAACACACAAAACACAATAAAAAAACACTCAATCCAAAAGGGTTCTGCTGTTGTCTCTCTGCTGACAACATTGACCGTCTGCAACATTGCGGAAGGTCATGCATTGTCTGCAACAATCACATGGTTTAGTGAAAAGCTTCAGCTGTACACGTGTAATACTTACACTTACAATAACGGAACCCATACACCCACGCAGTATATGTACTGTTGTATAGCAATCTGTACATAAAATGAAAAACACAAACACACACAAAATAATCCATTATACCTACGAATCACACACACATTCTATGTAAAGGCACTAACAAATACAGCCTTTAGTTTTATTATTTTCGCACACACATACACACACACATAATCACAAAAAGACACACGAACACAGGGAAACATATGTGTATGCTCACAATGATAGGCACAAACACTATCCTTGTTGCTGTGTCTCTAACAGATGTGTAAGGCAGGCCTGTGGCTAGTGCGGAGCTCACTTTCCTTTGGTTTTCTTATCCTACGGATGCCTACGGCAGACACATATCTGACCACAGCCATCTGCCATCTTTGTTTAAAGCTATCAAAGATGTACAGGTTATGCATAACTTGCACGATTAATTTGCTGATTCACACGCCGTGAATGGGCATGTTGTATGGCGTCCAAAAGGAACAGAACTGGAAGGGAAATAAAACAGGACGTGATGGTCAAAGTAACTACAGTATGTGTTTCCACTCTTTACTATGGTATGTTTTATATATACTGTATATATATATATATATACACTATATTGCCAAAAGTTTTGGGACGCCTGCCTTTGCATGCACATGAAGGTTAATGACATCCTATTCTTAATCCGTAGGGTTTAATATGGAGTCTCTTCTGGGAAGGCTTTCCACAAGGTTTAGGAGTGTGTTTATGGGGTGTTTATGACCATTCTTCTTGAAGCACATTTGTGAGGTCAGGCACAGATGTTGGACGAGAAGGCCTGGCTCGCAGTCTCTGCTCTAATTCATCCCAAAGATGTTCTATTGGGTTGAGGTCAAGACTCATCCATGTCTTTATGGACCTTGCTTTGTGCACTGGTGCGCAGTCATGTTGGAACAGGAAGGGGCCATCCCCAAACTGTTCCCACAAAGTTGGGAGCATGAAATTGTCCAAAATGTATTGGTATGCTGAAGCATTAACAGTTATTTTCACTGGAACTAAGGGGCCAAGCCCAACCCCTGAAAAACAACCCCACACAATAATCCCCCCTCCACCAAACTTTACACTTGGCACAATGCAGTCAGGCAAGTACCGTTCTCCTGGCAACCGCCAAACCCAGACTCGTCCATCGGCTTGCCAGACAGAGAAGCGTGATTCGTCACTCCAGAGAACACGTCTCCACTGCTCTAGTGTCCAGTGGCGGTGTGCTTTACACCACTGCATCCGACGCTTTGCATTGCACTTGGTGACGTAAGGCTTGGATGCAGCTGCTCGGCCATGAAAACCCATTCCATGAAGCTCTCTACGCACTGTTCTTGAGCTAATCTCTGAACAGTGATTGAGACTCTGCAGAAAGTTGGCGACATCTGCACACTCTGCGCCTCGGGATTTTACGTGGCCTACCACTTCGTGGCTAAGTTTCTGTTGTTCCCAATTGATTCCACTTTCTTTTAATACCACTAACAGTTGACCGTGGAATATTCAGTAGTGAGGAAATTTTACGAATGGACTTATTGCACAGGTGGCAACCTATCACGGTACCACGCTTGAATTCACTGAGCTCCTGAGAGTGACCCTTTCTTTCACAAATGTTTGTAGAAGCAGTCTGCATGCCTAGGTGCTTGATTTTATACACCTGTGGCCATGGAAGTGTTTGGAACACCTGAATGCAATGATTCGGAGGGGTGTCCCAATACTTTTGGCAATATAGTGTATATATATATATATATTGCTTTCAGTTTCGTTTGGGAACTTTTTTAAATGCAATACTTATACTGCTATTGATATTTTTTTTTATATAAGGATGCAATCAACCCGAGTAGAATATTTTTCTGTTCCTCTTTAAGCCAGCATCCGAAAAAGGGATGAGAATGGCCTTAAAGGCAACATGCAGACAGAGGTGTGTTTGTTCAAACAAAAGTTAGGTCAAGCAGTGAGGAAAGTCAAATCCTTGGTTTGTTGCTTCAAGATTATAAGCAGAATCTCCTTCCTTGCTTTCACACTAACCTCTCTCTCTCTCTCTCTCTCTCTCTCTCTCTCTCTCTCTCTCTCTCTCTCTCTCTCTCTCTCTCTCTCTCTCTCTCTCTCTCTCTCTCTCTCTCTCTCTCTCTCTCTCTCTCTCTCTCTCTCTCTCTCTCTCTCTCTCTCTCTCTCTCTCTCTCTCTCTCTCTCTCTCTCAAGCTAGCCCTCCCGGCCACATCAAAAATGCATTAGCCGTGCTACATGCGATAGCAGGCTCTGGCAGAGAAGTGGCTAAGCACTCTGCTACCTCTAACATCACAGCAGCTCTCACACCTAGCTGTCAACAAGCTAAAACAACAGCAAAAAAGAACCTCAGTATTTTTGGGTTAGCACAAGTGCAGAGACAGGGACAACCATGCAGAATTGGTGATGATTGATGTAATCAAAAATTACATTTACATCAAGTAAAATACAGTTTTAATTTTATATATTTTTTTACATTTTATATTCTGTACAATATTCCACCTTCCAAAGGTAATTTGGCCGTACGAGCTAGGTTCAGGATTCCAAGAAAGATTATCTCCATTCAGCAGAAAATATTGTAATGCCATTGATATAAACAGAGAAAGAGTGAGGGTGGTAATAATGATAATAATAATATCTGCCTTCCCCCTCAGCCATCCACTCCATCGTGAGGAGAGAGAGAGATGGAGAGAGAGAGTGCAAGAGAGAGAGCAAGAGTGCAGAGAAAGAGAGCGAGAGAGAGAGAGAGAGAGAGAGAGAGAGAGAGAGAGAGAGAGAGAGAGAGAGAGAGAGAGAGAGCAAGAGCGAGCGCGAGAGCGAGAGAGAGAGAAAGAGAGCTGTAGATATTGAGGATTTGGGCCATATCACCAAGCTGCAGGGACCTGATGGTAGATATTGTGATACAAAGAAGGGGAGATTAATCTCATATACTGCCATGGCCTACAAACCGTGGTTTAAGAGCATATAGTAGCACTGGGTGATGTTTCAATATAATCTTAACCATCAGTAGTAGGCTACTGTGAAATTACATTTTCATGTCTTATCAGAATCAAAGTGTATAGTCTAAACATATAGTCTACATCAGAGCCCGACCGATACTGGATTTTAGGGGCTGATGCCGATACTGATATTAGGGAGTAAAAAATTGCAGCTTTTTCGCCCTATATTCAATATATATATTGTGGCATCCTGGGGGTTGAGCAGCTCCTTGGGATTTGCTGCTCACTCTCCAGCAATGCTTCGGGCCACAGCAACATCGCATTAAAACCATGAGCTAAAAGGAACCAATGAGCTGTACGGGGAGGAGCAACTAACCTTCACACAGAACATGATGTCAAACTGTTAGTGTTCACGTGGATGTGCTCAGTTAAAGTATTTAGAGGTTCAACCACCAGATTAGAGGATTTATAAAGAGGTAATTACATCTATAAATTGACACCATTTCTAAAGTTTTCATATCGGCAAACATATACGCCGCTACCGATATATCTGTAATCGGCCAACCGATATATCGGTCTGGCTTTAGTCGACATGAGACAAAAAAATCAAATAAAAAGGTTATAGTCTAAGTATATAGTTGACATGAGAGAAAGACAATCTATAACCTAGAAAGGACAAAACCTAAGACATCTCACAATATGGCTCTGAAAATTAGGCCTATTTTTCTCTACTATGCATCAATCAATGTGATAACCCTTTTTTAAATTTAATCAGAAATTGTGACCCATTCAATAAAATCTGGGGTATCATCAGGAATAGATCATTTATAGAATAATTAACAGATCATTCATTTTGCCAGGCCCTTTTTCACAGTCAGCCTCAGTACCTATGATAGCCTAGTAATAGTGACTCTTTCTCCAATGTGAAACACTCCCCACAGGGATTTAACTTCCTGCTATCAGCTTTAATTTCCCTCTGAAAAACTCAGGTTATTGTTTTGGACAGCCGATAGTCATCCAGCGCCAGGACAGGCTGCGCTAAATAAAGTGAGAAGTGTGATAACTGACAATAGAAGAAACAGATAGCAATAGCATTAGATAGATTGTGGGGTCCTGGGACTTTAGCACATCTTAAAATGGAGACTTCTTATTTTCCTTTGCTTGAATTCTCTTGCCAGTCGCAACAACAGAATGAGTAGCACAACAGAATGTATAAGGAGTATCATTGCACCGTTGTACTTTTTGTAGAGTACAATTTAATAAGGGCCCTGTAATTCCATCTTGAGCAAAAAAGCATGTGTTTTGGCAGTTATTGCAACTCCAAGTCCATGTATACATAACAGCAAGGCTCAGTGTAGTATAAAATAAGTCCAGAAAATGCAAAAACCATTCAGATTCTGCATTTTAACCCTGAATCAGTATTTTGTCTTCACGTCATACATTTAGCAGTGGAGCATTAACTAATACTATAACCGGGAATAGCCAGTACACAAAACAATATACATACAATTCACTACCAGTGCAACAGTGTGCTGACTATTGCAGAGCCTTTCTTCCTTTCTCTTCCTTTTACAGCATACGAGCGCGAGGGGTCACAGCAGAGGCATTGCTGCCGGAACACATCGTTGCGTGAGCGAATCGCCGGCTCCATTCGGCGCCAACCTTTTGGGCGCTGATTAACTGAAAGACTTCAGGGGGCAGTTTACAGAGGGGATCTCTGTTGTCGCAACGCGTGCGGACAACAACAGCAGATACCAGACAAAAAGGCCAAGGGAGGGCCAATGTGGGGTGTGGAATGAGAGGGCAGAAACAACAAACACACAAAACCAACGGTAGCAGAGAAACGGCACTGACTGCGATAACAACGGGCCGTTCGGGCTTGGCCTGATCGGTGATCGGCTATAGAGGGCTGGATGGGAATATGATGGGTGAAGTTTATTCCCGATCGACAACAAAGACATGAGGAGTTCGGAGATGGAGGTGAAGAGTGTGGGCGAGTGTGTGCACTGGTGTGTTGTTCAGTGTGATATTATTGTTTATGTATTATGATTAATGGTTTAGAATTTCAAATTTCAAATTTATTCCCCTTTTCTTATGCATCCATTTAGAAATGGGGTATGTATATGCATGTTAAAGATGTATATGCATGTTTGTATGTGTATGTGTGTGTGTGTGTAGACATAGGACTAAACATAGTGTAGATAAAAGCAGAACAACAAAGCAGCCCAGACGAGCAGAGAGCTCTCTGGAAGATGAGAGAGTAAATCAGTCCAACAGAACAGACCCGTACCAGATGAGAGAGATGATCCAGTTCTCTCTCTCTCTCTCTCTCTCTCTCTCTCTCTCTCTCTCTCTCTCTCTCTCTCTCTCTCTCTCTCTCTCTCTCTCTCTCTCTCTCTCTCTCTCTCTCTCTCTCTCTCTCTCTCTCTCTCTCTCTCTCTCTCTCTCTCTCTCTCTCTCTCTCTCTCTCTCTCTCTCTCTCTCTCTCTCTAGCCTCCCCTGCCAAGATGGGAGATCATGCTGATAATTGAACGATACTGGGGCTACATGGAGGCGGGACTTCCTCTCATCTCAAGAAATTGACTGGCTTCATTTTCCAGAACACCCACACACACAAACACATGCATCAAAAACATTTGCAAATGTTCTCCCACTACAAATACAGGTGAAACATGCAAACTCTCAGCTGACCAGGAGTCCAGGAGATTTCCAAGCAACAGTGCAAACCATTTACATTCCACCAATTACCCACTATCAATTATTTCTCTTATTCCATTTAAAACACCAGTGTGATAAATGTAGCGCAAGGCAGTGTTTTGTGACACCCTGAAGGTTATCCAGTCAATGGTAATCCATCCACTCATCTTTCTCTTTATTATCTATGTCTTCCCAGCATGTAGTCTGCACTCAAGTCATGCGATTCTAAGAACCGCATTCCTTGTCGATCCCACCCTCTCTCTTTCTCTCTCTCTAAGATCCAGCTGCTCATTGGGCAAAAAAGCAAGTAAAGACATGGAGGGGGGAAGAGAGGCTCAACTGAGGAAGCACTGTTGTTTTTGAGAGAGAGAGAGAGAGAGAGAGAGAGAGAGAGAGAGAGAGAGAGAGAGAGAGAGAGAGAGAGAGAGAGAGAGAGAGAGAGAGACAACAAGAGAGCAAGATTGAGAGGTGAGGATTTGGTACATGGCGTTCATTGTGACCGGCTACTACTGTCCAATTATACCCTTATTTCTGGATAAGCCTAATGAACCTACTGTTGAAGTCACCCTTCAAAAGTGTAGTGTGGGAATGACCATAATATGGAACAGCAACACTGCTCATTGAAGATAGTGCAACAAATACCTGCAACCTTGTTAAACAAAATAATTACATGTCGATTCTACGACAATCAAGGCGAAACTGTGTCTCGGCATGCTTTCAAGTGGTTCAAGATCCTATGTTTTGTCACCATAGGATCTTCATCCAGCTTTTCATGCTTGAGCAGTAATTGGAAATTAGCTCCTATAGTGGGGTCCTGTTTTGGCGCACACACACACACACACACACACACACACACACACACACACACACACACTCTCTGAACCGGCCGCACATAGAATGCAGGAGTGCTCGCGGAGGAGCTATGGAATTAGTTTAAAATCCACTCGTCACTAGCTGGCTTGACAGAGAGATCTGGGTGTAACCACAGGAGGTAACGCCTGGCTGACAGGAAAGCACACGTAGTGACCCCACACAGAGAGAGGTATCAAAAGAGAGATGATTCAACACTGAAAATATCACACAATTTCTATTGATACACATCTGAAACAAGTACAATCATCTCTGCAGTGCAGCAGGCCACTTATTATATGGAAGATACAGACAGGCTAGAGAGACTGAAAGACTTGCACATTTTGTACGGCCCATCTTAAATAATGCAATCATAGCGTTCGGCCTCTCTTTGGCTACAATACTAGCTTATAGCCTATAATGACACTGTAGACACGGATCGGATATAATGGTTTATGGTGTGTTTGATTGACAATGCAGATGCGGTATTACATGGAATGTGCCCCTCACAGATTCGATAATGTGGCAGTTACAATTACCTGAACTAATACAATCCATGGCCAGAGATTAACTCTGTTGTCTGGGGGTTCTTTTATCTATGCTTTTATTGTAGTACGATTTATATAAAGACCAAAGGGAGAGTACGAGGGTGGGGATAGCCAGTTACCCCACTTTGAAGAGGGCTGGATTTAGTATTTGAAAGAGTTAAAATAATTAGAATAGGATAGATTGGAAAAACATGTTATTACCCGAAGCAGGAACATAGCTCAAATATGGTGCACTACAACACACACACACACACACACACACAAATAGGTGTCACCCCCCCCCCCCCCCCCCCCCCCCCCCCCCCCCCCCTTTGGTTGGTCAGGTCTAGCCTAGTAGTTGCCATGACAACAAATCCCAACATGATAGAGCCATCAGAGGAATCCCTGGCATCCACAAGCACTCTGACCAAGTGCACGGGTATAATGAAAAAATAAATAAATAAATGTTTAAATGGATAAAATCACCATAGCGACACAGAAGTATAAAATGATGTGACGTATATCATTGAATAAAGAAAATACAATAAGTAATATGAAAATATATTCTGCATGAGTAGTGCACATGTGACTGTTGATTTGCAATCAATAAAAATATTTAGTAGGCGCCACTCCATTCAAAAACTTTCCAGATTGATCCATTTACCATTATTAAATGCCATGTCAGCGGTCTCTGAACCCTATCAAAGTGTGTCACCTGCACACAATCACCTACATTGCTAATGTGCTAAGGTGAGAGAAATGTCAGATGTGAAAGCAGATTAATCGTCTTATGGGACATGGGACATAGCTGCATCACATGCAGTAACGGTACATGTTGGTACAACAGCATGGACAACCATCTGACTCGAACGGCCGCATGAACGAAAAGCACTGCTGCTTATGGACATAAGAACCACTTTTCGCAAATCCCCACATCTGCTTTGGCAGTGGTGAGGAGAAAGTGGGTTAGGAGTTAGCAGATCTGCACAAGGAAATCGGACCTATCTCACGCTCAGTAACATGGCTTTCGAAGCTCCAAAAGGGTTCATTTGTTACACCATGATGTTGCCTAGTATTTCTGTTCCATGTCCCTATTAAGTGGAAATGTACATCATAAACAAAACGGGTTGGAAATGGAGAGATCATAATCAAGATCAATAAAAGCATACAATTTCAAGATGGCAGGGTAACTCAATGCGGGATTGATGGAAACAAAAGATTTAAAGGATGCAATGGTCAGGTAAACAATGGACTGTAGCTAAACTAAGGCAGAAGAAATAGTACACCTACCTTGATGTTATCAACCGAACCGTCTTTTGTGCATGGGTCTTCTTTTACGGAGTAGCCTACTCTTAGTTAGATACGCTTAAATTATCTAACAAATGACATCCTCTGAAATAATATTGTTGAAATTCTGTTGATTTTGTTGCCAAGGACACTGTGAAAATCACAACATGAGATGTATCTTTGCACAATTCATCATGCTAAAGAATACTGTTCTTATCCATCTTCATAGATTGCCTTTTATGCCAGATGTTTTATATTGAAAAAGAAATACCAATAAAGCCTCGTGTTGGGTTCCACAACGGTCGCAGAAATTACTAAAATAAAAGATCATCTTATTCTCCAGCGAACCAGGACTGTAGAAAATATCCACTTGATTCTTCCGTCATCCTATTTTGTTTTTGTGTTGATGATATGAAGGCATAAAAAGGATGCTCTGAGGCAGTGGCAGTAAGCAGGTCCCTTTCGCCCCTGCTGCCTACGGAAGCACTAATGGTCCAAATGCGCCTTTTTCTCTCGAACGCAAAGGGAGCCAGATAGTGCTAGAGAACTAATATGATGGCCAGCCCACCATCCATTCCAGAAATTAACCATAACCAGAATAACCAATAGACTTGAAATAAACCAGACAATTTCACCGGTTCAGTCACATCACTGTCCAAAATAGAGTTTATGAAATAACTTAAAAGGCTACAGATGGATAGATAAATAAATATGCTTTGGCAATATAAATGTTTAGTTCCACGCAAATACATTCTTTTGAATAGAATAGAAAAGATAGACAAAAAGATGGATATGCTTTATATGTGATTATAACAAGTCCAGTATAGTGTAGCTATTAAGAGATGGATATACATTACATAGGCCTATCTAAATTAGAATATTGCTCTACACGTTCCGCACCATAACTGTATATCAGCACAGATGCTGGCGGTGGGCTATTTTTGTCCATCAATGCTAGTATAGATGGCATAGCTTCGGAGCACTAGATCTGAGTTTTTCCACGCCATCTAGTGGAAATAAGAGATAACACATTATAAATTAAAGGGATATACGAGTTTAATTAGGGATATTGTTCCTTGGGAATAAGTCCAGTGGAGAATGCTTACCAGAGAAAACAAGGCCTTTAAAACGTAGTCAACTGTAAAAATAAAAACTAACATTAGAATATACACAAGGTAAACCACTTTCCGAATAAAAAAGTAATTCAGTCATTTTTTTCTTTATAACTTTTTATTTTCATGGACACTTATGTAGGAGGGAGATTGAGCATTGCCATCACACATCAAGTCAAACTTACACGTTTCTTTTTCATATTTTTTAACCACCACATGAACATTGACTGTACAAATGGAACCAATTACAACCACCAAAATATTGGGCTGCATATTGAGCCTGGCTTCCTAAAATAAATTCTGATCAAAGTTGCAAACATTCAAAATCAAGAGGAAAACCTCACTGCTTTAACACTTCTGGAAAGCCAAGTACAAGTTGAACATATTTTCCCTTGGAATTATTTGCCCTCTTATTTTTACTTATTACTTATAAGTGGATTAAGTGGAAACTAGAAGGAATGCTTTCAGGACAAACATACAACTATAGTACAACATTAAGAAAGAATTATCATTTGTGGAAAAATGTGACAAACAAAATGTTGCCTCAAGCAACTTGAGATTTAGTGTTTTGATCCTCCGAGGGACCCTGGACCAATAATGCACAACGGGGCCAACATTTCAAGGGACTTAGATGGCAAACACCAGAAGACATGTGATGTGTAATGACGATAAAAAATATAGATACTGCGATTGAGATCAAACCCCTTCATACTACAAAAGAGCTTCACGGGTTGCCCAGATGTTGGTACCTTAGGTACATTACTATGGGGCACATGAGAAAAGCTATGATTACACTATGAATAGGTTTGCTTCTAGACAGATCTCCTAAACTTGGCTCCAGAAGTTTGACAACTAAAGTCAGGTTTGTGAGACTAGATATCTCCAATACCAGTACAATAGATGTGGCGATGACTTTCTCACTCAAGTTTTGTTTAGTTCATCCATGTAAAACTCTGGCCATTTCATTACAATCGGTTAGCATAAATCACTTGTTAATCCCATTAAAAAGGGACCTTTCTCCTCAGCAGAGACTCCTGGAATTGAAATGGAACAAGAGTTGATCCTAACAGCTAAGAGGAAATCAAAAGTGGATATGAACGTTTTACAAGTTGGAGAGCCTTTTGGCTTCAGCAATGTCTTTTGCTCTTGCCTCACTCGCCGAAGTGGATTAATACTCTGTATTCTATTCACTGATTCTGCTTTACTTCTATCGAGAGGCTTGCGAAAATACTGAATCTGGCCCACTGTTGATGTTGAAGGACCACTTGAGTATTAAACAGCAACCAAAAAAATTTAAAAGGACTAGAGAAATCACCCATACTATACAACTGTACTACACATAATGCTAAACATACTCATGCTTCACAGGGAGAAAAAAAATAATGTACACACGCACATTTTCATATTCTTATTTTTAACCGCCATCTGGGAAGAGTGCCTATTTACCAAAGTAGTAAAATAAAGCTAGAAATATTAAGTAAATTTCACCAATGTGTTTATGTTATTGAAAACCATATTTGACTTAAGAGATGGGGCCATGGCACATGATTATTGCATGTCACTAACCATTAACAACAGTAGCTATCCATACCACCATTTATTTTGAAAGGATAAATTGGTTAATGTTGTATACCTTATATAATGCATACATTTAATTTGATTTAAAAAAAAGTCAACTGATCTCAGTTAGGTAATTTGTCTTGGTTCAGGCAACAAACATACATGTCAGCAAATTTAAAATGATAGTCAACCTAAATTCTTTTCACTTTGTAAACTATGCCGCTTATTCCGATTTTCAATCTTTCAGTTCACCTATAAACAGCTATTTTCAGACCAAATGCCATGCCACTCATCAACAAATGACGGTTAAAAACAATCACAGATAAGAAAAATACATTTAAATAATTTACGATATATTTACACAATAATGTATGATATTTTCCAGCAGTGTCTTCATTACATCTTCTCATCTTTTTTAATACATCTTCTTAATCTCCCATCTTTACTTTCGATGTCTGGAAGAAAGATTGGGACCAAATTATAAATGTTTTAGAGGTTAGCAGAACCCATACACAATGATGGGTCCCTCAACAGCTCAGCTAAATCATAACATAAAACACAACACAACTGCTGAGCAAGCTTAATTAGATTAACATGTTCTTATGTCTATGTGGGGAACAACTGGTAGGATAACCTATGATCCCTCCAGATTAATGAGGGGAAGGCAAGTGCATAATCTATTTCATTTCGTAGGCTCATAAAGAATAAAAAAGGACCCAATGAGGGATACAATGATTGGAATTAAGACAATATACAAATGTTTCCATAAGGATGGATAAAAAGAATAGGATTGAAGTGTTGACAAAATTCACACTTGGGTGTTAAAATGTGTTATTTAAGCTTAATTTCATTATATTATTTTAATTACATTTTTACAGCAGCTATTTAGTCAATCTATTCAGGGAATTTTTCTTTTGACGTTGTTATATTGTGGTTCATATTTGCTGACGAAAATTGACAGTAACTGTCGTCTGAAAATGATATAGCTATAACTGTTGCTACAACTCAAGCCACTAGAGGCTGCTAATGAGAAAACGTCTAGTGCAAGTTTAAATGCCAGAAATAACGTGGCCAATTCAAAATAGTCTGTATTGTTTACCTGCAGAATGGCTACAATGACGCCGAACAGACCGATGGCGCTGCCAAAGATTTCCACGATAAGAATTTTGACAAAGAGGCTAGCATTCTGGGCATCAGCCAGGGCTGCCCCACTGCCCACAATACCAACACATATGCCACAGAAGAGATTGGAGAAGCCCACGGTCAGCCCAGCACCAAACATAGAGTAACCTAGGATTCAAAAGGTTCAGCAAGAGTTAAATAAAAGGTGGTATAGTGTGTGTGAGGTTTGAAAAAAAGATATTGGTTTTAAACAACTATTGATTTGAATCAAGCACTATTCTAAGCCTTGTGCATGTTCTCTCACCAGCTTGGTAATTCCTTGCACCGATGGTTTCTGGAGTGGTTCCACTGAAGCTCTGTAAAAGAGCAGAGACTAACTTGTTGTTGACTTACACTATGAGATGACCAAAATAAAACTACACAGACCTTCGTGGTGGCTCATAATTTCCGATGTGTCCATACTACTCACCTCAGCCATGTTGCTGATGACGATGGCCATGATAATTCCATAGATGGCCACTGCCTCACAAAAGATGATGCTGAAAAAAAACACATTTTGACTTCCTAACCATATTGTGACAATTATCAATGGTGTGTCAAATATGAAAGGTTGCAGTGATGGTACATTCTTCCTTATTGTATTATTTTCTACTGTAAAACTGAAAGATTCATAACTTATGATCATCATCCAATTATCTGCGTGCTTCCTTACCATATTTAAGTCACAGTATTCCTTTATGCTTGTGTTTAAAGAGCATACCTGACCAGGTTCTTGGTTTTGATTCGTGGAGCCTTGACACCACCCCCAATGATGCTGGATCCAGTGATGTAGATTCCCCTGGGAAACCCCCAAAAAGATAAAAGTCAAACAAAGACATTTATCATTTAGAAATGTAAACCGCAATAGTTCATACTTCATATGGTCCCGTTCTTCTGGTTGGTTTACAATTAAGGAAGTTAGTTATTCAGTAAGTTTGCAAGGTGGGAATTGTAGCACATGCTTGACAATTCCATTACAGAACTAACATGGAGAAGTGAGCTGGAACAGTTGAACATAGGGACAGTGTTGGCCAAACATTGCCCACATAGAGTGTGAACAAATGAGCTTCTCACCAGGCTGCTCCTACTACAGAGAGGGAGATGGCGAGGCCAATACCCAGGTTTGCCCACATAAAAGGGGACGTCTCTGTCAGGAACCTACAATTTAAAAAATCCAAAAGACACATCTTGTTGAATGAAATATGTATAGTTGAGTTTGGCGTATGGCAGCCCAGTGGTATAGGTAGACAAGGTTATATGCAAAAAACACATTGAATAATTGAAGCCTGCAACAGTTCTTACCATCCGACATCAAAACGGAATCCAAGGTCAAAGATCGTATAACAGATACCTAAAAAGATTTTTTTAAAGAAAGTTGAAAAAATTACAAAGCTCCGCATATAGGCCTACAATGAATGCAACCTTGCAGCACGTATCTCATGTGACTGGATTCTGTGAGTTACGTTAACACTTGCATAAACACACAGACAAACCCCCATCCTATACAAAACAATCTATTTTATTGAATCAAATTAGACTTTAAGTCGCTAATGTACTACTGGTGATCACCTAGGAAAGACCACATAAAAGAATTGTAAAATATGAGCAAACATAACACCAGCCTGTGTGATAGTTCCCTTTCTTGTCATGTGATAATCACATCTAGTTCTTCCCGGTCAGCGGTAGTGCTAACAAACAAGCTAGCACGGCTTAAATCTGCTAGCTTCTATGTGACAGGTTCGCCTTAGCAAGACAGTACTTCAATAATTGCTTGATGGATGGTGTTATGGTCTCAGCATTGCAGTCTCAAAGCCATATTAGCGTCCCAACAGTTCAAACCAGCATGAACTCGTTCATTTGTTTGGTTAATGGGAAGGCAAACCAAGACCTAGTACGCAAGAAATCATGTGCAAGGCAGAAGACCTGCTGAAATGCAGTACTGTATCATTATTACACGGTTGGACTTTCATGCCGCACAATTTAAAGCAAGCCCTTCCAGTGACTTACTAAGTCAGTGATGTATGGCTCATTATTTCACCTATGGGTCTGCAATGGATTTATCCTTAACTCCATTTTTTCCGGAGTTAGACGGTTCGCTTGACAACGTTTGCTGTACAAACTGCAGTAACTGTTACTACACAGAATGACAAACATGCCTTGGATGTCAAACCGTGAACACGTGAGCCTTTGTACACTCGCCAACCTAATGTATGCTTAATTCAATGTCGCGATCCATGCAAATGTCGACAATAAATAAGTCCTTACCGACGATGAGTATAGTACTCCAGAAGGCCAAAGTGACCCCGGTGTAGAGAATGGCGTGTCCGTTCATCATCCACTCCACTAGCATTGACCCAGCGACGGTTCAGGTATTCTAGCAGGATACCTATGGTTAAATGTTTACAATGTACGACAAAAACACACCAACAGCTTAAATGGTACGTTCTAAAGAGTCTTCGGAAGCGGTAAAAAAAGAGTGTTGTAACATCGAAAGAGGAAGCTGGCCCGTGTCACCTGATCAAGGCTGGATGGTAGCACGTGACCGGAATCGTGACGCATTTGGAGACAGCGTTGGGAGGCTACGGCCACGTACATTAGCATCAGTCCTTAATATTATCTTGATTGGCAGCGTCAATGTGCTATGTACAACTACTGCATTAAGCGAAGCAGCTTAGATTTTATTTATATACATACACTCACATATACATATACACTTACTACAAATGCCGACATGTACGCTGCACTTAAAATATGGAACTACATTTATGGACGCACGATGTCGCCCTTGAACTGTACAAGACTGAACATACAAATGTGCAACAAATAGATCTGAAGCAACTCTTGCATGACTGACTGACTGGCTGTTACTGGAACATAGCAGTTTGAACTAACGTATTATGGGTTGAGGGGGGTTTACCGAATTCATTATGAAATTTAATTATCTTGACCAGCTCCCTTCATATTTGGGATTTTTGTAATTTCTACTTCTGGAAAGAGATACAGCTAAAGGCAATTTGAATATAGGGCCATCCATTAAACCCAAATTGCTACCTTTAGTTTGGGGCCATTTTGTTTTAACTAAAAGTCCTCATGGTCCAAGAGTTTTGTTGTTTTGCATAATTTGATTAGGGTTTTCAGACTAAACCATCATCACAGCTATTTACATATCATATATGCTTTATGTATAATACTATTTTACTTAAAGTAAAACAGAACGTATTTTCTTGTTAACACATGGATTTACAGAGCTTTGTTCATAAGGTATACATATTCCTTCTCTGATGCTGACAACAGTGTGTTGTTATTTGAAGCTTTAAACAATAAGTAAGCTGGAGGATTTTTGTAAAAGTAGGAACAGATAAATGGCCACGTCAGATGCTGGATCCAAAACCTGTAAATTAATTATTGTGAGACTCATTTCTTAATCAGTGTATGGAAAACCAACCCAAAAAAAATAATTTTGGTTCACCATGAATAATTATCAAATAAACGTAAACCTTATTGTTTGTATTTTGTATTATAGGCCTACCTAATAACCCGCCACCAGCACAGTACACCCGTGGCCATCATCAAACCACAAGAACATTTTGGCAAGTATATTAGTCAAAATGTCAAGAGAATCCATTCTTATTTGAAATATTTAAAAGGTGAACTTTATTGATTGCCCTGCAGCATCTAAATATACCCACACTTACCCTAACACTGAAAGGGAATATGTTTTATTCACAAGTGGTTCATATTAGTTATGGAGGACATAATATGACCAAAAAGGAAGCCATGGGATTTGACTCTCAGGAAAGTGCACTCGCTCAAAATGGGAACGTCAATTGCTTTACATAACCTGTGCTCATTAAATGCACACATTATCTCCACTATATGTGCATTTTTGCCATGAGGACATCAGAGTCAATGAGTGTATTCATCCATACATATTTGGTATTAAAGGTCATATCTAAACTGTGGTATTATACAAGGTGAGCATGCATGTCCTGACAGGATACTGATGTTAATTCACACAAACCTATATAGTCTGTATCCCTGAGGAGAATGACTAACAACCACTCTATATGCACACAGGCCTTCAACACCAGCACCCAAATGGCCAACTATTAGAAATATACTGCCGCATAATAGCCAATAAAAGTTAATATATGTAATGAATTACAATTTACAAATTCCTCAACAGCTAAAAAAATGTATGTTGTCCATATCACCTACACTGTCATGACACCCTCTTCCACCACCTAGGGGCGCCGGCTGCCATTCCACCTCGTGCACTCTGCTTTCCACACCAGACTTCAATTAAACAATCACCGCACTCTACTTAATCACCAGTCTTCCTAGCAGCCGGTGCCAGATCGTTGTTTAACCACCTCGTGTTAGTTACTTCATTCCAGTAAGCAGATATCGTTATTCGCTCCCTGTCTACCCCTAACCTGTTCTTTTGGAAAATAAATCTTTTGGAATCTATCACATCTCTGCCTCGTAGTGTCCGCATTTGGGTTCTCGTCCTGTCAGCGTAACAGACAGCGTAACAGTACGATCTGGCCAATATGGACCCAGCGGACCTTGATTCGTTACAGCAAACCACCAAGGGGTTCGGCTTGGTCAACATGAGCAGGCGCTCCAGGAGATCGCTACAACTCTCCAAGGGGTGACCCAGGCGCTCAGCGAGCTCCGCGCTTCGTTACCGTCCACCGGGACTCCGGCGTCTCAACCCGCCGTTTCGATTTCCCCGACGTCTTCCCGAGAACCTTCCATCCCCGCTCCTGAACGCTACAAGGGTGACCTGGGATCTTGCGGTGCATTTTTGGTACAGTGCTCCCTTGTTTTTGAGCTACAGCCGCTCACCTATCCGTCCGAGAAGTCACGCATTGCTTATATAATCGAGGCGCTGAAAGGCGATGCCCTTGCCTGGGCTACAGCGTTGTGGGAGCGAGGGTCGGAGATTTGTTCCTCTTACTCGAGATTCACCGAGGAGATGCGCAAGGTCTTCGATCATCCAATCAGAGGCAGAGAGGCTTCTCAACGTTTACTATCGATACGCCAAGGAACGCGAAGCGTCGCTAAGTTCACGGTGGAGTTCCGCACCCTGGCTGCAGAGAGTGGGTGGAACGAAGAGGCTCTGCTGGGAGTTTTTTCGAGCGCGCTCTCTGACACCATCCGGGACGAGTTGGCGTCTCGAGATGATTCCCCGAGTTTGGACCACCTAATCTTCCTTGCCATTCGTTTGGATAACCGGCTGCGTGAACGACAATGCAAACGTACACTCCGGTATTCTCCTGTCTTCCGGCCACCTCCCCCTGGATTTACCCCAACCGGAAATGAACCCGCACGTTTTCCTGAACTTGAACCTATGCAGTTGGGCCGCACCCACCTCACGTCTGACGAGAGGGAGCGTCGTATGCGGTCTGGGGCCTGTTTGTATTGTGGTCAGTCGGGCCATTATCGGTCCTCCTGTCCCATTCGCCCGGGAAACGGTCCGGCTCGCCAATAACTCGAGGGGTTTTGGTGAGTCAAACGCTCAACCCCTCGGCTCCCCGACCTCTACTAGACGCCATCTTATTCTAGCAGGACCAATCCCAACAGCTCTCGATCCTCCTGGACTCGGGGGCAGACGAGTCTTTCATCGACCGTGAGCTGGTCAAACAACTGGGGATTGAGACTTCGCCTCTCGAGTCTCCACTAGAGGCCCAGGCACTCAATCGGAAACCTCTCGCTCGAGTGGAGCGTCGGACGTCTCCCGTCTCCCTGTTGATCTCCGGTAATCATAGTGAGTATATCTCCCTTCATGTGATGGACTGTCCTTTCACCCCTGTAGTTCTGGGTTTGCCTTGGTTACAGATTCACAATCCCCATGTCGACTGGAGAGCGGGCCGCATAACGTCCTGGAGTCCATTCTGTCTTTCGCAGTGTCTCCGTTCTGAACAGTCCCCCTGTGCCTCTGAATCCCGAGCCCCGCCACCACCCCCTTCCGACCTGTCCTCGGTTCCAGAGACGTATCACGACCTCGCAGAGGTCTTCAGCGAAGCCCATGCCCTGTCTCTGCCACCTCATCGCCCATATGATTGCGCCATTGATCTGCTTCCTGGAGCCCCCCTGCCTAGCAGTCGCTTATTCAACCTCTCTCGCCCGGAACGTGTATCCATGGAGCAATATATCCAGGAGTCTCTAGCAGCCGGGATTATCCGTCCCTCGTCTTCCCCGGTTGGAGCAGGCTTCTTCTTCATCGCCAAGAAGGACCACTCTCTCCGCCCCTGTATTGATTACCGAGGCCTGAAAAACATCACCGTTAAGAACAAGTACCCCCTACCCTTGATCAGCTCTGCCTTTATTCCCCTCCACGGCGCCACGATATTTTCAAAGCTCGACCTTCGCTACGCATATCATCTGGTCCGCATCAGGGAGGGGGATGAGTGGAAGACCGCATTCAACACACCCCTGGGACATTTTGAGTATCTGGTAATGCCATTCGGTCTCACCAACGCCCCCGGGGTCTTCCAAGCTATTGTCAACGACGTCCTTCGTGACATGTTGAATCGTTCCGTCTTCATCTACTTAGACGACATCCTCGTTTTCTCCGGGTCGCTGGAGGAGCATAAGGTTCACGTCCGGCAGGTTCTCCAGCGGCTACTAGAGAACCGGCTATTCGTGAAGGCTGAGAAGTGCGAGTTCCACGTCACTTCCACTTCATTCCTGGGGTACATCATCGGCCAGGGACAAGTGAGGATGGATCCTGCAAAGGTTTCAGCGGTGACCGAGTGGCCCACTCCCACTTCTCGCAAGAAGCTCCAGCAGTTCCTGGGCTTCGCCAACTTCTACCGGCGTTTTATCCGTGGCTACAGCCAGGTCGCAGCACCCCTCACGGCCTTGACCTCAATTAGGAGCCGCTTCCTGTGGACTCCGGAGGCCGAAACAGCGTTCGCAGCCCTCAAGAAGCGCTTCGTCTCTTCTCCGATCCTCATTCAACCCAACCCCGCCAACCAGTTCGTTGTGGAGGTCGACACTTCTGACACCGGCGTGGGCGCGGTTCTCTCCCAGCGCTCCTCCTCAGATCAGAAAATGCACCCGTGCGCCTTTTTCTCTCGCCGCTTGACGCCTCCCGAGAGGAATTATGACGTAGGCAACCGAGAGCTACTGGCCGTAAAATTAGCGCTGGAGGAATGGCGACACTGGCTGGAGGGCGCCGAACTGCCGTTAGTTGTCTGGACCGACCACCGGAATCTTGAATACATACAGTCAGCTAAGAGACTAAACTCCCGGCAACCCAGATGGGCCCTATTCTTTGGCCGTTTGAGGTTTACCTTAACCTACCGCCCAGGATCTCGAAATATCAAACCCGACGCTCTCTCCCGCCTCCACTCTCCCGAAGACTCCAGACCGGACCCCGAGCCCATTCTTCCGCCCACTTGCCTAGTCGCGGCTCTCACATTAGAGGTCGAATCAGCCGTAATTCAGGCCCAGAGAGATCAGCCTGACCCTGGTAATGGTCCTCTCAATCGCTTATTCGTCCCGGATTCAGAATGCACAAGAGTCCTTTCTTGGGCCCACGCCTCCAAACTATCCTGCCATCCAGGTGTGACCCGTGCCCTGGACTTCGTTCGCCGTCGGTTCTGGAGGCCAACCATGAACGTGGATGTCCGTTCATTCATCGCGGCTTGTTCCACCTGCGCTCGCAACAAGACCTCCACCCAACCCCGCTCCGGCTTACTTCGTCCCCTCCCCATTCCCAGTCGTCCTTGGTCCCACATTGCCCTGGACTTCGTCACCGGTCACCCCCCTTCGGAAGGGAACACCACTATACTCACGGTGATCGACCGCTTTTCCAAGTCCGCCCATTTTCTAGCCCTCCCAAAACTTCCCTCTGCCAGGGAGACCGCGGATCTCCTTGTTTCCCACGTCTTCCGTCAGCATGGTATCCCAGTGGACGTCGTTTCGGACCGAGGTCCTCAGTTCACCTCCCAAGTCTGGCGCGCCTTCTGTACAGCCTTGGGGATCTCGGTCAGTCTTTCCTCGGGATACCATCCCCAGTCCAACGGCCAGTCGGAGAGGGTTAACCAGGAGATGGAGGCCACCCTTCGCTGCATCACAGAGACCAACTCCGCGACTTGGAGCTCTCAACTCGTTTGGGTGGAGTACGCACACAACACCCTTGTGAACGCCTCCACAGGTCTCTCCCCCTTTATGTGCTCTCTGGGGTACCAGCCACCCCTGCTTCCCTCCCTGGAGGCAGAGATCTCTGTTCCCTCGGTCCAGGCCCACCTGCAACGATGTCAGCGCACATGGAAACGCGCTCGGGCTGCGCTTCTCCAGGCATCGTCTCGCTCCCAGCGGCAAGCTAACAAGCATCACCTTCCGGCCCCCCAGTACATCCCGGGACAGAAAGTTTGGCTTCGATCCAAGGACCTCCCCCTGAAGGGGTTCAACCAGAAGCTCTCCCCCCGCTTCATCGGCCCGTTTCCTGTCGAGTCCATTGTTAATCCCTGTGCCGTCCGTCTCAAACTCCCCTCGTCTCTCCGTGTTCACCCCACCTTCCACGTCTCCCAGCTTAAGCCCGTCTCCTCCAGCCCACTGTCGCCCCCCACCCCAGCGCCGCCACCCCCCCGGATGATCGACGACCACCCATCCTGGACAGTGCGTTGTCTCTTAGACGTGCGTCGTCGCGGCCGGGGACACCAGTACCTTGTGGACTGGGAGGGGTACGGACCAGAGGAACGCTCCTGGGTTCCGCGGAGTCACATTCTTGACCCTACTCTCATTAAGGACTTCCACCGTCTGCACCCTGACCATCCTGTGCGTCCGCCTGGAGGCGTCCGTAGAGGGGGGGGGGGGGGTACTGTCATGACACCCTCTTCCACCACCTAGGGGCGCCGGCTGCCATTCCACCTCATGCACTCTGCTTTCCACACCAGCCTTCAATTAAACAATCACCGCACTCAACTTAATCACCAGTCTTCCTAGCAGCCGGTGCCAGATCGTTGTTTAACCACCTCGTGTTAGTTACTTCGTTCCAGTAAACAGATATCGTTATTCTCTCCCTGTCTACCCCTAACCTGTTCTTTTGGAAAATAAATCTTTTGGAATCTATCACATCTCCGCCTCGTAGTGTCCGCATTTGGGTTCTCGTCCTGACAGCGTAACATACTCAGTCATTAGACTGTTAATCACCATCTCCTTCATTTGCCCGAGCCACACACACGCACTCGCACACATGCACACACACAGACACATATACGCAGGTTCACACACACACACACACACACACACACACACACACACACACACACACACACACACACACACACACACACACACACACACACACACACACACACACACACACACACACACACACACACACACACACACACACACACACACACACACACACACACACACAAGTAAATGTCTGTGATTAAATGTAGAAAAATTGTAGTGAGGTTAATGGAATTGGCCTGACACTCTAATTTTGTACGAGGGATTCATATCAAGCTCAATTAAGTATGTTCCCAAGAGTGCATTTACCCCACACTGCTGTGACTTCTTTTGGTTCTTGTACTCTTTTTCTCAGTTTTTTTAACTCTTCCAAAGTTATAATCCATTTTATTCTAAGAAGTATTTTTATTCATTCAGTCAATCTTTTTTAACTGAAAGCGTTTTGCTTTGTTGACCAGCCAACTATATCCTGATCCTGGTTGGTTTGCTTTATCCTAATTTCCAAGACTTTACATTTCAACAGCCAGGATAAGAGTTATTGTCGGTCACTGTTAGCTACTGTGTACACACAGCTATCGTGATGTTTCCCTATGGGTCTCTCTTAATATCTGTAAATAAGTATCTTCTTTCTCGGTCACCCCATCCCTTCTCCCACCTCTGATGTCGGCCTAATCCCCATTCAGTTAGGTTTATAATTCTGTCCGTGGATGCGATACTCCCCTCTACCAGAGAAACAAATAGTCCCTGTTCCCACGTCTTTACAAATAAGCCATCTTTAGAAAAGTACATTGAGTTTTGCATGAAAACAGCATTGATGTTCTAAACGTGCACACGTTGTTTCTGCTCGAATTGGATGCTTACAAGTATGGTCACGTAACTGCATTTCCTTAATTCCCCACTGAAAGCAGCAGTCTCTGTGATTAGCATGTTCACAGCCTCTGTTCAGGTATAATGTGGCCTAACTGAAACAGTTCTCACCAAATGTTAGAATTGTTCCCAGTTCCCAATGAAAATAACAAAACTTGCAATTTCAAATCTCTAATGTATTCTGTTTTATTCATATGTAGGCCTATATGAGTATTTTTTATGGATCCCGGAGACAGAGGGAACCATTTTGTTACCTTATCAACAGTAGTAAATAATATTAAGGAATATGTGGATTGAAAACAAATCAAATATGAAAAACAAAAGTTAAAAGTATTCAGTGTCTTAAGATTCGACAGGAGCACAGTATACTTAACAATAGTGTAGCAAGGTCTATGCTACTCTGAAGGGCTTCGAACAATGAGGAGACACAGGAATCACGTGCAGCGGTTTTTATTCATCTGGCGGAGGGCACACCGAGTGGCCAACCTCCGTGAATCGGTCTCCGCTACACACACGTTGTCTGTAGTCTGTCTGAACAAACGGTCTCCGCGATCACTTGTCGCCTAATGGCGCAGCAGGTCCCGACCTCACCGTAAGGAGAGCGCGACACCACGTCAGTATTTGTATCCTCCTTCCTAATTGTGCTCATCTCCTACAGCTGCGTCTGTTCCCCCGGCTGAGCCGCTCCGCTCCGCTCCTCAGTCTGCAGCCGGTGCTAAGCCACGCCCCCCACATACCACAAATAGATTGTGGCAGATGTAGCCATCATGAGGTGCTATGTGAATGTTGTTGACATAGACTGAGGTTATCAATGTAAAAGAACGTGTGCCATTTTAGGGAAAAATTAGCATTTTTTGTTTTTGTTTGTTTCATTAATCAACCTTCGGCTTGATATAATAACTATTTCTCACTTACCTGAGCCCTTAACCTTCTAATAGTGTTTGACTGAAACAAACTGACAGTATTTACATATCCTTGCTCTAAGTGTACTGGTAACGGCACAATGTTGTTGTTTTTTTAATCTATAATTCGATTTGGCTTCAGAGGCTATCCATAATGCTCAAGAGGGAAATGTTGGGTTTTACATTGATCATCGACAGTAGACGCTGACTGATTGTGTTGTTGTCATGGATATGCACCCTTTGGTGTTGATTGTTAGGTAAAGACTGTAGTTAGCCTATAGTGTGGTTCTGTGAATCCTTTAACTGGTAACACTTTGCAATAAGGGAAAAATAATTGCCCATTGTTAAACATAACAAATCTAGAGCCGAGTCGAGGTCAACGTAACGAGGGGTCAGCCATGTAATTGTACAAATGAAGACTTTCAGTGCACGCACACGTTAAAATAAGAAAACACAACTAAATTGTTTTGAAGTAAGCATCCGTGACCAAACTAACTGTCCCCTCCATTAGTTAAAGCTGTAATAAGCATTAACTAACAATTAACTAACAGTTCCATTTAATTTGGCGAATGGTCTAGTAATAATTTACTAATATTTTTCCTATAATGTTTAACATATAATAAAAATTGTGTTCATTATAACTACAGTATTCATCTAAACATTATTTAATAGGGTAAGGGTTAAACCTAACACCATTAAATAATGTATAAATATAAACCCTATTGCAAATGTTTAAATTAATACCTTAGTTAACATGAACCCCATTAGTAAATCATTACTAGAACATTAGATAACTAATCTAATCTAAGTAATTAAATGTTAGTTAATTGTTAGTTGGACCCGTATTATAAAGTGTTACCCTGTAACTTGTTGGCCATAAGGTCCGCTCAGGGGCTGTCCATTCATTTGGTTACAGGCTGGAATTACTGATTATTGGGCCCTTGGAAACAGCTCAACTGACTCCTGGTTTCCTTTCCTAATGCCAGCACACATTCATTGTTGAAAGAGTAATTATTTACATTCTCAATCAATTTCATTGAGAGAGGGCTAAATCGTTTTTTAACACATTCAGGCACACTACATATTTTAAAGATTTGAAATGACAACAATAGAGCTGAGTAACTTTCTCACTGTAGGCCAAACTTTCTATATAGAAAAAATAAATCCATGGGATGATTGATCTGTGGGTGGATGGTGTTTTATTTTGACAATGGATCATTAATATAGATCTGAAAAAAGTGCTGGCTGCAGCAGTTACACAGTGCAGGTTGAAGTATGAAATATTGTACAACCTTGCAGTCCATCCAACCATCCATTCATTGAACTCCATCTAAGTCAAAAACAAATTTTCTTTTTCTGAACTGGGGATCTTTACTTACCTTAGCTCCACCCAAATCTATTATAAGTAGGTCCAATTGTGGACTGAAGCCTGGTGTCAAAGTGCCTTTTCTAGGTGTCTAATCATATTTTTGTCAGAGTAACTTCCATACATTGAAAACAATCACGTCAACCACAAATTATAATATTCTAGCCGAATAAAAAGGGTTGGATTGTCTTGTCTATCAGGCTAATGTTCAAAAACATACACACTCCCTCACATTAATGGAAATCTCTTACCATGTCAGTATTTATCTTCTTCCCTGTTCTCTTGTCAGCTCCTCATTGGAGCTGAAAAGCTGGCTGTTTTTTGGGGGGGTTGTTTCCCTTTCACAGACGATACATCATCATATCCCCGATGAAGTTAGACATATCAAAGGACACACCATACTCATCCTCCCAGCCCCCTGTTTTTTTCTTAACCAATCTTCTCATCTGTAAAAAACAAAACATAAATAATCAATGCTGCTGAAATGTTACCTACATATGAACACATTTAGGAATCAATTGTTTAGAGGTATTCTGAAAACTCCCATCTCTTCTATTCTCATTTTTGAGAATAGAAGAGTAGATCAGACTTTGTTCGACTGAAAGGTTATTGTGGTTATAAGCACCCTAATGGGCCACCACAATCACAGCAATCCAATTCTTCTTCATATGGCACCATTGTAACGTAAAAAAAACAAAACCAAAACGACTTAAGATTGTCATCAGTGGTCTGAATTGTTGACCAAAGGTTTATGTGACATACACTGCAAATGATGGAAGAGTCATTAAAGAAATACCAAAATAAATAAGGTACTTTTATTAATCACAGATGGGAAACATTGCATTAAAAATAGGCAGGAATCACACACACACACACACACACACACACACACACACACACACACACACACACCAAAACTATCGTTCTATTTTAGCCGTATCAGCTCTATTATTCAAAGTCAAAGAAAAACGTTGCGCTGGTCTGCTCCGGGGAAAGAGGGGGGGGGGGGGGGGGGGGGGGGGGCTCCAGCGCAGCGCCCCAGGCGGCTCTGGGGAGCGGTGGTAAACCGGGAGCGGTGGTAAACCCCTTCTACCACCGCTCCCGGTTTACCACCGCTCCCCTGAGCCGCCTGGGGCGCTGCGCTGGAGCCGGGTTGCCACAATCCATCCATCCATCCATCCACCCATCCATCCATCCACCCATCCATCCATCCATCCATCCATCCATCCATCCACCCATCCATCCATCCATCCATCCATCCATCCACCCACCCATCCACCCACCCATCCATCCATCCATCCACCCATCCATCCATCCACCCATCCATCCATCCATCCATCCATCCATCCATCCATCCATCCATCCATCCATCCATCCATCCATCCATCCATCCATCCATCCATCCATCCACCCACCCATCCACCCACACACACACACACTTTACACACACACACACTTTACACACACACACACACACACACACACACACACACACACACACACTTTACACACACACACACACACACTTTATTGTCTTTTAATGATCGTCGTCTTTATGTTTCTACATGTGCTTTTTTCCTTGGTAAAGCACAATGAATAGCCTTGAGTTTGAATAACCTTGCATTTATCAGTATCTGTCACGACCAGTGCTAGCAGGGCAGCAGGAACAAAAAGGATGGGATCAAAACGCAGACGAGAACTCTGGGAAATGTAACAAAAGGCTTTGATAAAGAAAACTCAAAATCTAATTTACACAAACTGGCATAGAAAAGAAAGAAGAAATACAATGTCAAAGGGACATGACAAATATAATGAACTGACACGGGAAGAATGGAAGTGAAATGGTACATATGGGGAGAGACTAATGAGGGAATGAGGTGAAGGTGGGAAGATTTACAAGGACGCTCAGGTGAGGGAGTGAAGTGATCGCAGATGAGAGCGGCAGAATCCGTGACGCAAGGGAAGGACATCTGGTGAAGAATGGAAACTAAACAATGAGTCAGCCTTGACCACATTATTAATATTGAACATCTTCTAATTTGTCTGAAGTGACAGTTTCTAGGGGAGATTTGTAAACACAATAAAAAACATTGTGTTCAAATTAGACTGAAAGATCGGGGTTTTTGATTTTATTTTATTGCACCGCAAATGTCAGATTGATTTCTGTGACATTTGCTCCTTCCATCGCTCCTTGATGGAATGATATAACTGAATGATAAAGCTCAGTTCAGCAGCCTGTAGCTTAGCAACATTTCTAGTAATAAAAAGGAGATGCTGAGCAGAATCCCAACCCCCCTAATTCATATTATAGGCCATGTGACGTTAGTAGACAAAACAGTACGGGGGTGGTTTGAATCACCCTTTATGTAACTTTAAATAAACCCTGGATGACTTAGCCTACATCCAAATCTTGTCTTCCGTCTTCTGTCCGCCCACAAACTCAAGGAAAATGTGTTGTTATACAGACCTATGTAGTAAAACATGTGTAGCTCTCACGAGTATTCCTCCTACAAAACATTTTGCCTCAATATGTAGCCCTATCTAGGAGAATGAGATGCGTTGGAAAAAATACAATAGGGCCTACATGAAAGAATAAACCAACGTGTTTACTAACCTTACTAACCTAAAGAAAGAAGTCTTTGCATTGAATGTCCCTGGGGCAGGAAAGCCTAGTGTAGCTATTCTTGAGTAAGATGCTTAAACCACTATCTGCTCATTATAAAATAATAACGAAAAGCAAATGGTTTCCATTTTCCCCTTCGTGCAGTAGCGCCTCATCACTGATCTGCAATCTCAAGTGACTACAGATTCTCAAGGCATGAAAGACACCTTGACGTCATTAGACATATTGTCATATGAAGCACAGGGGAGCTAACTGGACATTCTGTGCACGTCCCCCCAAGTCCTGCTCTGCTCACAGGGAAGAAGACAGCAGAAAGTAGGGATAAAGCAGTTCATGGTTTCAATTATTGATAAGTGATGGAAAATATATTTGGCATATTGCCAATTTCCTGAAATACAAGCCAGTTACAAAATTGGGCATTGTGTTCTTGGCAAGTTCAAACACACACAAACGCATCACAAGGTTGGGCTTTAATTATATTTATGTATGTATTGATTATTGTAGCTGAAAGAATATTGAATATTGAACCCTGAATAATATTGAAATATTGAAAATATTGAAAAATACAATTATAATAATATTTGATCATTTATATAAGAAAAAGCAGCTACATACTGTGTCCAATATGTGACCATATTATTTAACATGTATGTTATGTAATGTAATGTTTGTTAGTTTGGGGAGAACCCTGCATACTATCATATCAGGTGTTATAGGAGACATAATCTATAATAGTTCCCATCTTTACTCTGACATTGTGTTCCTCAATTCTCTGAGGCCTTATTGTGTTAGTAACACAATTCAAAAAGCAAGGGTTAGCAGTGAAATGCCATAAATACTGAACAAATTAGAACAAAACATTAATTATCATTCACACAAGCAAACATGCAAAAAAACAGTGAGCCATACAAAATTCAGTCGTTTACATAACTGACAAATAATATCTGGACCGACTTCTACAAGCACTAAATAACAATAATTTTTTTGAGAAGTTTCAATCAACATTGCACAGAAACTGCCCTGGAGTCACAAACGATTTACTGATAGCTGCAGACTCTGGCGCAGACTCTGGTGTGTTACTATTGCTTGACCTCAGTGCAGTCCAGTGTTACTGGAACTGCACTGAGATTAACAGGATTTTTACCTCACAAACTGCTCAGACTAAATATGGAATATCACAAGGATCAATCTTACGACCTGTACTGTTTTCCCTGTGGGCCTACATATAACCCTTGAGATAGATAATCTGTCATGACAACATTTCCTTCCATAGCTAGGCTGATGATACACACTGCTGTATCTGTCTTTCAAACCCTCTGACACCAGTAAATCAGCTTCAATACTTCAATACTGCCTTTACAACATAAAAAGATGGATGTCCCAAGACTTCATAAAGTTTAACTCTGACAAGACAGAGGCTCTCATTATTGGCTCTGAACATGTCTCAAAACAAACAGTGTATGAGACAGATGTCTTTTTTAAATACGGTTTTTTATGAGTCACACGCACGCTTTAGTAAGTCACACGCACGCTTTAATTAAGTCACAGGCTTCAATTCGACCCACGCTTTAGAAAGTCGCACACGTTTTAAGTAAATTGCACGCACTCTTTAAGAATTAAGAAAGAACAAGTTAAGAAAAAAACAGAACAAGTTAACTTAACTTGTACAATGTTACACACAAGAGGTGTGTGGAGCTCTGTTGTTATGCTGTGTTCTGCATGCACGCAGAGAGCTGCATGCACACCTGCTTTATTGCATACTAGGCCTACACTTATTTGTATACTGCACTTGGATACAAGCTAACAGAATAATTATATAAACTGCAAAATAAGCAAGGGTTACACTTGATGAGAGTTTAATGTTTAATGAGTTCCTCCATATGAGCTGCACCAAATACTGAGTGGGTGCACAATTTAGCCAGAGATATTCGATAAAAACATCAATTTAGCAACCAGTACCCATGTAATAACAACACCGATTGATTAGCGTTGCTCATGAATGTGACCTTGTATATTCTTGCAGAGCACTTTGTATGTGAGATTTTTTATTCGTTTTTGTTTCACATTGACTATTTATTGACATTGATGAATAACAGTAAAGGTTAGTACTAGTACAATAATAAGAATTCTCTTCACCAAACATTGAAGCATCCAGTGACCAGCGGCTTGTAGTACTGTTCCAGTCTGTATTTCTCGGCTTGCATGCAGAACTCGGCACAACACCGGCCAGGTGCGGAGCGCTGCAGGGCAGGGGGTGTGCGCTGTAAAGCGTGCTTGCAACTTAAATGTGCGACTCTACTGTAGTTTCATCAGTAGCACAAAACGTGCTTACAAATTGCCATGAATTCACCTATGATACTCTTTTTGACTGGCCAAGTGAGTCCATCTCAAAAAGATGAAAAGAAAAGCCATTTCTTTGCATTTCTTTGAGATAGCCATTTCAATGCTGATGTTTACAGGTCTACCACAATTTCTGAATCTAGAATGTAACCCAATCTAGTATTCGGTTCATTGAGCTTCACTGAGTAGATCAGTAAGCTGCTCTTATCAATGAATTGTATTCATTTAATTTGATACAAATGTATTGTGGGTGGGTAGGCTTCATTAATCAAGGAATGATTTGAACAAAAGTATTTCAATAGAATGCATTTCTATTCAGAGGGGGTGTTAATACCATTTGCTATTGCCAAATAAAAAAGGATTTTGTTGTTTTGTTAAGACTGATCTCTGGCTGTCTCTCTGTCTCTGTCTAAAGTTGAACACAATTTCAACTTCAGAAAGTCCTTGAGGCTAACAAACCTTGTATTTTTCCATTATCAATCTAGATATGTTCAACATTGAATTATCTACTCTTGTTGTTATTTGTATGTATGAAGAGTAGGTGACCTTACATTTCTATCGTTTGCTTACCAAATTAAAGTGAATTTCTTAGCAAAAATACTGCGCACACCCCCTAGTTCATCACTGGGCTCCTCTGACACAAGCACACACAGAGGAGTTGGAGAAAACAGGTTAATTGCAGAGTTGGAAGTCGGTTGCATGCAGAGCAGGTGGTGAATACTGACATGACAGAGCTCTCTTTTTAGTGTAATTGCTGGTTAACCCTGTGTGCATTGATGCACCACAGGCGCCTCCCCCAGCCCCAGGGTCTAATCAGTCTGACTCAATCCAGGTGAGGCTTCTTAAACCAGCCATCAACCACACACATTCCACAAATACATATTTAACAACCAAAATAAACACAATATTTTCAGGTTATCTTAATAAAAATGTAAAACTCATTAAGTAATATGCTATCATATCTGACTTTTACACAATCATCATAACAGTTGTCCATGTCCTGTTGCCTTGAGGTCCTCTCTTCTCCTTCACTCCTTCCCTCTCCTTTGCTCTCGTCCCATCTCTTCTTGTCTCCTCCCCTTTACTGTCTCCTTTACTCACCGCCTCCCCTCTCCTCTCCTCCTCTCTTCTCCTCTCCATTTGTCCCCTCCCTGCTACTCTCCACTTCACTCGTCTTCACCCTACTCCTCTCTTCTTAATCCCTGAAGTCCTTTGATGCCATATCCCTGATCCTCATGTCCTACAAGACTTTTCTCCAACTGTTCATGTGTCCTAAAGGTCCCGTCCGGCCAGTCCAGAATGCTAAGTAGGAAACGTGCTGCATTGTCTTTCAGTGGTTGAATAAGACACCGACAGACACACAAATACACATGTATCTGCGCACACGCACACACATACACATGAGAAAATATTTTTTGCACGCTCTTCGGCTGACCCTCACTGGACAAGAAGATCCAGGGAAGGTCAGCACCCAGGAGCATCTTCGTTGTTATGGTTTCTAAGCGTTGCTTCGTAGCACATAGGTGAAGGTCATTAGTCCTTCTATCTGCTTATGCACCTTTAGACAGTACGATAATAAGATAATTGTTTGGCATCCAGCAAATTAAAACAGTACATTTTTCCTAGTACATTTTTTACGATACTTTACGGTTAGGGTGCTGCTGTATTAATGTGAAACAACTAACGATAGGGGGTACTAATACTACCAAAGCAGATGTGAAATAGCACATCTGGATACATTTTTATTTTTATTTTACTAAATATCCCAGCCTGCCCTAGTGTAAAGATTAGGGTTGAGATACGATTTTAGATGGATTTATTGTAAGGCTATGAATCGACATAATCGACATAATATGTGCCATTTGAGACTTTATTGCCATTTGAGGTTTGTTTGTCACAGTAGTTGGATAAGGAATGAGAAAGATAGTGTGCGTGAGAGCGCGTGAGAGGGACAAAGATAGAGAGAGAGAGAGAGAGAGAGAGAGAGAGAGAGAGAGGGGGGGGGGGGTTGTTGCTAGGAGACCTTGACATCAGCTTTTTATTCAAGATCCATGCAGTGGCCCATGTATGCGATCAAATCAGTGTACCTTCTGTCCGTTATGTGTTTGAGAAAGAGAGAGACAGAGAGAGATAGAGTGAGAAAAAAAGAGCAGGTGAGCACGTAAGTGAGTGAGTGAGAGAGTGCGTGCGCGAGTGAGAGCGTGAGAGTCCTTGCGCCTGCTATAAAACCAATGGCATCTCCCTCGCTCTAAGCTCATTTCTGGGACAATTTGAGAAACACCCAGTAAACAGAAACGATACAGCTTAACTCTGCTGGGAGGGGGACAGAGAAAAAAGGTGACGCTGGAGGCATGACGAATCCAGAGCATTTTCACAGCGGACCCACTGCAGACAGAACAATTCTGTGCTCCTGGTTAAAGGTCTGGAATTATCCACTCTACGGGGAGGAAACAGCTGAAGGAAGGAAGAGAAACGAATGATTATAACTCCAACCGACCAGACACACTCAAATGCAGTCTGGCTCCTGATTGTGCAACCAACAAAAGTACTAGAAAGTACATGAGAAAAGAGAAGAAGAGAAGAGCAAACGAAAGCCAAGACACCAACACCAAAACGTTTATTTTACGTTTATTTTACCTTGGCTGGAAAGCCCTCGACCTGCCCTGCAAGAAACTCGTTCACTTGTCTACCGACCGATCTGGGCAACGCCTCCCAAGTGCTGTTTCCGGAAGCTCGCTCGGCCGTCAGGTTACACACGTAGAACAATGTGAGCTCAAAAGCTGGCATGTTTGGCAGTGTCATGGGGAGGGTGGCATCTCGTCCGCGTGTCGCTGGACACACTTGACTTTATTGACATACTCACATGGTTCTTGGGTGGTGATGCAAGGAGACTTCAGACTTGCCACCTGATGGAAGCAGCACAGACACGGTGAATCGCTCCTCCTCTGATTTTTTTATGGGGGAAAACATCTGGGGGATCCTCAGAGGTTGCTCTTGCCTTTTGTCCCTGCTTTCAAAGCTTGTTCTCTTCTTCCACCCCGGCATTTTCCTCACTTCATCCATATCCTGTTCCTCCAACATTCCTTTGATTCTTCTCCATTGATCTTGCAAAATTGTTCTCCATTTGTTCCAATTTATCCTAGTTGCCCCCCCTCTGCTACATCACCCCATACTCTGCTCCATTCATCTTCTCGCTCTCTTGCTCTCTGATCTCACTTTCTCTGCCTCTGCTCGCCCTATCTCTACCATTGTGTAAACCTCCACTCTTTACCGTTGCTCGTCATTATATTTCCTCAGCCCATTACCTCATTATTCATTCTGTGAGGCCGCTTTCCTCTGCACCTGTCTCTTTTGCTCTCCCATCCCGTGACATCAAAGAGAGAGGCAAGACTCTCTTCTCCTCCCCTCAACCCTCATCCCATTACTATCACCGGGATTAAGAAACCCCTCTATTCTGCATCCGCAATGTTCTCCTCCACCTCCTCCAATGAGCTCTGGAACTCCACCGAGGGTCCGTTGTGGGGCAACGGCTCCGATTTGAACTCTTCGTTGGAGAGGGATGGAAGGGGTGGCGTCAGTGGCAAGGAGGAAGGAGAGCAGCACCCCTTCCTCACGGACGCCTGGCTGGTGCCCCTGTTCTTTTCCCTCATCATGCTGGTGGGCCTGGTGGGCAACTCTCTGGTCATCTACGTCATCTCCAAACACAGGCAGATGAGGACCGCCACCAACTTCTACATCGGTGAGTGGTAGCGGGCGCTGGGCCACTGCACGTGATGGAAAGGTTTTAGGCTGAAAAGTTCCATTAGTTGAAAATAAAAAAGCATGTATTAAAAAAATCGATTTGAACAAAATTATGCATTACGGTATTTAGTTCAATTTGCAGAGTAGACAGGTTTCTTCTGTTTTTTTGCTGCTTAGAACTGTAAGTATTATTAGCAGTTTATTTAATTAGGTAGGTGTAGGTAGGGAGTAAACTTTACTCTAAGATATAATATTTTTGCCTAGTGCGTTGAAGGTTCTATGTATGAAAAAAAATAATAAAAAAAAATAAAAGCCATGCAGGCTTCCTGCATGGTGCAATATTTAGATTGGTCTGGTAGTAATAAATAACCAAGAAATGCTAAACAGTCCCTGTAGAAGATTATTAGTTTTTTATGCAGTCTTTTACTGCAGGTGTTTCATACGCTGAGGTACAATAACAAAAACACCCTACTGTGAACAAATTAATTTGTGCGAATCATAGTAAGCCGTGAACAAAATCAAATTAACAAATTAACATGTCAGCAAGGTTGTCAAGTTACATAGATTGATGACCTGACAATTAAGTCTGATCTCAGTGTACATCAGTGGAAGTATCCCAATCCATACCTGGTATTCAGGGCATACTGACGTTAGCCAAAGGTGATTGATTTTCTAAATGAGTTCTGATAGCTCTCCAACCTCACGTGCCACCTCTTCAGAATTCCAACTGAAACTGAGGGATTGATTGAGAAGGTTGAGTCTACAAGAGTGCGTCAACGTTTCATGTCAATTTTTGTATGTGCAAGAGTGTGCATCGATTCATGTTTGCATTCACATCCTATCGCAGTGTACATGATATGAATTTCAACTTGGAATAATGTCATATGCCAAGGCACTTCCGTATTACAGTCTATGCACTCAAATATTCAGAAACATTGCTAAATCTGGTACCAAAAATACCCATAAATAACCTTGAACATAAAGATGTCCAGCTTTAAGTAAATGTAATTTAAATTGTTTGTAAAAAGTTTGTGTCATTTATTCTGCTTGGAATTTAAACCTTTAATTTCCTGTTTTTAATGGTGCATTTACAGATCATATTTCAATATCAGATTGGTAGGGCCCATTCAGTGTCTGCTTCCTGCTGAAATAAATTATGCACAGCTGTTCATAATCAGGTTGAGAAGAAATGTTAATGTATAAAGATGTAGATATTGTACAATGAATAATGATTTCCTGCCTTCAGTCACTACAATTTTCTGAAACGTCTGAAAAACAACCGTTAATCACATGATGAAGAGGTGCTCTGACACAAACAAAACATCATTACTTTAGCACTTTAGGTAAGCTTGACTTGTTGTGAACACTTAATCATGTTGCTCCGGTGGGATTCACTGAAAATCTAATTAAACGCATATTACACTGGTGAAAACGCTTCCAGGTGGTTGCCTGGAAGCATCAGAAATATATATTGGAGACATGGTAGACACACTGTGTCCAACCACACAAATATAAATAATAGAAAATAATAATAATATCCCCAACACACGTCACATGACATCAACCCTGACTCAGCGGATAAAAAAATCTGATCTTAAGTCGTACAAAAATCTTGATTGGAACGTTTTGCTTATGGTCGAAACATCACTTACAGTAATGTTGTGTTTAAGTTTAGGAATCAAGCGTTTAGAATAAATGCATGATGGGCTGACTTGAGGCAGGAGTGTTGTTGTGACAAACCATTTATATTTGTCTTTCTTAATGTACAGCAAACCTGGCCGCCACAGATATCACCTTCCTGGTGTGCTGTGTGCCATTCACTGCCACCCTCTACCCCCTCCCTGGTTGGATCTTTGGCGACTTCATGTGCAAATTTGTAGCCTTTCTTCAGCAGGTGAGAGCTTGACTTCATCGTTTGCACTCATTTCCTGTTATTTTATCCATGTTGCATCTTTGGCAATTTCAAACGCAAATGTGTGTCGCTTCTTTTTAGCAGATGTGTTTTACCCCTTGTTATGGAAATACTTTTACATTTGACCTTGGCACTAACGCTATTCAAACGTTATTTACTTTGTGATAAATGAAAGGCACTGTACATGTGGATGTACATGTTTCTGACAAATGTACTTATTGTATGTCGCTTTGGATAAAAGCATCTGCTAAATGCCCTAAATGTAAATGTGGGAATTTCTTTAATCCCTCATCTCCTTTGTTGTAAATCATAAAGTTTAACCATGACGACAAAACCCTGCAATTAGGTTAACAAGCTGCACCTGTGACAACCCACCATTGCACCTCTGTGTGAAAGGAGTTGATTGGTTGAGGCTTGCTAATGTAGTACTTAAACACTTTCATATTCACAAATTGTATTAATTACACAGATGCAGGAAAATATGCAGAAAATAGCTGCAAAGTTTGTTTGAACCAAAAAAGAATTTATTCATAACTAACCAAAATAGTGCAAGAATCCAAGAACATCTGTTCTAAAATGCCTCCTGTAATTTTGACAAGAACTGAAGCGTACTGCTTATTATCTTCCCGGGGAGATCTATTCAATTGGAGACAAGAAGTAGGTTCAAAATGAAGATGCAATATTAAACAAGGAGTGGGAGATCTGTGAAGCAGATAACAAGCAATGAGACAAGTCCTGTTCAAACACAGAATAGCCAGATGGACTAAATGAACTTAATTTGAAAAACAAAAGGAAAGCGCCTTTGAGGTAAGTCTACAACCGAGACAAGAGAAACAGCAGACAGGTAAAATTTCACTTCAAGAGGGAGCCTTTCTTTTGTGAACACTGACAAATACTTAAATTTCTCTTTAAGATACGTACTCTTTGGACTAGATAAATCTTGTCCTTTCAATGGACAGGGTTTTTAATAATTGTTTTAGCACTCAAAAGAAAGACCCATCATTTGGCTATCTTTTGTACTGTGTTTTGTACTCTTGTGTCACTATCTCAAAATCTTCATTTGCTTCCTTTCCCTCCTTGAGTGCACTAAACTAGGAAAAGGTAGTTGGTCCTCTTATATGCATGTTGTAAGACCTCCGTCTTGTCATATGTGGCTTTGTTCTGCACTATTAATCAGTGTATTTTCATGAGAGCAACAGTTCACTTATTGATTTAGATTTTAACAGAATGACATAAGTCAGATCAGATTAGTTGTTTTCCTTAAACCCAATTGAATACCCCCCTCACCTCTCCATTTCCAACGATGTAGGAGAAGCTACGGTGGCATGTACTGCTCCATAATGATGCCATTGCCTACAACAGCATTGAGTAGCCAAATGTTAAGTAAAGTGAGGTTCCTTGATAGATTTATACATTGTATTGTATTCTGTCTGTAAAACTATAGATCATAGCTTACAAAGAAGATAGTGATTGTGATTTATTGTTCTGCTTTGTGGTAGCATTTTCTAAAACACATCCTCGCTTGAACCGTTTGTCCCTTCTTGGCTACTGTAGAAATATGGTGGTGCAACATGGCAGGCTTCCTGGAAAAGGGCCCGCTCCTTATGTAGATATAAGGGGCTCCTTCTAATTAAATGAAAACACAGCAATTCTTATGTCCATGGGATTATATCTATGAATAAAACATACCTATTAATATCATATTCCATTTAATTTCCAAGTCCGCTCCACTAGATGCCAATAAATTATACACGCTGCAGCTTTAACCATCATAAGGCCAAACTGAGTATTTGATTTGACAGAATTTGATTACTAGAGGCAAACCGAAGAGGCCAACACAGTGGGTGCAGGAGAAAGAAAGATATGGACAATCTGGGTAATTCTCTTGTGCTGGAAAATGGACCTTAACACTCAACTATATATAAACTTAAATTTCACTGCTACTGTAACATTATCTCAACAACCCTACAACCCCACAAAGCATTTGATTAAGCATGTGCGCCTCTGAGTGTCATGCATAAGCAAGATGTACCTGTCCTTGTTTAATAGTTGACATTTTTTACTTCTGTCTGTTTTTGCTTCGAATACAATTTTAACAGACAAAAGTGTGGACTGTAAAGGTGCATTTGCTTCTGATCAAAATACTGAGCGCATTCATTTCAACCCAAATGCCAGCCTGTTGATGCACGATGAAACACTTTAATTCTACAATCTGTCTACAGTAAAGGCTTTGTTGTACCCATGTGAAAATGCCCGAAATATATATATTATCTGCAAAAATCGTGATTTGATTTCCTCATCTTTGCTGTAAAGGTACGATCATGAGTTGCAAACAGAGACTGGAAAAGAGATTTCAAGATTTAGAAAATAAACAACCCCCAAAAAAGTGTTGCATTCACCTACCTGTTGAGAAGACATGGGTAGAGCTATGATTATGCCATGTGCGCACATAACATTTACAGTAAAGATTGAATACCTGAACCAACCAAGGAAGAGATGCTATGATTGGTCAGAAATGAACCGGGAACAGTCAAAAGTCGAAATGATCTCTTACAGAGGCAGGCGCATAGTCAACCAGAACAGATATTTTCACAGAGGACTTCACTCACTAAAAGATGACAGATGGCTTTGGCATTTCTAATAAATTACAATCAAATTATAGCTCTTAAATCTTACCTTTTAATATCTCAATAAATACTACATCACTACAGTACTAGCAATCAACTGCAAATATTTAAAAAATAATAATAAAGTTGGTTTGCACATTCTTGTATACAACAAAAATTGTCCTAAATGTCTTTTTCAAAACCCAGAAATAGAAAAATGGATTACAAAAATAGATTACAGCCCACATAGCGTTGTGGGCTGAATCACATTCCATCCATTGGGTTTTGTATGCTTTGTAGTCCCAGGTTAGAACCTGGCTTCAAGGTGAATTCTTGTTGAAATATATAGAGATTAGTGCAACAGAAGCATACTTGTCTAATGCACTACAGAGTGTATCCTGGCAGCCCCTCCATCCTGCATGTCTCTCTCTCTCTTGCTCTCGCTCTCTCTCAATAAGAGCTCCACTTCTGTTGCAAATGGGGATGCATGTTGCTGTCAGCCATGAAGCACCTGCAACGAGAAGGAGAGCAGTCAAAAATGAGGGAAGAGGAGAGCCGAGCGCTGCAGAAGCTTTTATTTCTGGCTTCTATTTTAAATGTAAACTTCATCAAAGGCACATACCTAAAAATAAGTATTTATCTATCTACATATAGTTCTATATATATATATATATATATATATATATATATATATATATATATATATATATATATATATATATATATATATATATATATATATATATATATAATTTTTTTTTTTATATATATCTCAATAAAATTCAAGACAAAATGTATATTACATGGTTTACCAAAAAATATGACCAAAAGATGGTCATATTTCTTGGTCATATTTCCTTAAATACTATAAAATAAGTAACTAACCCAAACTAAAGAGAAATCTATGGGTTCCATATGAATTACTTTTGTGTTATAATGCCAGTTATGAAACTGGTTGGTTTCATATGGTTGCATAAACAGTACAAATATCAAGATCAAGGTAGAAACTGACAGCGTTCATGTCAATAACATGAAATTAATGTTGAGAAGCAACATTACAAGTTATACTTGGAGTCCATGAGAGTGCACAACCCTATTTTCTCCACACACAATATTACATTAAACAATTTTTTTTGAATTGTCCTAAAGGGGGTAGGGGGTTATCACAACATAAGTTATCTAATTACCATATAAATTGCAGAGGGTGCAGTGCTCCTTTGTACAGAGTACTTTAAATGGAGTATGAACTAGTGACTGATGGGTGCTGTGGGAACTCAATTATTCGGTGAATCATCAGATCTATTCTCCCTGGACTGACTATAATCCCCTTATCTCTCTCTCTCTCTCTTTCTATATATATATATCTTTCTCTTTCTATATGTCTCTCTCTCCCAGCATATCACATCATAGTTTCTAATGATGCTGTGGAGCTTTGAAGGCCTTGACAGTGTCGCCCTCAGAACTTGGAGAGAGAGAAAGGAGTGAGAGACGGAAAGATGGGTTAAGATGAATCCAACAGAGCTTAAGTATTATGGAGAGCAACTTAGAAATAAACAGGGACCTAGTCATTCTTAATCATCCTCACGAAGCTCACATTCTGAGTCGTGATGTTGCCCTTATAGATATTTGGAGGTCCTAAAAGTCGGTGAAGAAGAATTCATTTTGAGAAGAGTGTTTATGTATTATAAAGTGGATAATAAGTGGATGATATATATAGCTCCATACAGCTAATTAAATACAGCATTTGAATATATATTAAAATAAGCAGTGCAGTCATTGCCACAAACAACCTGCCCTGGCAATCTAATACCCTTCTAACACCCTCACATGCATACATTAAATGGAGAAGAACTCATTAGTAAAATTGCAACCACAGTGAGCGGTAAATTGAGATAAAGCCCACTCTCCTTGAGTGCCAATCGAATGCTTCGGTTTCCTTTTCTTAATGGATCAGCTTCTTTTGCATCTCCTTCCTCTTCTTTGCGGCTTTGATTGAGGTCTGGGAACACAGTGGATAATGAATGCAGTGTACGTGAGCAATAGGGGACAATTTGTAATTCAAATGGGAGGCTGTTGTGCTTTTATTAATTATGAGTATAGGCAACTGGGCACGTCATTGTGTTAACGTAACAGGGAAGAACAGGATGGAGAAATATTTTATAAATCATAGGGCTAGTTTGATCTACTTTTTTATATCAGACTAAACATCATAATTTGTAGCAATTTTGTAAACGTGAAATGGTACTGAGCGTATCTTAGGTTAATAGGACGTATTTCCACATGAAATAGCTAACCGCAGGAAGAAAAAGTAGGTGTGATTTGAGCCTTTAGGATTTGAGTGGATTGAGTAGAAGTGTACAATAAAACACAATGCGGTGTTGTAGCCTGTTGCTAGTTGCCCTAGCAACTCATAGCAAGCCGAGTTGCTAGCAAGCCGCACAGACCATATCATGTTTATATTATTGATTTATATGTTAACTGTTAATTCCATAAATGATGGATTTTACTCATACACTCCTTGCTTCACTAATATAAAATCCAACATTGAGCGGTACTAATGTGCATTCATGTGTGTGAATTAAATAAATGTGTGGGTGCAGTGGTGGGACACTGATAAGAAATGTCAATACAGACAGATACACTATTAAATTAAACTATCTGTAACTTATCTCATCCAGGTGACGGTGCAGGCCACGTGCATCACCCTGACAGCCATGAGCGGCGATCGCTGCTACGTCACCGTGTACCCGCTCAAGTCGCTACGCCACCGCACGCCCAGGGTCGCCATGATCGTCAGTGTCTGCATTTGGATCGGTGGGTTTATGCTGTGCTTTGGGTATACTATTCAGTTATATACTGAAAGCAGTAGGAGAAGTGATGCATAGGATCAATTTCTCTGAAATGCTTTGAATAAAAATATTAATATATATATATATATATATATATATATATATATATATATGTGTGTAAATGTTGGTATTTGTGTTTGCTCTGTGATAATATTAATCATTAAAGGCAGAAATCACATTTATAAGAGCGAACAATTTAATTATAGACGTTTCTTTTAACCAATACTGTTCAGATTTTCTTTATTCAGCCCTCCTAAAAGGCTCACCAGGAAGCACGCAATGTCATAACTCGTGTTTTGTCCTTAATTTTATTTTAAATCAAATGACCACAGGTCATAAACCTGAAATACAACAAGCAATAACAATACATTATTCAAATATATAATATAATAATAATGTAAATAACGAAAACAAATAAGCCTGCAACAGCGTTACCACCGCCAACAGAAACCAGCCGAGTGCTTTGAACAATTAGCACAAGACACTCGCTAGGTGTGGCTCGCACCCAGCGAGCTACAAGTTGCCCTCGGCTAACTTCCACCGACACAGTGAGGCAAACGTTCAGTACTTAAATATACAAGTGACCCAAACATTAATAATTGACTGTGTGAGTAGTTCCATACCAACGGGCTGTGCTCCTGATGCTTGTTTGCCGTGGAATGATTACCAGGTGCCATAATTTTAGTCGTGAAGCTGCGTATGTGCACATAACGTAACATATCTAAACAACTTGAAGAAATCATGAAGCTGCGCATGCGCACATAACATAACATATCTAAAGAACTTAAAGAAATCACTCGTTCTCCGTTTAATTAAACAGAGACCCATTTGTTTCTATTTTTTTAAAATTCTATTTACATTCTGAGCTCGAAGTCTCAACACCTCCCACTTGGCTGTGGGAGCGACTGATCGAAGATCCAAGGAGGGCACAGTCTCTTGAGTCTCTCAGTGAGAATTTCAAAGTAAAGTCCAGCCTTTGTAGGCATTCACAAACAAACAAGTAATAACTAAGGAGGTAGGCTCCACCACCTTTCCTCCTACTGAGCGTAGGTTTGCCCTTGAAGCACTCAGTTGCCTCCCAGGGTTACCCGCTAGCTAAGCAAAGAACACAGAGTCACAGTCTTTGGGTACCCATGGCGAGGACTTATCTTACCTCCTCTTGGTCTTAAGCAGGAATTAAGATCACCAACCTCCGCACATCCCTGCAAACGACGATTGTCGTGTCCATGGTAGAATCCTTTCTCTGGGCTCAGGGAACCATGGGAGCAGGAAGACCCATGCAGGTTGTTATGTCTACATCCCGGACAACCCCCTTCTCGTCTGGATACGTTGCAGCAACCCGGCCGAGCCGAAACCGCCCCCTTAGAGCGTTCTGGTCCGCAATCCAGACCACGGCTCCAACCTTAATACTTCTCTTTGCTCGATGCCACTTGTGTCGTATGAACAAGTTTGGTCCTGCCAGTTCACTCCATTTCTTCCAGAACCCATCAACTCCAGCCTGGACAGCCCTTAGTCTGCGCCAAGAGCGGGTTTCCATGTCGATTCCGTGTATGTCTCCTCCCTGTCAGGTGCTCCCCAGGATAAGGGAGTTAGGGGTCAAGTACTCCATTGAGTCCTCTTGTTCCTGTGCCCTGGCGTCGATGGGTCGCTCATTAGTCAAGTTGGCTGCCGAATAGAGAAGGGTCTGGAACTCCCCCCAGGTGTAGCAGCCAGTTGTTCCGCCAAGACTGTTAAGAGCTCTTTTAAGGAGTTTGACAGCTGCCTCTGCTGCTCCATTCCTGTGTGGCGAGTCTGCAGGATGAAAGTCCCATTTCCACTCTGTGCTATTTCTGGCAGCCTTGTCTTCAACGGATGCCTTCTGCAAACAGGCCAGGTGCTTGTGTAGCTCTCTCAGAGCAGGCCTGGCGCCCAAGAAGTTTGTGCCTCTGTCTGACCATAGCTTTTTTGGATGCCCCCTCAGAGCAGTGAACCGGGAGTAGGCCTGAAGAAAGCTCTCAGAAGATTGGTCGTTGACGAGATCAGCATGGACGGCTCTGGAAGTTATGCAGCAATGCACGACACCCCAGACCTTTTTCTTGGTTCTCTTCTTAACAGCGTCCCTCACTTCAAAGGGTCCAAAGAGGTTTAGTGTAGTATACTCGAATGGGTTTGCTCTACTGGTTCGTTCCTGAGGACGAGCGCTCATCACTTGCTGGCACAGCCAGGCTCTTTGCTTCTTGCAAGTGATGCACCTGTTGATCACCTTCTTCACTGTCCTCCGACCTTGCACAACCCAGGCCTTTCTTTTAGTGTGCAGCAGTGTGGCAGCTACCCCTTCATGATTCGCTTCGTGAGCTTCCCTCGCAAGCAAGGTCCCCAGCCACGACTGGAATGGGATTAAAGGTACTGCGGTTCCGTCTTCATTCCAAGACTGGACTCTACCACCACAAAGTAACAGTCCATTGTTGTCATCTTTAATCACAACAAGGCGGTTTAAGGTTGTATCCTGAAAGTTCACGCCGTCTTGGGCCGCAAGGGCTAGGTCTTGGAAAGCCGCCGTTCTCTCTCCCACAGACAGTCTGGGGCCCTTCACCTCCCACTTTGCTGAGTTCGGTAGCTTGTCCTCATCTTTCCTCTCTTCTTTGAGAAATTTACAGAGGTCATCACACGAAGTTTGTCAGTCTCTGGTTCATAGCCGACTCCAAGTGCTTTGCTTTCTTCGTCTCGCATCTGGTTGGGTAACACCAGTGTTTTGGGCACACTCACAGTTGTCTTACTGATACTGACATCAGTTGTGATTGCGGACCTCCCACTTTGGCCAGATAAGACCCATGGCTTAAGGGAGAAGCCTCCAGCCTTTAAGATCTTTTCCACTCCTTTGGTGATTGTCTCCAGTATCCGCAAGTCATTGTGGGACGTCAAGATGTCATCCACATAACTATCTTCTACGACAACTCTGCGCTCCTCAACCATGGCTGCAAACTGGGGCAGGTTGGCTGTTTCCCTCATTGCCACCTGGGCGATACAACCAGCAGGTTCATCGCCAATGTTGACCCTGACGACAGCAAAGACTTCAATCACCTCCTCAGGATTGTCTCTCCAGAGGAATCGATGGAGGTGTACTTCTTTGTCTTCTAGCCAGACAGAGTTGTACATTTTCTTCACATCGCCCAGGGCGGCGTACAACCCAGTCCTGAATCTTAGAAGCACGCCCCTTATCTGATTTAAGACGTCCGGACCCTTGTACAGTAGGTCATTTAAACGTATTCCCCTGAATTCCTGGCTACTGTTCCAGACAATTCTTACAGGAGTAGTGGTTGTGTGAGGATTAGGAGCAACTAAATGACTGATATACCACTTAGGTCCCTTCCAGCTATCGATTTCCTCTTGGGTGACTTTAACGGCCGCCCCTCTTGAGATCATATCGTGGATTTGCTCTCTGTACGCAGCCTTCCATTCCGGCTCCCTCTCCAGTCGTTTCTCCGTGTTTAAGAAGGTTGCTTTCACTGCACATCGATTGTCAGGCAGCGTTGCGGGGTCTCCTTTCCACGGGTAAGCTGTGTCCCAGTGAGGAGATTCGCTGTGCTTGTCAGCTTGCACGTAGGTGAGACATTCCTTTATTTTCTCCAAGTCTCTTTCCTCTCCCAGGGTCATTTCCTTGCCTCCAGGGGGGCATCTACCACATCTGCAGCCACCACACAAAGGATCACAGGCGGCGCCAATACTGTCCCACTTGAACCATTCAAGAACGTCTTTGTTGGTAGTTGCTGTGTTTCGGAGGATTGGGTCTCCTTTTTCCACCGAAACTCCCCTTGGTCCTTCCGTCTTCACGAGAATCTCATTGTACGCCCTTGAAGCTGTTCTCATTGACCTAGGAAAATGTGTTTCAGACCTGTGCACTGCTAGGTCTATCACTTCAAAGAGGTCAGGATGCGTTCCACCAACAGTCTTCCCAAGGGGGCCATCCCAGAGGACGAGGTCTCCAACTACTCTGACTGGCTGTGGGACTAGGCGACCCTCCCTGTGCTAATCAACAGGTCGATCTTTTCGGGCTGGAACAGGTCCTTGAGTGGAACATTTGGGAAGAACTTCTGCAGTTGCTGTGGCGTGACAGCTTGGTTCACCTTTGCAACATCTTCCAAGCCGTAACAAAGGAGTTTGTGCTCTGCTATTGTATCTTTGGGAGTTTTTACTCTCAGCCTCAGGGTATACGTCTTGGTAGTAATGGTTTTCTCCATCCCTCCAACACCTTGGAAAATCAACTTAATGTTCTCACCATTTAGCTTGAGACGCTCTGCTGCCTTATTAGAGATATAATTAGTATCTGAAGCGAGATCAATCAACGTACCGACTAGCTGGCCAGAGTTTGTCGTCACATCCATCAGCATCGTTATGACAGGGCACTCTTTTGGCTCACAACCAGTGCTAGCACACACTTTTGTCGTGATCTTATTTGAAAAGGCTTCTTTGAACTCTGCTCGCAGCTCTGGAGAAAGTTTGGCAAGGAGGTCCTCCTGTTTGTTGGTTAGTCCAAGACCCCTTTTCCCCAATTTTCCATCGCTCTGCTCACCGCTCTTTTCCTCTGTCTTCTTGATCTGTGGCTTTGGACAGAGCAAGTAATTGTGGTCTGAAGAGCCCTCTTTCTGACAGTCATCCTTTGAGCATAGATACTTTTGTGTGCAGCCGCCATCCTCACCATGAAGGCGCAAGCACTTAAAGCATGCTCCTGCTCTCCTAAGCTGAGCCTTCTTGCCTGTCAGATTGAGCTTCTTTAAGACCTTGCAGGCGAACAGCCTACCTCCATGCTCGTTGTCTCCACATGTGATGCATGAGCTTGGTTGAGAGCTCTTTAGGGTGTTTCCTGATGTGACTCTGGTGAATGCCCTCCTTTCCTTTCTCTTTTCGCTTGACCTCTCAGTATTGTCTACTGGGCTAGGCTGTAGCTGTTCTAGCTCCTCGAGAATGTCCTCCTGCTTCTTCAAGTATTGCAGTAGACAGTCGAAGTGGTTGCGTGGTGAAAACCCGCTTCCAGGGTCATTTTTATGTGTTAACCACTTTTCTTTCAGTGAGTCAGGAAGCTTACTTTCAATCGATTGCACGACTACTCTGTTCTTTACCGCATCTTCCTCCCCTAAGACTTGTAGGTCACGAAGAGCTCTCTCCACAGCTTGAATCAGTTCGATTGTCTTCCTCGGATGGTTTCCTTTGATTGGGGAAAGTCCTTGCACTTCTTGTGCAATCAGCAGCACTATTTTCGGCTTATTTCCGTACTTGTTGTCTAGGAGCCTGAACACATCGTTGGCGGATCCACAGCTGGACAATATGAGGTCCCTCTTGACTTTTTCATCTAGGCTTCCCAATAGATGGAATTTCTTCACATTTTCCAATCCATGAGGGTTTCCTAGACGTTGCGAGTCCTCCCATTCAGCTTTCCAGCGGTAGTAATCCCTCATATTACCAGCAAACATGGGCAAGCGTGCACGTTCTAGCCTGATCTGGGGCCTGTAGTTGTAAGCCCCGACTGGCTTCTCCTGCTCCACAATTTTCACTTTTTCCAGCTTCTCTTCGTCATTGGATTGAGAACCACCTTTCCATGCCCGCTCATCCCACAGTTCTTTCCCGCCTTTTCCTCAACTTCCGGATCTGGTCCTTTGACTCTGTTGCCTTGGACCGAAGGATCAAGTCCTTCCACTCATCCAATCCTCGTTCGAAGTTGTAGACCTCCCGTTCCAGGTTCCTATGAATCAATTCACATTCCCTCCTGGTCAAATGGTGGTGGTCTGTTGCCTCGGCCTGGTCCATGGCTGATCCAGCCTCTTCAGTGAGGGTGGTAATTTCCGCCTTAGCGAACCTTGTCCAGAAGCTGATCAGTATGACTTGTTCAGTTTAATCAAACTTACAGTCACATTCCGCTGTTTTTCCGTCAATGTTTTCCGCCTTCATTTTTACTTCATAGTCATCCACTTCTCTCAGAGCTGTGGCATACTCAAACCCTGCATCTCTGACTCTGGAGTGATCCACCTTAAAGTTCCTCCACTCACTTCTCATTTCACTTTCCCCCAGTGCATTAGCTCTGGAGAGGAGGTGATTGGCTCTTTTAGTGAACGCAGTCTGGGCTGCTGACCGCTTCTGTTTTAGCTTCTTTTAGCTTTCTAGTTCTTCCATAATCCATGTAAAAGGAGAACCATGGTTTATGACTGTTCGGATTTTTGTTATTCAGCCCTCCAAAAAGGCTCACCAGGAAGCACGCAATGTCATAACTCGTGTTTTGTCCTTAATTTTATTTTAAATCAAATGACCACAGGTCATAAACCTGAAATACAACAAACAATAACAATACATTATTCAAATATATAATATAATAATAATGTAAATAACGAAAACAAATAAGCCTGCAACACCGTTACCACCGCCACCAGAAACCAGCCGAGTGCTTTGAACAATTAGCACAAGACACTCGCTAGGTGTGGCTCGCACCCAGCGAGCTACAAGTTGCTCTCGGCTAACTTCCACCGACACAGTGAGGCAAACGTTCAGTACTTAAATATGCAAGTGACCCAAACATTAATAATTGACTGTGTGAGTAGTTCCATACCAACGGGCTGTGCTCCTGATGCTTGTTTGCCGTGGAATGATTACCAGGTGCCGTAATTTTAGTCGTGAAGCTGCGCATGTGCACATAACGTAACATATCTAAACAGCTTGAAGAAATCGTGAAGCTGCACATGCGCACATAACATAACATATCTAAAGAACTTAAAGAAATCACTCGTTCTCTATTTAATTCAACAGAGACCCATTTGTTTATCTTTTTTTTTATTCTATTTACATTCGGAGCTCGAAGTCTCAACAAATACTAACAGAATACTGAATACAAGCCCTGAAAAAATAAGTCAACATTTGTTTTCATAACAATCTGCTCCATCCCCTAAACTCTCTCCCGTCTTAGGTTCCTTCATCCTGTCCATTCCCATTTTCCTGTACCAACATATCGAGGAGGGCTACTGGTATGGCCCCAGGCAGTACTGCGTGGACAGGTTCCCCACCAAGACGCACGAGAGGGCGTACATCCTCTACCAGTTCATAGCTGCCTACCTGCTCCCTGTCCTCACCATCTCCTTCTGCTACACGCTGATGGTGAAGAGAGTAGGGCAGCCCACAGTGGAGCCAGTAGATAACAACTACCAGGCATGGAAAATCCTTACTGAATCCTATATGTAGCTTGACTTTACCATGCTTTGCGGTAGCTGTGTAGATATAGCTATAGATATATTCTCTGAGCTGAAAATTGATTTGGTAGATACAGTTATGGAGTTCTTCTGCAAGGCCTTAACCCTCTTTCTTATCTCTTCTTCTGTCCACTGCTTTTCCCCTGTTCTCTCTGATCTTCTCCAGGTCAACCTGCTTTCGGAGAGAACCATAAGTATACGGAGCAAGGTCTCCAGGATGGTGGTGGTGATCGTCCTCCTGTTCACTGTGTGCTGGGGTCCCATCCAGTTCTTTGTCCTCTTTCAGTCCTTCTATCCCAAGTACCAGCCCAACTACGCCACCTACAAGATCAAGACGTGGGCCAACTGCATGTCCTACGCTAACTCCTCCATCAACCCCATCATTTACGGCTTCATGGGGGCCAGCTTTCAGAAGTCCTTCAGGAAGACCTTCCCCTTCCTCTTCAAGCATAGGATCAGAGACAGCAGCATGGTGTCCAGGACCGCCAATGCCGAGATCAAATTTGTGGCCGCGGAAGAAGGGAACAATAACAATGTTGTAAACGGAATTGAATGAATCGCTTGCTGGTTTCCAGCAAGCGATTCATTCAATTCCGTTGAAGATTCTTTAACTGCCGTCATATTTCGGTATCCTCAAGGCCTCGAAGACTTTCTAATGGGAGCTTAACTTTGGTGAAAAGAGACATTTGCGACTTTTGAACCGCATATGGATCCAATTTTGTCTACTCTGTGTCTGGTCTTGGTCCTATTTAATAGTGGATGTTGGTCTTGACCACAACTTTAGTCATTCCATATAAAACGTCATGGTCTAATGCTGGATAAAAGTATATCAAGCGCTTTTTTGTGTGACATTTCTCACACATGTCTATTTGGACTATCGGACAGATACTGACCGAAGAGAAGGAACGAAGAGTAAGTGTACTACCCCACAAATATCGACCGTGACGCCAACGATTGCGGCCAATGGAAACAGCCATAAACCTCTGATAACGCAAAACAAATCTACTTTGTGCGCCCCCAGGAAATACCTGCTAATCCATGTAGACCTGTGGCCAATTAGAATCATATTTGATATGCCGCTTGATGGACGTTTCAGATTAATTCCTGTGATACTCATCAGGCTACAATGAATGTAATACACACAGCTACTAACATTAGTTGCCTATAGTGCAAAACCTTCCCATCTGTATTATTTCTGCTGTGTTGAGATTGGGTAATGAGTAGCATTGCTGTTTCTTCATTGGAAAGGAAGAAACTCTTACACACAATGGGAAAAAAATATGTATTGTGTCTAGTTCTCAATATCAATATGTGTTTGATGTCCTGAACTTAGCCACTATGATTGTTGGAGCTGTCTGTGGTACGCCAGATAAAGCTTCACAATGATTATATAACAAAGTCCTATTTGCTAGAGCTTCAACTCTAATCTTGTTTTCATCACAATGTTTTTGTCAATTCCCAGTTATAAATGGGATGTGTGTGTGTGGGGGTCTGTGGGTCTGTGTGGGGCCTTGATTGGGGTGATGACCAGTTGCAGAGTATTTGCTTTACTATTCAGTTTATTCCCCATATTTGGTATTACTGTCTTCGCTTTGTTTAACACAAACGATCATGCATGGAATATTAACACAAACACACAACTTTTGCCCACTTAATGAGACGTTGTTCTCCCAAATCACAGTCATTGACAAATGTTAGCAGCCCCGCCATTAGATGGTGTCAGAATGATTAAATGCTGAAATCGAATAAACATCCAACTTGCACAGATTTATTTACAGAAGTGGAGGAAAGTTTACCTTGCAAAGCAGCTAGATTTGTGAGATCACAGTCACGTGAGAATCCATCTTGCCAGGCTTAAAGTTATGCGCTTGTAGCCAGACCACAGTTCTTCTGACCAATCAGCGTCATATGAGGAACTAGATGATCCACGTGATAGACTGTGATAGACAGATGGTTCATCCAATCACCTGCCAAGTATCGTTTGAAAGTGCCTGCCCTTAGATCGTTCTGTGTAACAAACCATTCATCTGGCGCGTCAGGTTAGAAAGTTACCCCTGGTATAGAACACATTGAAACTCAGACATCCTCCCTAGATTGGGACCATCCACCCAGTACAGTTTCACTTTCTTTAATGAGAAGGTTTTAGTACTTCTTTAATGAGAAAAATTTTCATGCAAATTCTTCCAGTATTTCCTAAGAAAAATAATAAAAGAATTATCTATTGAAACTGTAGATAAAAGCTTACAACAGATGATTTTAAATTACATCACTCAGGGTTTCCAAGCGCTAAGCTAACTGAAGGTCGTTATTTCATTAAAGTATTTAATCAAAAAAACAATACCTTGCTATACAGACTTAGACTTAGTCATTTGGATATACTTGTTGTTTCTAAATGCATTCCGGACATTATCGTGATAGGACTATTGTGAAAATGTGGCTAGCAAGTAATTCATATAAAAAATGTATTTTTCTGTGTTCCTTGACATTCCTAGTTATAATCTTACACTGTAAATGTGTGTGTTGATCGCTGTCTCTTGCATTAGGACTTAAAATGAAAGCTTACAATATCCCTTTGTGACAAACCTTTTTATCATATGCCTCCACAACGAAAGTGTGATGCTAGGACGTTTAAAGAAAACATGCAAATAAAGTTGTTCGTTCATTTTCCCATATACATTTTCCACAAAGTGTGCCTGATTCATTTACTAAGTATTTAGTCTTAATACTTTGAGTAGGTAGTCCCGCTACCACAGAATACTAATAATCGGAATACTCATTAAACATCATTCATAAATGTAACACAAAAATTCAAATAACTAAAGGACATGTCTCATAGGTTTTCTCTTAAAAGTTTGTCACATAAATTGCTAATTCAAAAATGCATGTGAAATTAATGGTCGCAGTTGCTAAATATGAAAGATATATATATTTTTTAATCGGTGAATAACTTGAGTGGGACTCGGATGGGACAAAGTTTAAGCAGCTTTTCCGTTGCCAGGTCGTTCCTAAGATCTTCTCTATTTACTAGAGAAATAAGGTAACGTCCGCATTCCATATGCATCTCATGCACTGATTGCATTTCAGGCATTTGTCAGATCCACATTTTTCCCCAGTCGGATCATTTGTATTTCTAGGAACCCAACAAATAGTGCACGCCAAAAGTTGTCATTTTGAGATGGAATCGCCAATGGCCATGGTATAAGCGGGATAATTGAACAATTTAAACAATGGTCAAATACAACTATCGACAGCATTGTTCCTTAATTGACAACATCACAGAGGAATATTTTGATTTGAGCTAATTAAGTAGATCGAAAACAAATAATGTTAAAGATGAAAGTGGCTAATATCCGATCATTGTTGATAACTGTGGTACAAGCTGAATAAACAACGCCAAGGTGTACCGTTACGCCAAAAATAATGTAGTTATGTCGTACATCCGTCCAACCTAATAACCTAATGTGTCACATCTGTCACATACGTAGATAATAGGGAAAATCCTCTCGTCCTCTCTGACCTCTTTAGATACTGAAATTGCTTATCTCAGGTAGCCCAAAAAAAGAGTACTGTCATATAAAACCCATCTTCAAATGGCTCCACACTGGCACAGATATTTTTTATCAATCAACACATCAAATCAAACCAAAATGAAAGCATGCACTCATGCCTCAGTTGGTTTTGAGTCTAGACCATCTGAGGTGTATGCTGAGTGGGTGTGCATGCTTTCTAGATTCTAGCCAACAAACTGCATCTTGTCGATGGAGTGTTCTCCACAACCCGTTGAAGAAACGATAGATTTTCATGAGATACATAAAAATGGTTCTTTAAAAATAAAACAAATTAGAAAAATAAAATAAATAGCCTGAATAAAAACACAAAAGCATTGAAAAAACCAAAGCAAACAAAAGGTGCCTTTACACCAAGATAATCACACTATAACATTTGGTCATTGTTTTCATTTGAGGTTTTAATGATCCCCAGAAACAAACAACAGGCGTGTGAGTCACACAGAAGAGCACAAACAGCATTTTCTCTCTCTCCTACAGCTTTAACATGCTATTAATCCAGCACCCCCGTTGGCTGAGGTCAACAGGTAGCGAGGGTGAGTGGTTTGTTATCGTCACCAAAGACAAAAGCCCAAGTAAAATGTTGACTTGGGGGGCAGCAGTCATTGATGTCTATATCTGTCTCTACAGCACTCCACTTGAACCACCTTCTGTTTGCCCCAATAAAAAAAAAGGTGATTGCGAGTGTGACGAGTGAATTAACAAAACAGACACTTCAGTCAGATGTGAGTCACAAACGTCATAAACGATGGGCCTGTTGCGCCTATGAGCTATAAGAAAAATTTTCACTTATAGCTACACCCTTGTGGTGTGGCGTGGTGTCGGCTACAGACAGGAGGTCAGCTGTTGGAGGTGAGCACAATCAGAAAGCAGGATATAAATGCTGACGGTGTGTTGTGCTCTCTTTCTTACAGTGAGGTCGGGTCCTGGTCCGTGCGATCATAGCGGTTGTGATCGCAGGGTTTTGAATACACAAGATAAACAAGTGTTGTACGTCTTGTCCGTGGAGGATGGGCACTCGGTGTCCCCTCCACCTCTGTCATAAAGGCTCTTTACAAACCGCTGATTCCTTCATTCACGAACCGAGCGAATATCTGCCCGCTTCAATGTATTCACACACACACACACACATACACACACACACACACACACACACACACACACACACACACACACACACACACACACACACACACACACACACACACACACACACACACACACACACACACACACACACACAGTCGTACTCGCTGTCATGTACACAAAAAAAACGGAACTGGGCTTTAACAAGTTTGAAAAAATCTGGTGCCTCTACGGGGGGAGGCAAAATCACCACGTCCCAGTCATTTGAATATTACAGATGGAAATAAAGAGCTGGGAAATACATGTTGTGGCATTATTCAATAATATTTGGCATTATCTATGTAATAAATCAAATTTGTCCTTTCGAAAAACATTTCACAATAAAAACGTATTTATTCATTAAATGATATTAACTTATATATATATATATATATATATATATATATATATATATATTTGTATATGTATTGCCTCATTTATATGTTTCAGGATTTATTTCATAGCTATATTTATTTATTTCACAGGCATATTTATTTATTTGTGTATTTATTTATTTATGTAATATTGACTTTGCTGGCATTCCATACTCCCACCATCATATAACTCTGTCAACAGTTCTTAGTTGTATTTTTAAGCAATGTGGCTAGATTTATATGCGGTTTCAAAACGTGGTTTGTCTCGATAAATATGAGTTTTTCTGTATTTGTTCCCCTGGTTATGACTTGAACGTTTTTTTTTTCAGTTAGATAAATATTATATTCATGCTCCGAATTACAGCGATCTGAGGTGGGGGAGTAACAGGATTCACCTGTATGTGTTCCGTGTTTGTAGTCAATGCATATTTCATTTGAATTGCTGTTTAGAAGTGTATCACGCTAGCTCTACAACAGTCAAAAGCAGGTAAAAAAAATAATAATAATAACTGTGGCCGGTGGGGCTGCAGTGTGTATGTAACACACATAGACCATGTAAAATACAAGAACTAAAAGAGCCTACACAACGAATTTTGACCATGTATTCTAATAGAGTTTTTGGTATTTATTGCATTCCCAGTTAAAAATAGTAGATATTTCCCCTCCTCTTGAAACTCTGGCTGCACACGCATTGCAAATAGCAATTGTGCTGTCATCCTCTGCAACTGTGAAATCTTTTTAACTGGCAATGACGTGTTTGCTGTTTTGCTCCCTAATCCAATACACCTACACCGCGTTGCTCTACTCATAGACACAGAAAGACAGACGTGCGTCTGTGGAGGGTTAAAAAGCTTCATGGTCATGTTGTTCATGTAGCTTATAATATATATTATATTAATTATATTACCAGCTCAAATGAGAAGATCAACGTAACAGGTTTTTTACTTTACAATACCAAAAGGTACCAATTCATTAACAAACAAACCATAGCATCTCCAAGGGCTCTTATTCAACCCACAACAGTTATGTGCAGAAAACATGTTTCATCTATTTATATTGAAAGCTACTTGTGGACAGTCTATTCACTTGACCTCCAGTGTAAACTATTATACACTGACTAAGTGGTAGTGGCAGTGGTAGTGGTGGACAATAATAATGACCCACCTTTTTTAGGGTAACATGAATAGAATAAGTGCCCACCTAATTTGAGGATAATTTCAGAGTCTAGGGATGTAATTTCATCTAAGCATGGTTTATCTCTTAGACCCACCCCCAAGATGCAGAATCAATACTTAATATATACCAAAATATAAATATGCATATTCACAAAATTTAGCAATGAAGTGATCAGATCCAGAATCAATACTTAATCTGTACCAAAATATCAATATGCATATTCACTAAGTTTAGCAATGTAATGATGAGTTAGTATGGCTTTTGGTGTGCAGGTTACTGGGCTATGGATGCTATTCAACCCTAACCCTATGTACGTTCTTACTTATGAGGTGTGTGATTTTGTAGGTTATGGATGCTATTCAATTGATCTCTATTGATGTAAGTAAGCCTTTAGTAAATTCTTATTTACTAGGTGTGACTTACTAGGCTATGGATGCTCTTCAATTGATCTCTATTGGTGTAAGTAAGCCATTAGTAAATTCTTACTTACTAGGTGTGTGACTTACTAGGCTATGGATGCTCTTCAATTGATCTCTATTGGTGTAAGTAAGCCTTTAGTTAGTTCTTACTTACTAGGTGTGTGACACACTGGGTTATGGATGCTATTCTATTGATCTTTATTGATGTAAGAAAGCCTAGTAAATTCTTACTTACTAGGTGTGTGATTTACTGTACAGCGGATAAATTCTATTGACTCTGTTTAAGTAACTCACAATGCACTATTTCAACTTTAATTATAGGAGCAGCTTCATAACATAAAGCAGCAGTGTCCCTTGAACCCTCTAAGGGCTGAGTTGACTCAGTGACTGAAGAAGCGCCTTTACTACAAAATGCGGAAATAGGCTATTATTTGGCAAACAAAAGGTGAAGGAATGGTCTCTCCTTTTAATATACAATTACCGTAACAAAAGACAATGGTATCCTTACAGATTGGCATGTACAGGCCTAACAATAACTACAATCAGAAGTCAAGCATTATAAACTATCATGTATGCTATGACTTCTCTGATTTGTACAGGGGTTCTTACATGTATGTAAATCCAGCCTTAATTATTATATTCCAATACATTCTCATACAACATTGCTCCAAAGTTGGCAAAGAAATACAGTCAAATTCATAGTGATTGTAGTCATGAAAGTTGAATCTGATTGCAATGCACACAAAGGACATGGCAAAACCCTACACAAGTTAACTGTGATTGTTTTTTAGGCATGAACATTCAATTATTCCTCCATAAGCAAATAAGCAATGGACATATTGACCCTGTGATTGAAGCTTTGATAAAACCAAACATCAATAGTGTTTCAATGTCTTGGTCTATGCTCATTAATCTGTCTTGAATTCATATCATGGTTGGCTGTCCTTCATGGGGATGCACCAAGCGTTCATAGAATGGAGTCACTATGTATTGCTTCAATGCTGCAAGAGATGGCAAAACTTGTTGATGCAAGTGAGCAGGAGCAGTCTGACCATCACAAAAACTATAATAACAAACAACATGAGGTAATAACGTGAGGATTTTCAATGAAAGCCTTGAGGTAGTTTGGTCAGGGTGTGGTGTAGGCACAACACTCCCTCTCCATGTCGTGCAACATTCAGTCATTTCTAATAACGTCTCCATTATTGTAAACCGGAGGTCTATTTCTAAATCTATTCTCCCATACATATGAACAGCCTTGCATCACACAACAGTGTCACAGTCTAAAACGCTCCCTTATTCTCCAATTGAAGATACCTTTATGTGATCGACACTGATCGTTTCGAAATCATCCCATCATGACATCCTCCTCACACTGACTACAAAATAGTAATTTCCAATGTCTACAACAACGAAGATGACGCAACATTCTCTGTCTATGGCTCTGGCTCTACTCGGGTGCAGACATTTGACGTCATGCACGCCACAACAGTGCACAGGGCCTGTTTAAGCCCTGTGGTTAAGCCAATGGAGGCAATAATGGCTTCGAATTATGTTCTCTATTTATCGGCTATAATTTAACAAGTGGAATAATACATAGTAATGCAAATTTCCCATTATCCACAGATAATTTATCGGACCCTATATTTATAGTGCGTCTCCACCAAGGATGCATCGGATGGGGACTTGAGCGAACTTGCTCGTCACGATATCCCTAATAATGTAAATTTCGGCCTTAGGGTAACAGTACATATTTAGTTAAGTTATTCTAAATAACGTTGTTATTAAAGTTATCAAATAACATATGGGCATGAAAGTGGCAGTCTAGATGTTGATTCTTAAATTACTGATTTAAAAAAACTTTCCTCTGTCTTTCCGGAATCTGCTTGAATTGCTTTTTGAGACAATTCTATAGTAAGCCTATAATTACATAGCTCTTTAATGTCCTTTTAGCCAAACATTTTGCATGTCATTTGATTATTCAATATATTTTTCAATATACCTTTTATTTAATTTTTATTGCCTCATTTAATATTATTATTATTATATTATTCAACAAATATTAACAGAAGTATAGCTGAGGTTAGGGTCGCTGTCAAACTAAATTTTTTGGAGGGAGAGGATTCGGGGTTGTGTCAAGAACACAAGCACACGAGTCTCAAAAGTATGGAAATGTGGTCTGCGTTGCAAACCTGAAAGACTGACCTTCTCAGATCAATCTCCAAGGGCATTCTTGCAAGAACATCCATCTTTGGTACTGAGAAACTGTGAATGTTCGGCTGTCACACAGTTAGCCAAACAAACGGTTAATGTTATGCTATCACACAGTGAGCTACAACAGGTCTGTGTGGAGGCTCAACAAATATTCTCTAAAAAGCAGGTCTCACATTGATAACATCACAAACCTTGGATGGCTGAGACAAGCAATGCCCAGGGGGCAGAAATAGAAAATGTAAAAAAAGTAGCACTGAAGAAATCATGAGTTGTCATTCATAACAGTTATTTTAATTTAAAAAGTAGGAGTTTGTTAGGTTTGTTCATTGCATTTCTAATTATACTTAATATCAGTGATTATTGCTTATAAAAAACATGAAAAAAGCACTTCCTGAACATTTTGTCATTCAGTTAAATAACTATTTAACTCACTCTCAATAATTATAATTATTATCATCATCCTAAATTATAATCATAACATAAATTATATATAATATTATATATTATCTAGGACACCAATTTTTGATGGTAATGATTAAGAAGTGGTGAGGTGAGAGGATCTTTTCCGTAGGTTCTCTCCATTTTTCTAGTGCTTGATGCCCTTGCTGCTTCTTTTTTTTTTGTCTTTCGTTTATTTGTGTTTTGGTTAAAATAGGGGAAATTAGGGAACGGCGTCACTTTATGTTCTTTACTGGGGGTTATTTCTATGCGAACACAGTTTGTAATGTTATTACCAACTGTTATTCAGGATGTGGAAATTGAACACATTTCAATCTCATTCCTGCACAAACCACACAAATACACACACACGCACACAAACAAACACACATTTGCATATTATTCACCTATTCAAAAATAGATGAAAAAACAAAATTATTCTTGTTATGATGACAACTTGTGAAAATTGGCCAGCTTACCTTTTAATCAATAATATGTTCTGATGTTTCCCCTCCCCATCAACTAATGCCCTCAATTTGACACAACCCCCGTATGCCAAATTACATTCCTCCTGTGTTCTGTCCTGATTTGGTTTCCCTTTCGGTTGCCCATGGGGAGTACGGCATAATACAGAGCAAGATGCACTTGAAAAAGCCATTTAGAGTATGCTCATGTGTAATTTAAACAAGATACACCGTGTTCAAAGTGGACTTGAGCACAACCAGCGTGGCAGGAGGGATAATGGCGTCTCTATATTTTCTACTCAAGTAGCAATAGTAGCAACGTGCTACTGAAAGACTAGCCAGGACAAGAAGATAACAACCTCTCTATCAACGGCACCAAGAAGGAGATTACTGTGGACTACAGGAGGCTACGGGAGGGGGAGCATGCACCCATACACATCAATGGAAACGTGGTGGAAGGGTCAGCCACTTCAAGTTCCTTGGGGTGCACATCAACAATGACCGGTCCTGGCTCGCAATTTGTAAGGTGGTGGTGGAAAAGTATTTTGACTGGTGGTTTGGTATGGACAGTCATCACAAATGGTTTTGTGTTAGTATTGGTGCGCAATCATTCGGGTTTTGTGTTGGGGCATATATTTTTTTTGTTGGTTATTATTGTTGAATATATTTGTATAGGTGTAGGTGACCTTATGACTCGTTGAGTTGCTGGTCCAGTTTGTTGTGTTGGTTCACAACTGACTTTAATAGATCTTTTCTGTGTTTTTGGACAGATGTGAAGTGGGAGATGAGGGGGGTGTGTTATGGTGTGATTGGTAGAAGGACATCTTGGGGAGGGGGGGGGTTTGGGTAGAAAAGGGATAGTGACTAATTGATGGGTGTTGATGTGATTTTTGCTCTTGTAAATTTATTATTGGGGTAAAATGCTGGAGTATGTTGCTGGTTTGGTGTTTTTTATGTTTAGTTATGAGTGTATTTGTGTGTGTGTGTGTGTGTGTGTGTTGTGTGTTGTGTGTGGAGTTATGGTGTGATGTGGTGGAAGCTTTGCCTGTGTTTTTTTTTTACTTTTACTTGTTACTGTACAATTTTACAATTTCTCTCAATTAGACACTGGTAGACCTACTTTGACCAGGTGTGTTGCATCACCTGAAGAGGGAGTCAGAGAGCCAGGGACATGTGACGACAAGCCTGTGGGTCATTAAAACCTCTTGGGGGGGGGGGGGGGTAGAAGGTCAAATTCAAAAAGAAAAATTGGCTGAAGAACTGTCCCTGCAGAGAGACTAACTAATGATGTAATGATGTATTTTGCTCTAATAAATTATATTTCACTGGGGAAAAGAAATGCTGGTATTGTGTGCGTTTATGTGTAGGAGTTTATCTGTGTTTGTTTGTGTGTGTGTGTGTGTGTGTGTGTGTGTGTGTGTGTGTGTGTGTGTGTTTTGGAGATAGGGGGCTGTAAAGAGAAGCTTTGCATGTTTTTTTTTAACTTTCTTTACTTACTGTTACTACAATTCCTACAATTCTGCTCTCCAAAGACACATGTAGAAATGTGGCAGCCATCTGGAGGACAACGATGCAGAAGGGAGACGTTCTATAGGAACTCTGTTGAATGAACAGAACAAGGCTTAGCCAGTTATTGGATTCAAACAATGACCGATATATTCAGCTTCACAAGCAGCAATGTTCTTAACCTTGTAAATGTGTTTTTGCACAATAGCGTTGGGGATTTTTTACAGAATGCTTACAGACCACCCTGCTCCTCCTCAGACCCACCTGACCTTTACATATGGCTGACCCTCTGAAATCCAATATTGTAGCCTACGTTTTTTCTTCTGTTATTCGTTTTTACTCCTTTTTAAAATGAGTTTTTTCGTATTTGGTTACTTTCTTACTTTTTATATATTTATTTTCTTCCATCATATCTATATTATTTCTCTCTCGCTCTCGCTCTCGCTCTCGCTCTCTCTCTCTCTCTCTCTCCCTCCCTCTCCATCTACTGGAGTCAAATGCATTGGTGTTTCCGCTGCGGCTATTGCTGCCAGCCACAGCCAATCAGCAGAGAGCTGAGGGGTTGCCGAGAGGGCTGGGGAGGAAAATAATTGTCAGCGGTGGAAAACACGGAAAGCAAGAGACTGGGCGGACACACAAAGAGGCCTTTCTACCAGAGGGCTGCCTCACGTCACAACACAAGCAGGAAACCCACCCAGTTCCCCTCCCGAGTCCCCACCACACCATACACCACCCCAGTCCTGTCCCCGCCCCCCATCCGGCAACCAGTCATCATCCTCATACACCACCATCAACAAAGCTGTGGAGAGAGGGAGACGGAGAGAGACAGAGAGACAAAGTGAGAGCGAGAGGCAGAAAAAAAGAGAGAGAAGCCGAGAGAGTGAGAGAGAGAGAAGCCGAGCGAGTGAGAGAGTGAGAGAGAGAGAGAAGCCGAGCGAGTGAGAGAGTGAGAGAGAGAGAGAGAGAGAGAGAGAGAGAGAGAGAGAGAGAGAGAGAGAGGGGGTTGTTTAAGAACAATGTACAATGCATGCATGGCAGGTAATGAAGGTGAGGGGGATGAAAGAAACTAATAAGAATATAGGGAATGAGAAGCAAATTGGAAAAAGTCACAATAAAGAGCCAGAGGTCTGGTAGCCAGCTGCAGACTAAATGAAACCCAAGATTCTGCTGATGGTTTAAAAATAAATGAACCCATCAATACCCAAACACAGCAAGATGTACTGTAGTAGACTGTGATGCAAGTGTGTGTGTGTGTGTGTGTGTGTGTGTGTGTGTGTGTGTGCGGGCATATGCACGCTAGGGGTTTTGTGTGTAATACATATTCGGTAAGGATAGAAGTAAGTTTGTTTTTGCAGGTTGATCTGCGCTGAGTTTTTTTACTGTCATGCATACAATTACAACACTTGAATGGCGCACACAGTTCGCACACCCTCCCATGCAGTAACACACTCGCAAACACACACACTCTGTGCAGAAGAGAATTTCATGTTGAGTGGCTAATGCCAATTAAACTAAAGGCACTACACAAGCAAATCTGTCCTCTGAGTGGAGGCACTTTAATGGCAGACAGAGTGCAGGTAATTAAGTGGTCAGACTTTCAGTCCTCCGTGTTATTCTACTTGCCAGAGAATAGAGGTCCGGAAATAATGACTCAAACCCTTATAAAATTACAGAGACTAAACCTTCATAAAATCTTTTTGAGTATCTGTCTGTCTGTGTGTGTGTGTGTGTGTGTGTGTGTGTGTGTGTGTGTGTGTGTGTGTGTGTGTGTGTGTGTGTGTGTGTGTGTGTGTGTGTGTGTGTGTGTGTGTGTGTGTGTGTGTGTGTGGCGTGTGGCGTGCATGTCAGATGGAGGACATGACTATCACGAATTAAGAATAAAAGTCTATCCCTCTAGTGAACTGAGACACGTGTCGATGTTCAAGGAGGACGAAATCAAACATTTGAGGAATAAATAAATATCTTCATGTTATTTGTCTTCGTGGCTGTGGTAGAGCTTGACAATTCTGAAATACCATCACAAGGTAGTTTTCCTTTAATAACATAATCAACAGCAAGGTTAAGGCGACTGTTGTCCTTGTGTTGCTGGTACAAGATCAGCATCTCATTGTATTGAACATTGTCTTATTTAAGCACACAGCGCCAGACAGTATTATAGTGGATGGTTCTCATCCTTTTTTGGCTTATGACCCCATTTGAGGTCAGAGAATTTGTGCTGCCCCAAATTCACTTTTGAATCATAGGCATACTGACCAGCTTGCTAAATTTCTTCAGATGGACAACCTTTACAACTTTTACGATATTTTGTTTTCTTAAACACCGAAACATGACTAAAACACTAATCAGTTTAGTCAATGAAGTCAACAGATAATCTTTTACATCATAGTCTTGGCATACACAACAGTAAATATCTTTAAAGCAATTTAAGAACAGTAGGAGCAGTTTTATCTGAGGCTAATATGAGTGGGCGAAAGAATAACATAATTTAGGAAGGTGTGTACCCTAGTAAGTACTGGGTACATGACATGAGAACAGGTGTGTGACTATTACTCTGTCAATTTGTTGTTTCTTAATGCAATAAAAACAAGACTTGCTTTGGATGAAAGTCGACCACAGCTGCTGCATGCTTCCTAGTGCCTACTAGTTCCTAGAAATGATTATAGTTTGAGCCTCGGAAAGATATAAATGACTGCTAACACCAGCTGTCAGAACGCTACACAACTCAATTATTCAAAAATAAAAGCAGGACACTTCTTTTTACTACAAACTTTGTTAAACACAAACACAATATCCAGCAAGCTACTCTTATGTTTTGCCTTTCTGATACCACTGTTAAACCATTGATAAAACTAACGACACTAACTGTTATCAACTTGGCAGATCCTGTTCCACTAACCACAAAGGAATGGGTTGCGCCATCTCTTTATCCATCTATTTTATCAACATTAAAGTGTAAGTGAACCCCCTCTTTCAGCTAAAATTTCAACACTGAGATTTAAAGAAAATAGTGTTTTGGGCTACAAGTTCTAGAAAGGAGGTGGAAGGGATATATGGTAATGACCCACGCCAACTTTGTGATGTAGTCATGAAACGAACATCACCTGCGTTCGGAGCAGAGTGGAACCTTTGCAAACTGGTTAGCAGTTTGTGAATCTTCACAAACTGGTTCACAAACAATGGATTTTGGGCATGTTTTTCTTAATTACGTTATTATTTTGGTAAGTTACAAATTAGCATAGATTACTATGTAGACAATTATTAAAAGGCATAACCATGTTTAAGGTTATGCCACATTCTGTTAGAATGGGTGTTGCTGTTTCAGTATTAGTATTGCTGTCATGTTATGTCACGGTGTCAAACAACCAATCAAAATACTAATCAGTGTTTATTATATGCATACAGCCGTTATTTGATTACAGTCATCTGTCACTAGATTAGACACCTGTTGCTTTTCTAAGAGGCCCATTTGTTACCTAGCTTGTTATATATAGCAATGAGTGCCACTGACCAAAGGTGAAAAATACATAGTTGAAAGAGCCTGCAATTCTCACAGATACATATTCCACTAGCACACAAACTCACTCACACTGATTGCTGTCATTTATATCTTGATATTGTTTCTTTGAATAATTTCAAAAAAGGAATTACATGAAATGTCATTTTATTTTTAGGATTATTCAATATGAAATGTTAAATGGAGGTCTTGCTGGAAAATAAACCCCAAACAATATGTGTGTGATGAGTCACGACCCTGTTGCGTTTGTGATGCTGACCAGGTGTATATGCGAACAGAGCTCACTCTCCTTTTCCGGTCGAAAAACGTACGTCCTATGTCCTTTCCTAACCACTTTTCTTTGACCGCGATGGAAAACGTCATGAAGTCAAGGAAACATGTTAAGGAGAATTCATAAGGACTTAGGAAAAGACCACCGCAGTGCTAAGAGAATCAGACTGCACTTACACTAGGCTATGTAATTATGGGACGGCAGACGCCATGGACGTGGGTCTGCAGTGGTGAAATTAGTGTTCTGAAGATCGATTACAAAAAACGTTTCTTAGATACTTTGCCCCGTTCGTTCTGTGTTGTTTCATGCAGGCTGTATAAACGTGGACAACCCGGTGAAAAATATAACTTCATTACCAAGGTTGGAACTGAAAAAAAAATGCATAAAGCCTCCCAGTCACAAAAGTGAAAAGAAATTGTTGTCATGTTGATCGTTTTTGTGAATGACCGAATGGTGCATCGCTTTAAATGTTCCTGCCGCAAGGAATTGTGGGAAAGTGTTATCTCCATTGTTTTCGTAAAGGATGGTCTACTGTACCCTATGCTAAAGGAGATAAGAAAGGGAAGTGGAGCACAGCGAAGTACTTTTCCTCAGCATTTAGGGAATTTCAAACAGGTCTTATCATGGCTGCTGCTTAAATACTTACCTTTCTAAGCAAAAACTATCTTCCGGGGCTCTCTGCTGGCAGCCATGATGGGCAACATGATGGTTGTTCTCCTTTTGCTATTCTGTTAGTCTTGAGATGGTTTGTCACACACACACACACACACACACACACACACACACACACACACACACACACACACACACACACACACACACACACACACACACACACACACACACACACACACACACACACACACACACTTCGGGGAATCTTTTATTTTAACCACTGCAAAAGTAAGAAAAAGGGGTTGATGATAAACAAGGGCAACCAAGGGTTGTCCACCCAGGGAGAAGGGGTTAGCTGGGGCTAGCTTCCTTAGCTCCCCTTGTCCGTTCCGTGAGTCCTCCAAACGCAAGCCGTCTCTATGTTCTCTCTTCATAAAAGTGTTCGGCCAGTAGCCGCTTACCGTTCTTACTGTGTTACCAGCTCCCACACTCACCCGCACGGTAGTCACCGGCAGGCTTAAGTAGGCCAGGAGTTGATTGTTACTCCCAGGCCTGCAGCAGCTGTGAGTGATAATAGTGATTAGCAATTACCTTTCCCAACTGCCTTCTACCTGCAGGTCTGTACTGTCCGTTCTCAGCCCTTTGGGGGCACTGAGGTTCTCCTGGACCTCCACAATACATACATATATATATATATACATATCTATCCATCTATATATATATAAACATACCTTCCCAAGGCTCAAGTGAGTGTGCTACATTACAGTGCAGGTGTTGGGTGTTTTGATCAAGGGAGGTCATCTCATGACAAGGCAGCCAGGGATTAAACCAACAACAAGGCCGCTGCTATGCCCCTGTGCCACTGCCGTGCAAACAGTGTGTGTGTGTGTGTGTGTGTGTGTGTGTGTGTGTGTGTGTGTGTGTGTGTATAGGTCCACATATACGTGTGAGCCAAATGAGTAAGTCAATCCCAGTCACCTGGAGACGACCAGGTATCATTAGCTGTGCTGCCAAGAGACACTTAAAGTGCAGCCACTCTGTCTAGCACCAACACGAGTTTGGCAGCAGGCCTTACGGGATTGGATGTCCCAGCTTGTGCGTGCATGTGTATGTATGTATGTATGTATGTATGTATGTATGTATGTATGTATGTATGTATGTATGTATGTATGTATGTATGTATGTATGTGTGTATGATTGTATGATTGTATGATTGTATGATTGTATGTGTGTGCGCATATATGGGGTTTTGTGCATGTGTTTGTGGGTGTGTGTATGTGTGAGTGTTTGAGAATAGGCGACAGTACCCCAGAAACAGTAGTACAAGATTGGTTTTGTATATTAATTAGACACATAATTATCTACACATAATAAGGTGTGGTCTCCTCTCTACAGCGCATTTCTTTGCACAATATAGAACGCAGAGATCAATATTATTGCAATAATTATTACGCACTCATGGCAAACATTTGGATGATTTCAGTTTCCAAAATGATAAAGGAGATGACAGACGCTAGTACACAACTCAATTTAGAGACAAAGGGAGAGCGAGAGACACCTTCCTGAACACCATGACAAATCCTATGTGGGCAAATATGCTAGCAGGATGTGTGTGTGTGTGTGTGTGTGTGTGTGTGTGTGTGTGTGTGTGTGTGTGTGTGTGTGTGTGTGTGTTTGCTATCGTGTGTAAACACTTTCCTTATTTGCTATTCAATTCATTAGCCTCATGTTGACACATGCTTGTCTTTTCTCTGTTTCTCTATTTTTTAGGCACTTCTAACTTGATACACTGTGTTCCTTGTTGTCAGCCGTACCATGTTCAGTACACGGTAACCAGAAAACAGGGCGAGAGTGTGGTGTAAAGTTTCAAATAAACCCAGGATGGGATTATATTTATTTAAAGTACAAAAGTGATGAAAGAAAAAGGGAAGGATCAAAATTGTTTTGAATGGTGGGACACCATGGTAACGCATTACTATTATGATATCATTACTCATAACAGCATCATTGATATGGTGTATCATGTAACTTTAATAACAAATGAAATGAGATACATTTATATCATCTACAATTAATATAACTTTAGTGTCTATTTCAAGTAGATTTGACGATGTGGGGCTCTTCTATAAAAATATAATTTGATTTTAGTCATTATACAAGGGAAAACAACCTGGGCATACACATTAGCCATTATTATGCTTAGGCTTACACAATAAGGTTTGCTGACAGCTGGTAAATGTGACTCCTTTATGGTTCTAGATAGAAGTTCATGAAGGTGACTTTAAGGCCATCCCAAAAAGAAAAGTGGGATTAGTTCACGGTTCCTAACAAATAGAAACCGCAGAACAGCATGTTCTTCCAGAAATAAGTAGTTTTCAACTATTCATTTTGAAAGAGGATAATTTCTTCTCATTTGAGCGGAGGCCCTTGGAAGACACAAGCGGTCCATCACAAAGCCCCCTGCAGCCTGTGTCCTGCAGCCTGCAGTGTCCTGCCTCCCCCCACTCGCACTACAAGTGCAGGCTGAGCAGGGAAGGTGAAATATAGAGGCGTAGGGTTAAACTATTTAAGGGCATTGTGATTATTAAACAGTAATCACAAGCTCACTTTCATTGTAATATTTTATTTTTGCATTTTGCAACACATAATCATCAAAACCTTCTTTACAGCTATTTAAACACAGATGCGTAGGGTTGAAAATATATGGTGAATACCATTTTTGGGGGTCAATTTTATTTATTACTAAATAGTAATCACAAGTTCACTTTCTTAGCTCATTTTATACTCATTTCACTTGTCTATTCAAGAAAGTATGCAAACAAAAGTAATTTCTGTTTAATTAATAGTTTGCATTACATATAGGCCTAATCACCATCACCTCAACCTCATATACAGCTGAAACTTTGATGACGCTAACTTACACACTGTCAGATTTATCATCTAATAATATCATAACAACCCCGATAGCCTGCACCAGGCTTAAACACAGACGGCTAGCCGTGGTTAATCACTTTCGAAAGATCCAATCAAATCCCAAAGGATCAAATTCAATTCCTCCCTGTCTTGGAGATAGAATGTAAGTGTATCGATCACATGTTAATAAATCTTTTAAAATGTCAGAGTGTGAAATTAATGGTATTGTTGTGAGTGTTTGCTAAGGGGAGGCATCTAGGCACCAGCTCTCTAATTTTATCAGTTCACACAGTGAATTGTATGCAATGTAGTTTTAAGACAGGTGACATGATTGAATAAAGGGATTTAAACAATTCAAACCAAGTGGTCTATTGATTTATGAGAGTTTAAAAATACTACTGTATTATTTGTTCAGTTCTGTTTCCATTAAAGCAACACTCCAAAAAGTTGAAGATTAAGTTTGTTGAAAATACATTTTGCACATTGTGGATACGTATTTTACCCATATTTATTAATTTAAGTTTAAGATTATGTATACTATTGTATGTAGTATAATTTATGATTATATTATTATTATAAATAATAATATTATTATTATACTATTATCATTATAATTATCGTTTTATAGTATTATATAGTACTATTTCATAGTATTAACAATTATTGATAAATAAAAAAATGGGGCATCAAAATGTAATTGAACAGGGTGAAGATTTAATTTAATTATAACTGGGCTCAAAATATACAAGAATGTGGCATAAAAAAACTAAAAACTAAATATTTTCCGGCAGGAAATTAGTTAATTTAACATGTCTAAACTGCACATTTCGTCACCTTGAACGTTGGGTAAATCCTGCATTGTAAAGTCAGCATTAATTAAAAAACACCACATCATTCAGATCTTTATCAGCTGCAATGTGTGCCTCTTAGAGCTACATAATATGTTGCCTTAATACTTCATTTCAGAAATTCTTCAGTAAGTTAATCAGCTCATGTTTATTATATCATAGGCTTAGAAATCACTAAAAAAAATGTGTAGGATTTGTTCGGCTTTTCAGCAACAAAATTTTCACATTTGGTGATTTACCCAACAATTTGCATGAATAGTTGATTTTCTTTACTTTACTATAGAATTGCATGATGTATTCAAAATTACATCGATATTGTACTGGTATAGAAATAATCATATTTAATGTATTCACATTGACTCTTTGAAGAACACGATGCTCTATGCTTATTAAACACATTACCGCTGACTCTTTGATGTATATGATGCTTGACTCATTTCAAATTGATTAGCTCTGACTGAGTAAGACCGTAAGAATCTGTTTGATTCATGGAAGCGATAAAAAAATAAAAAAATACCCTGCATACACACACATGCACGCATGCGCTCATGTGTTGAAACGTTATTGTGTAATGAGGGCATTACAACATGTCAACGCAGTAATGCAGGTCCATGACAGGTTCTAACCTGTCTGAATGAACGCAAGAAAAAACAAACCCCTCCAGACAGCAGCCATGCTAAAAAAAAACCTGCCCTGGCTGGACCAGTCACACTCTGTGTCTTAAACAGAACAAGTTCACTGTGTGTGTGTGTGTGTGTGTGTGTGTGTGTGTGTGTGTGTGTGTATGTGTGTGTATGTGTGTGTGGTAGGTAGTGTGCGTGTGTGTGTGGTAGGTAGTGTGCATGCATGGGTGTGTGCATCTATGTGTATGTGTGAATGCATGTGAATGTGTGTGTGCATATGTGCGCAGTAGCATGAATACATGTTGATGTGCGTGCATGGGAATGTGTGTGTTTGGCTGTTTGTGCTTTTTTATAGCACAGTGCTTTCTGGATTTTATTCTCTTCACATGAACATTCCAGAGCATGTGACCTTGAATGACTTCTTTCATTTGCAGACTGCATCGGTCCTTAAAAGCAATGGCTGCTTTCATTAATTTGATTCCTTCCTTTTGCACAATATCTGCATTCTTTACCGCTGGTCTTCATGATAACGGGGGTTTATGGTCGCTTGATGAGGGATCAAAGATTAATTAATTTAATTTAACTTTCTTAGACCAAAGCAGCAAATAATAGATAATAGTTAAATTTTGAAACTATAGGAGCAATTTCTATAAAGAAATTGGAAGCATAGGAAGCACATACAATACTGAAATATATACAAAGAATATAGAAAATAGAAATGAGACAGGCTGCATGTGTGAAAGTGTTAACAATGAGGCAGCCTGTAAACACAAGCTCTTTATTCTGCTGGTGGGTCCCAGTGTGGCGCATGGGGCATTGGATACCAGCAAAAACAAAATTTGAACATTAACTATCTAAATGATTAGGACCAGTAGTATCACTTTCAATCATAAATGTGGTTGTGGCACACCTCAGCTCTCCTTGACAGCGTGTAGTGGCCTGTATCGGCCAGGGCTGAGGCTGTAAGTGGAGGCCTGTTGCCAGGGAGCTCGTGTTGACTCAGGGATGCAGCTCTCAGTCATTACTACCACCCTTCAATCACCATTGTTGTAGCACCACAAGGTGCTCGGTCAAGTACGTATCATAAACCGTCGTTAAACAGGGTAATCATAGCGTTCTTGGGTGCAGAAGACTCTCACATCCCAAAATGAATTGAAGCCAAAAGCAAACACATTGTGAAAAGGCACACCTGGAATGACTTGTAGGGGAGTGGTTCTATCTGTCTTCATTTAGCCTCTTCATCATAATTACGCTCAACTGTATGGCTTCGGGCTGTCTTCTTGACTCTTCCTCTTGTGCCATCTCAGGGACGGATGGATGAGGTGAGGAAAGCGACATACGGTATGATAATTCATGCAAATGTTATAAATAAAGGCTAATGCCCTTGAATAGTTAGCACAAAAAGTGAAGGCTCAAATGTGCTTGGTTTTTCTGTCAAGCAGCCAAGTAAAATGCATTACTTTCATAATTTGAAACAGAGAACCTCGTCAGCGAAATATTTGCATTTGTGAAGCCTGTGACGCAATACTTAATTGGTTGACAAAATCCTAATTGATTCATTCTTCAAACCATCAACAAGTCGATTGACCCACCAAGTCATCACTCACATTAAGTTAGTCAAAACAAAATAGTTATCTCAACAGTATGCCCCTCTTTATTGTATTTGACAAGCTCCCAGGATTTTACCAAGTCCTATCCTCTCCCACCCCATTAGTCTTCTCTCTCTTCTCTCACTCACTGTCTCTCTTTCTCTTCCCGACAGCCTATTAGAGGCAGAGAGGCCGGTGACCCATCGATCATTCTAACCTTTAATGCGACCCCCAGTAGCAAACAAGGCAATCCGAATGAACAGCAAACAACAAATTGCCGTTGCGCGCTGCTCTTTGTTTTGTCTGCTTCCTGTGTGACTCAGCACTGCATTGTCGCGCTCTCAACAAGTCGCTTGTTTAGCCATGGAGGCCATGTGTTGAGCTACATGTCCTGTCTCAAATGGATGGTCACATTCAAGCACAATAGTACATAGCACACATACGCACTGTAATCCTCCCACTCTTAGCGCTTGGTCACAATGGCTACAAATACGACACAATGACAGAAAAACATAATAAGATCTTGTTTTTTGTTATGTAAGTTATTTGCCACTATATTTGACAAAACAAAACTTCCAAAACGTACAGTTATTTTGAATCGATTTACGTAAAAGAAGCAGCAAAATATAGTTTTCTATAACCAGTATGACTCCTTCCTCACAATTATTAGAATATTCATTTAACTTTCAAAATCCTATGGCTTACAGCTCTTACTTGTAAAAAAAAGACAACGGACTGGTTAAGCAGAGGGGTGACACAAAGGCAACAGGAGATAAGATTGGGATCTAGAGAAGAGGCCTTGCGATTCTACTGTGATAAACATCTATACATGAACATTCATTTTGAAGGTGCACAATGTCTCCTCGCAAAAAGACAGGATTTGATAGTAGAATTATATATATATAATATTTTACACAGATTTGACAAGACAATATCCAGCATTAGACACACAACGAGTGCAGTTGAACTGAAGAAGAAGAAGAAGAAGAAGAAGTAGAAGAAGAATAGAATCTTGGTTGGAAAAATGTTGTCTCCAGGGAGGGAAGGGCTGTGACTCATTCACCGTGAGGAAGAACATAGCGTGTGTCTGACTCACTGGTAGTCACACCCCTCTGCACACACACACACACACACGCACACACACACACACACACACACACACACACACACACACACACACACACACACACACACACACACACACACAGACAATGATCAGTCACTCAACGGGTTCTCATATAACATTCAAACATATGCACGTGCATATCCGAACACCCCTCAACAACCCCCAAATGAAGACGCAGACACACACACACACAAACACACACACACACACACACACACACACACACACACACACACACACAAACACACACCAAGGTGCATTTGCAGACTAATAAGAGTATTTCTTGAAATAATTGTCAAGAAATAACTACACCAAAATAATTTATTTTTGTAGCTGTATATATGCACAAATTATGCATAAGTGCTGTTTTACAGTGATTCTCTGACACCGGCTAACCTCAATCTGAATATATTCCCTGCAGAAATGTTGTTATTGCTTCATACATTGTAAGTGTGTTGTAAATTATGAACGTTTTCAATGAATGCCACAAAAGCACACAGAGAAACAAATTTCCCTTCCCTTCTCACCCTCACACACACACACATACACACAATCTTTGCTTTTCAAATGATAAGAGCACATTGGATAAGATTGCCAAATAAAAGCTTTTCTCTAAGATGTCAGCTACTGTGTTCTGCAAACAGATATGGCCACCAATACTTTCCATTTGTCAGGATGCACAGCTAGCAATGCCAAAATGATTGTCACTGTCAAAACTGAGATGGGTAAACATGAACATGACATTGACAAAACATTGAAATTAAAGACATTAATTTCTCTATTAGCTAATTACTTTGCTATTGGTTTATATACTAAATGTTGTTGGAGGCAGTGCCACGGCAGCCGTTAGACCGTTATTGTTGTAGAGTGGGATACTTACATTTGACCACTAGGGACAGCAGTGCTATTGTTGGGCACAGGAACTGACCGCTCTCTCCCCTTGGTTAGAAGTTGATGTATGGTTGCTTTTAATAAAGAGTCATGAGCAAAGTCTGTGCCAGTCCAGTTACTAGTTAGTATTTCCAATATAATACAGTTATAACTTGAACCTATTAAGAGTAGAACAATGTGGTACAGTGTCATGATGTTTGAATTTGCTGTAACCGGGATTCGAGGCCTGACAGCCACTGTCAGGTAGACAATAAATACAATTGTAACTGATTAAGCCTCTGCCTAATGTGGATATAAAAGATTTGCATGCAAATATTGCTTAACTATCAATGTGTTATGTTAATTTGCTAAAGGAGATACCAAAAGCACATTCTTTTTTTCAGTTTCACGTGTCGTTCAACAGATCTAGCAGTTCTTCTGAAGGTGTGGAACACCTCATAATTACATGACTGCCCTGTGCCAGGACCCTGAACTATTGGTGCTCTCTGTGAAGTGCTACAGTCTTGTTGATGTGTGTTACGGAAGTGGTTAGCATATGCAACCATTTCCTAACAAGTTTAACATATTTTACAGACCGTTAGCATGTATATACATATATATATATATATATATATATATATATATATATATATATATATATATATATATATACATACATGCCAATGGTCAATAAAAATATAAAATTTCTTATGTTTCAATCTGTTGCAGATTGATGCTATTCATTACTTCTCAAGCTCCAATGTAGGAGTTTCTCAGTAAGGACAGCTTATGAAATACAAATGCTGGTTGATTGGAGAACTCAAGTGGTTTAAAGGATTTCCATATGAGTCACAGTGTATTCGCACACAGATTAAACAGGTAGAAACAAAATCCCTTTAAATGATCATCTCACAGATATAATCCCTTGATGCTTTTGCGTAAATGTGCCACAAAAGTATTTTCCCTGCATAGGATTATTTGGCTAACATTCTTCAGGCTCCTATGCGAGTTTAAACAGAGATTGACATAGCATTCACGCACGGCCACACGCACGCACACAGCCACACACAAATGCATACACCTACCCGCTCTCTGTCTTTCTCTTTCTACCCATCTACCGCCCTCACAAAATGTGTACACTCCCATGATTTTGACACTGTGCCACATTGAACCAGACTTTCCACATGGTCAGCTGGCCGTTCCAGTAACTGACTGGCATACTCTCTCTCTCCCTCTTTTTCCAGGAGGGAGGGAGAGAAATGGGGGATGGATAAAAAAGGATCTGGACTAGATGTTAAATAAGAACTCTTCATGACACTTTTATTGGCACATCAGGGTACATACATTATATGGAAAACTAGTGAATCATTCATTACCATGAAGAACGTTGATAGATGTAGGCAAGGCAAAATATATATTTGAACTTTGAATAAAACATTACATATTTTAATTAATGGAAATATATCTTTCTGAGGAAAATAGTAACTCTTAAATTATAGGGGGGAAAGCCTCTGGAATGTATTGTGTTTTTGATGCTAAGAGTCACATGTTTAATCATCAGTCTGGGACAGCCAGCCTCAGAACTTAGTGATATTAATACAGCTCAGGCATGATTTTATGTCCTTCTCTTCCTGTTGTAACTTAATGTACATCCACTCACACCATTAAATACAGGGTAAAAGCTATACAATATTTATATGATATAAAAAGATTACAAATCACCTGATCATGGATTTGGAAGTACAGTCTACTAGCATTAGCTCGCAACTTAAATGTAAAGCCCATGCTCGCACTCTCTCTCTCTCTCTCTCTCTCTCTCTCTCTCTCTCTCTCTCTCTCTCTCTCTCTCTCTCTCTCTCTCTCTCTCTCTCTCTCTCTCTCCTTTTCCATATGTCTCTCTCCCTCTCGTCCACTGTTAAAAAACAAAAGCACCAAAACAAATGTGCTCTGTTCATCGTTGCAATCCAAACGATAACGATATATGTCCTTGCGCCCACTTCAAGCGGTCCCCGTAAGACAGGGCTACAATTTGGGCCCCGGCTCTGCTGCATCTCTCCCCTGTGGTGTTTTAATGAAGCCTGACTTGCGTGTCGCTTAACCGGCATCTGGTTTACGTTACCTCCAGTCTCTTCACAAATTGAAGATGAAGATGAAACGTTTACGCACGTTCTGCCTCTGTCAGGTGAGCGGATATTCGGGGCCCTGCACTCGTCGCTCAGATATATATAAATAAACTCTCTGTGACACTTGCAATTAGAATAGAAAGTTTGTGTGCTGCAAGGAAGACGACGAGCGAATTGAAACATAAATAACAAAGAACATTGAAATGGATTAGCGTAATTCATGTATGCGCCAACCACAGCTGCTTACCAGTTAGGGAAATCAAGATTGAGGTCAATGAAAGGCGGACTGTGATGTGGATTTAGAATTACATTACCCTGTAATCTCTCCGACAGTGACACCTGGGGCAGCATTAGAAATTACATTTACGCTAATAGAGTAGCCAGAGGCTAACATGCCCTGCAGCCTAGATAGATATGTCACATGCTTTCAAAGAGCTGGGTTTTTGTTTGCTAAAAGATGCCTTCCAAGATAATGCATGCAGTTTTTCTTTTTTCAGTTTAAATTAATTCTAGCCAAGATCAAAGGTCCTATAGTCATGTATACACATGTCAGATCTCATGAGCAGATCCACAGATCTGGAAACACGGACAGGCATGGGGTTGTTTAATGTTCCTCTCAGGGTCGAGGCATATTCTCTAGAGTGTAGATCTTATTAAAGAATCCCACTGGCTCGGTTGCTGTAAATCCGTTCCGGGTTTTCCAAGGTTATCTGAAGACCATACAGCAGTCATGCTCTCCCTACAACAAATCCACCCTATAGAGTCTGTGGTGCTCTTCAAAACGTGAAGAACAAGGCCAGGGGATTTCACCTCGTACATCGGCAGATTATTGGGCTTCAAGTGATCTGTGAAGGAGGTCTGTTACGTTATCAGATCTTTATGGTGCTTTTTGTTCTCTCTCACGCTTTGGTTTGCGACCAAACCGTCACATGTTGAAGCGCTCGATCCAGTTTGGTTTTTCTTCTTTGTGGAGCCTCCACATTTGAACCACTTTACTTGGGTTTGGATGGGAAGCACTGTGGCTGACTGCTGATGGATTTAGTCCCAGATGAGACCAACTGACTCACAATAAAAAAAATGATTCAACTCCTTTTTTCTTCACCACCATCTTAAAGACAAATCTAAAAGGGCAACCCTTAAATTGTGAAGAATTCAAGAGAACCTGTAGCAGTATAAGTCTACTCTACCTTGAAATGTGGCACAAGTTATTTTCTGTTCTCTCTCTCTCTCTCTCTCTCTCTCTCTCTCTCTCTCTCTCTCTCTCTCTCTCTCTCTCTCTCTCTCTCTCTCTCTCTCTCTCTCTCTCTCTCTCTCTCTCTCTCTCTCTCTCTCTCTCTCCTGGTCCAAACCACTGTGCTGATGAGTCCCTGAGCCCCTGTGCAGCCAGCAAATGAAGTCGAAGGGAAAAGTTTGTGGCATGGAATCACAGAGTCGTGGTTTTCAATGGGGGGGACGCTAGGTCCTGGAAGGCCAAATGCAGGCCCATTCAGTTCAGTTGGAATAACAAACAGAAACTGTCAGTGTGACGAGCGCTGACGGTGGTCTATCTTTTTATATATATATATACATACACACAGAGTAGGAAAAAGGAAAACAGGTCCAGAGTTGGGTAGTGGTATAGCAAATACTGGGGAAATACCTCCGGATGTCGGATTAACTTTTATTAGGAGCAATTATAAGATCCAATTTTCAGTTATTACATGCACATCATCTATTTAATATTTTAGTCTCTACCTAGTAAGAATGTAATGATTGATGTACAGTAAAAATAGAATTACTAAATAGCAAAGTAATTAATTTTCATACATTCAACTATCCACATAAAATAACCTGAATGCTGAATAAATGTTACCAAAATAACATCACATCTATAGTCGATTTTACAACTCTACCGTAATTTCCAGTATTTTGAGAATTCGCAATGGTTTTTGTACTGCTTATTTAGTGCCATAATACTGTATATTTTTGAGGGTTTTAAATATCATCAAAAAAGTTAAACATCATCAAAAAATTTACAATAAAGAAATCGTGTGGGCTATTTTGGTCAATGTGCTGCATATAACAAAATGTGAAGGTAAGTAACATCAACACCAACAACTAAGTGGACCACAATATACGCACGGCACCTATCTTACATGCAGTAGAAAAACCAATGAAAGATTGCTGGCCTAGTTTAAGTATACGGTTAGGGTTGAAACTGTGTACGAAGGCGAACACAGTAAATAGGTTTTGGAATAGCAAGGTTTGAACTGGAATCTGTTGCAATAAAATACCAGGCCTGCCGTTCTGTCCACTTCTATGAGATCACTTGAATCCTGAACAAACATCTCCATCCACACCAAAAGAAAGAAAATAAGAACATTTCACTTGTTGTAGCTTTTGAGAGTAACAGCATAGAGACAGCTCAGAAACAGCGAGGGACCAGTGAAAAGCAAAGCTTACCCGGTGTAAACAAAGAAATGTGAGCTCATGGCAACCAACTTAAACATCCTAATTCAACTCGATTCCCTGAGTCGTGTAGCAGTGTCTGTCTATTATCAGACTCCTCAACATGCTATGTGACAGGCTAAAGACGAGGCTTCACACTACGGACCCTTGCTGTCCTTTATCTTTATTGTAGAATTTGAAATGTTGAGCGTTAACGAAGAAGACTGTTTAGTTCGACTGTTTAGTTCCACTGTTCGACTAGCGTTCGTATTTTTTATGCTCTAGTTTAACTGAGAGTCAGTCAACACAGCCCGCTATGTTAAAACTGCAACTAGGAAACCTATCCCATTTCAATCATATAAAGCTGCCTGTTGATGTTCAAACTGAGAGCCTTATGAAAAGATTTGACATAAACATGACATGTTTATGAGCATGACAGTATTAGTTAATCATGCTCATTTATGTTAGTGACACATCAAATGTATTTAGGCTTTTATACAACACCCTATTAAAATATTGTTGAACTAATACTAACATGTTTGTATTGGTAGACTAAATATAATCTTGCTATCATTATTCAATGCATTTATTTAAATTTGAGTGTTAAAACAATGTTTACATAATGAGATTATTGTTTGTTTTGGAATTACAGTTAAAAAGGGAAACTGGCTGATGTAATAATTTAGATTAAAAAAAGTAACACATTTGAACCATGAACCAGTACATACATTTAATATATGTCTATTAAATATTCTAAATACAAATAATACAAAAGTACTGCTCTCTCTCTCTCTCTCTCTCTCTCTCTCTCTCTCTCTCTCTCTCTCTCTCTCTCTCTCTCTCTCTCTCTCTCTCTCTCTCTCTCTCTCTCTCTCACACACACACACACACACACACACACTGGTTCGCTCTCTCGCGCTCTCTCTATGTCTCTCTTTCTTGCCCTCTTTACCTCACTTTGCATTTGTTTTTGGCTAAATAAAGGTAGCATGTATTGGGGTCGGCTGAGGTAGCAAGGGTCTCTTTTGAGTGTAGCAGAGAGGATGTACGTCTCACGTATCTGTGTGTGTTTGTGTGTGTGTGTGTGTGTGTGAGAGAGTGATGTATGTGTGTGTGTGTGTGTGTGTGTGTGTGTGTGTGTGTGTGTGTTAGCTAACCATCTGGTTCCCATCAGTACGAGCTGTAGTTCTGCTGACACCGAGGACCAGCTGGCAGACTGGAAAGAGGTACAGTGCTAGCAGGCCAGACTGGAAGCAGACAGAGGCAGAGTCTATTGTAGGCTTCTGGAGAGAAGCCTTAGTATGTGTATGTGTCGGTGGGGAGGGGGGGGGGGGGGGGGGGGCACTTTTTGTAGCAAATGTGCTAGCATTACATAGCTTAAAAAAAGAAGTCTGCAAAGTTGTGCAGCTTTTTACTACTCGACTCTCAATCTGCCTACTTCTGAATGAGCCACAGCAGCACCAGGCTGAAGCCAAAACAACCCAGCCCAAAACCAGAGAGAGAAAGAGAGAGAGAACTCATTCCCAAAAACGTTCTGTGTTTGAACCCCAAAGCCTGCTATAGTCTACCTGTAGACATCCCTGAGCAAGATGCCCTAACAACCCTTACTCCTTTATGACATCCATCTAAACATAATCCCTGTAAGTCACTTTGGATGAAAAGGCCTGCTAAATGACTGGATAGTAAACAGTACAGACTCTGCTTCCTCAGTACCCAAACTCAGACAAGGAATAGTTGTAAACACTGTGTCAACACAACCGTCATCTTCTTAACAGATTGTTGAGTAAATGGGGTGGACACAGTCGTTGTGTTTGGCTTCCCTCCTAGCTGCATGGGCCCAGCGGACCGACACGTGACTACATGGTAATTAAAGAAACATTATTTGGTTTGGGTTTTGCATTGTTTGTCACATCGCCATTGCCGATGATGAATGCTGAAGAAATCACATCCAGAAAACGACCACGATTGCCAACAAGCAATCAGAAAATTGAATAACATGTACTACAGTGAACATGTGTCGAGAGCCACGAACAATATGGGGGATTATGACCCCATGATCATGATTGTTTGGTCTTTTTGGCTTCGATTTTCTGTTGTATGTTTAACTATTGGGCTTTGATTCAAGTTTCTCTCTACGGCTTTCCAAACAAAAATGAACCATTAATTGATCATTGTTTACTACTTTTCATCTTATTCATTGTTTGACCTCAGTCTTTTGTCCGTATGTATGTAAATAAATAGGAACTAAAGCCACAAAACAGATAATAATAGAATATTAATAGCCCAACCAAACTAAATCCATGGCCTTCATAAAAATACCATGTGACTGCATTGTATTTAAAAACATATTTTAATTATATTTCATTTATATATCTTGTTTACTTATAATTGTTATATTTTAAGTTTTCAAAGTTTAAAGTATAATTCTGCACTATAATACCAAAAATATGAGCTACTGATTTCAAGCAGACAATTATCAATTGAACAAGTCAAACCAACAGGCCAAGGTGTTAAGTCTTGAAAGAAGAGAATGACTCTCTATTACTGTAATCTTCCAAAATGGCGGTGACATTTGCCACGATCATGCATTCTGTCTAAAGAGGCAGACCAGGGTGCCCCGGAGGTCTAAAGGGTTGTGACTCATGCTTCAAACCTTTGCGTCTACGACACAGAGAAAGGAAATCAGAGCCAGATGCCAACAGACATCCGCAAGTGAGCGCATGGCTTACACGACAGAGTCTTTGTGTGTGTGTGTGTGTGTGTGTGTGTGCATGCATGCATGTGTGTGTGCCTGTGTGAATTACAAGTTTTTGCATGTAAATACACTTGGAAGCGGGGTTTTTACATGTGTACGAACTGCCCTGACATCTTTGACAAAGCTTTCAGGTGCAACATAACATGTTTCTATTTATCTGTGGCGAGTTCATGTCAGTGCCTTGACACTTTGTTTTCACATTCAAAAGACAACTTTACATTCTTGAAAATCCCCTTTGACAACCTAAACAAAAGAGACTTAGTACATCTCATAGTCATTGGCTTTAGCAGTGTTTTAAATCACTTACTTTGCAGTATAATTTGACATGATTTTGTTTACAGTATTTTGCAACAGATATTGGCCAGGAAAACTTAAACAGATAAATAATATATTTAATATATAATATAAATTTGCAATATTGCACAAAGGAGTATATATTTTATGCACCTGTGACTGGTAAATGCACATTCATTTACTTTGATACAATTAATGCTAAAATCTTAGAGGGGTATACATTTATGTCCATTTTCAAATGTTTTAAATAACTATCAAAAAGTGACATATCCTGCCCTATTTAATATTCCTGTTTATATATCAACAATCTACAGCAAGAATGCTTCTACCAGCATAGCTATATGAATACATTACTCTACAATAATTATAACTAAACATGTATGCACTTTCACACATTTGGATGTACATTAAGCAAAATAATGAATGGATGACTTGGATGGAAAATTCGAAAATAAATGATCATGCCCCTATTTTTGATGGAGGCTTGCCAATGACTAACGACGAGCGATGAAAGCATATGTAGAAAACATCCCTTTCAGTGCTTTAGCTGTGAATGAGGAAACCACTTCTCAGATGCTTGTGTAAAATCAGTTAATGTACATCTGGAGGAGCTATAGTCAAGAGTTACTGTGGAGTCAAAATGCACACATATTCAATGCTATCCATCCTTTCATACAATCAGAGCCAGGAAACCATATAGCGCTTTCCTTGTTGAGTCAATAACCAACCCATATTTTCGTGACTGAGATGTAATCCACCAGATCAAAAGGAGACAAGGGATCGTTAAGGAGAAGCTGGGAGGACAATCAAGGCAAGGTTTTAGGATCGAGGATGGATTTACTTTCATGCAATTTACATTATGCACGTTATTTGTGTTAGTTCAAGTCCAAGCACTAAAGATTGGACTAAAGAAAACACTTAGAAATAATATTAATAGTTTCTGTCAGGTTCTGGATATAAGAAAGAACTCTGTATAGCCTGATATATCGTGAACTGTTCTCAACCGTTCATTTCTAATTAGCATTGTGTGCCAACATTCAAAACAGTGAAGGTTTTCAGGTTAAATACTTGACACTGATCCATCTGTGTGTAACCAGACTTACAATGAGGGTATTCAGTGTGTGAGTCATGGTGAATGGTTAAAAAATAGCCTGTAGTTCACCCATACCATAACTGTTCCTTCACCTTACTCTTTATTTAGACATTAAGAGTCTACCCCCCCCCCCCCCCCCCCCCCCCCCCCACCCCGCACAGTGAATGATGTTGTTTGCATTTTGCTCCACATTCTTCCCTTAAATGTAGCAGACAATGGAGGTGATCAGTAACAGAAGATGGTGCTGGGTGTGGTGGGAGAAAATTAGCAGGGAGTCATCGACATATTGTTTAAACATGTAGGCTTTGAGTCACTTGGCAATACCGTCTTTTTGAAAAAAAGAAAATAAATAAATTTGGGTAACACATGCAGCTTGGGCAGCTACCCCAGAAAATAATCGCCATTTTTTTCCCCCCACAATATTATACACAAACGGTACATACGTTCAGTTCTTCTCTGTTGTATTTCAGTGGTAGTTTAGTGAGAAAGTGAGAAAAATCTATTTTACAGGTAAAAAGAATAAGTTCGGTAAATTAAATTCTACTTGGGCATAATTTGTTCAGAAGCCAATTCTGGTAAATAAGATAATTGGACTCCCTAAACGTGCAAGACTGGTCTGTCTTCACTCACTGGCTGCATGTACAGGGTTGGACCGCTGCTGCAACATCAGCCTCTGTTTAAGTATTTCCATATTGCCAGCATGCCTTCAAGTCTTACAATTTACATTTTGACCTATGCCATGGCAACTCACATACTATTAAATGAAAGCAAAGTTGAATATGTTCTGTCATCAGAACACAGCTGAAATAAAGTTGGCTATTTTGGTGTGTATATGCTAGACAGTCCCAGCCTTCATGAATTACAGCGTAGAACCCCCATTCATCTAGAAAGTATTGCCTTTGTAATGTGCTGCCGAGTTTTTCAGAGTGTGAAGGCTCAATACATATGTTTATTCCTAAGGTGATAATGCATTGAACTATTAATATACAATCTGATGTAGATGCAAGTTGATCACTATTACGCACAAACAGTGAGAGGAGCAAAGAAGACGGATATATATACATATATATATATATATATATATATATATATATATATGCCATATTGATCACATCACTTATATATATATATATATATATATATATATATATATAAGTGATGTGATCAATATGGCATTGGTTGAGATACTCACAATTATAAGCTCTTAACAAGAATAGCTCCTGAGCAAGTTGGTATTAGAATGAAACCTCACAACATGCATTAAAGGGACACATAAGGGGACTGATGTGGCCAAGCAACTTTTGTTCTTTTATTGCAAACATAATTAAATCCACATTATTACCATCTTGTTTATGAGGATATCCATCTCCTTGATTCTGTGTATCCTTGGGATTTATTTATTGAAACGTTGGCAGCGTTTCTTTCCTAGTGTCAACTAATCACAAGCTTTACCTTAATGATTTCAACATGAAAGGAGCTCTTAAAACAACTACAACTGCAAAAAGGATATACAGCTGGCATGAACAAATGGCAAATGTCCTCAGACGGTTATGGACTTTTCCTGCTCACTCTGTTACAACAGGTGGCTATCAAAAAATGACTTCCCCACAACCTCTTAAAGAAGAAATCTGGACATATTCCACGTGATCCATATTAAAGTAATTGTTAACTAACCTATTCTTAACCAGCCCGAGCATGCTAGCTTCACCTCTGGTCATAGTTAGCTAAATCAGACAAACATGTCTTTCTACATCCACAGCATCTAAGCCCTTATAGCAAACAATTTCAGGAATACACAGAGTAATGCATTTTATGAGAGACAGTATAACAGCACAGCACATCAAAGTGCATTACGATGGAAGTCATTACAAAGAACAAATCGGCAAATGCTATCGCTAACGCAAAACTAATCTTCGAAAGTGGTGCATGTAAAACATACACAATATGAAAGGGAGATGGGATGGTGGTGAGAGAGATTGAAAAAAAGGCTGCCATCAAGCAACAACAAAAAAGACAATAACATGCTAGTATACAGGAACCTTCTCCTGTTGCATTGTGTTTCAACCTAAAATGAGATGTAGCAGATGCAATTTTGAGTCAGTGGTAGCATTGAGTCTGATGGATGAGATGCTACTAAGTGAGATTATGATGAGAGAGAGATAGAGAGGGAGAGAAAGGGATAGAGAAATATAGATAAAAGGAGAGAGAGCGAGAGAGAGGGGAGAAAGGGATATAGATAAAGGGAGAGAAAGAAATAGGGGGATAGAAAGATAGAAACAGAAACAGAGAGAGAGAGAGAGAGAGAGGTGGTTAGTAATAATGCATTCTCTTCTCTTCATTTGGGAGTAGAAATGACATTTGGAACAAAGAGGCCAGTTATAGTTCTCTCTGGGACAGACACACTGACGGAGGCCAAACACTCCTGCACCGGCAGATCAACCGCCCACGTTGGGTGGGGCCACCCCAGGATGACTCATGCGCGCACAAAGACAAACGGACACTGATGCACACTCTCACACACACTAATACACACACCCTTATATTATATGCAGTATTTCCTCATAGGCATGTATAGTATGTCTACACACAAACACAAATAAACACAGATACAAACGCTCAAATGCATGTATTACTACACACTCGCAGCATCATACATGCTTTCTCTCACACTCAGGATGTTTTCAAAGACACCCAGGTGAAAGTGGTACTGGCGGATTTGCCTGTCTGGCATGCCTCCCTGTTAATTATACCGCCTGTGTGTGTGTGTGTGTCTGTGCGTTTGTGTGTGTGTGTGTATGTGTGTGTGTGTGTGCATCTGTGTGTGTCTGTGTGTGTGTGCTTCTGTGTGTATGTATGTGTGTGTGTGTGTGTGTCTGTGTGTGTGTGTGTGTTTGGGGTGCCATTGTCTACTTGCCACCTAGGCAGCATGCCAAAGCAAAGAAGACTTTTATAGTTTGAGTCTTGAACTCTCCTTTGGCAGATAAAATTGTATACAGCACCTTACAACAAGTCAGTCAATATCTCAGTATACACATAGACACACTCTTTTCAACTATACTGACAAATAAACAGTATTTATTAGGGTTTGTGTGGCAATTGTACATTTTTGTTGTCTGCCATTTCCTCTTTACTGAATCTTTATAGTATTTGTTGTCATTTGTCTTAGGTACACACACAAATCTATATAGTTCATAGATGCTGCATGCTGAGCTCTGTCAGAACTTCTTAACGAGGCTTAAATGGAAATGATTAGACAGTGGATAAACATTTCTTCCCCTCTGAATGATAATTTGATCACTTCGATGGAAACGGTCATCCCCTAGCAACATAATATTTGGCGGTAAATAGAAACTAATGTGCAAACATTGTTCGGCAACGCATTGCTTGGTTATCCGTAATGCTATGCTAATTACTGTTTCAATTGCCTTTTTTGTTCAATGATTACACTATGACGAACTTTAGACTCAGAACCTTGCTATGCAGATATAGTTATATCTGTCAATTATTTTACACGTCCACGAGGATATTGCCAGGTAATATCGTTGGTTTCTTTAACCACAATCCAGAACCATAATCATTAATTAGCACCTCTTAAATAGAGGCCTTTTTGTAGAAGGTAAACATATTATTATATACTGTGTAATTATGACCATAAATAAACATAATAATGGTAACCAGGAATTAGCTTGCTTTTCCAGCACAAAATGTCCCATGACACACACAGACATCTGTGTTTATTTTTATATATTGGTCCACGGTTTATTTCAGCTATAATTTCAGGAAATGTAAGTGAATTCTATGCTCAAAGATCATTCAAGGAGAGTTTTGAAGCGGACATAGATTCAAGCACATAGTGTGATATCAACTAATATTCAGTATATTGAGCTACAGTACACTGAATACAATATATGAGCTACATGCCAGGGCTGAGGGGATGCACAGAGTGTACAGCCACAACATCAACTTTAAGTCTATACGGTAAAATACAATGAAGAGATGACATGAACAGTAAGATTGCTAACTCAGATCAGAAGTAGGTGAACTGTATGATTACAACGTTACATAAAGGATGGTCTTGCCCTCTCAGCGAGGAAGGAGATGGCAGCTGTAAGCCATCAACAACCCCCCATCCCCGCTCAACACACACATACACACATATACAGGTCTACCATGCCTACGCATGTTCACACATGCACCTTGTCGCAGCACACATGGACACACGTGGACAAACAAACTAAATACACACAGACACACCCACACAGACAGATCAGACATTGACATATATGTGAACACACACACACACACACACACACACACACACAGGAAAGGGCACAGCTATAGAGACATATGGCAACTGGTGGACATATATACAAATAAACACACACACACACACACACACACACACACACACAAAGTAGAACCCCAACAACTGTTTACAAAGCCAAACACAGGAAACAAACTAAATCCTTTTATCTCAACAGTGTTCAACGTCAGAGGCCCCTTACTGCATGCCAACTGGCTGCTGGATTCAGCAGCAACAGACCCACTTAACTAAACAACAAACATACTGGGAGCAACGGCCACCATGCGTCATGTAGTATTCTTTGGTTATTTCAAGGCACAGAGTAAACCTAAAAAACGGCTAAAGTTTCCTAACTCCCCCCCTTGTTGAAGTTAAGTGTTTCCCTGCTGCTCTCTCCCTCTCTTTCTCTCTCTCTCTCACTCTGTCTGTTTGCTCTCTCTCTCTCTCACTCTCTCTCTCTCTGTTCTTTTTAACTGGGTGTGGTTTTTTTTTCAGGCCAAACTTGTGTGAATGATGCAGACTGTAGCGCAGGCTTCGCCCACACCCTTCTTTTAACTTAAAGAGACTCTGAAGGAGGTGGAGCAAAAGTGTGTCTGGAGCTCCGCTTGAGCTGGGATCTGAGCTTGGAGATGTTTGAGAGGGCAACATGTGTTACGTTGCCTGCTAGTGTGGTGTGTTTTTGCATGAGTGTGCGTCTGACTGAGTGCATATGTGTGCATGTATTGTGTACTCCGCTGGTATTTGGACCGACTTAGAGGCGCCGTATTATACAACTTTCTGACCTGTTGATTTATCTTCACTAAAAAGGCCCATGAAAGATCTGTTGGTGTGAGTATGAGACCTATTTATATCTTTTAAATACACTGAAGTGATGGGTTCAGGCTAAGTTAATGAGGTTTTCACCATGCCCAATGTTGTACGACTGATAACCACCGCCTGTACAGTATGTTGTTAGGAAAATGCTGCTGTGGAGTGTAAATTGACATGATATATATGAATAAGCAGCTGTCTTTTGATTATGTTATGATCCCAGTTTGTTTAATGTTTCTCTGTGAACGTTTCTGTAACTTTCAGAAATTTGCCTTGAATTAAGTTGGGACACATTAATTATGAGCAAATATTTTTTACCAAAAGATATAAAAATGCAATATATAGTATTTATTTATATTATTCATCAAGGAGTAGAATCAGGATTAAATGTACTTCTTCAAGTCCTCTGTGCAATAGTGTGCCTGTCTCTTGATCCGATGAGTCAACCAGAGACTTGTGTAACTTAAGTAAAATCCTTTCGCAACTGTATAATGTATTCCATGTAGAATTTTGGCTTTGGGTTGTTTAAACGATTACCAGCCTAACATGCAGCCAACGGTCAATGGCAGACTGCACTGTTGTTCATCGTAATGCAAACAAGAGATTGAAAATGAAAACAATTTCCCTGTGAAGGTACAGACAGGTTTTCGATATGGACTGACGTTTATTCTACTTAGAAACAGAGTTAGGATTATGAATGTCTAAAAAACGTTTCTCAGTGAAACTTTCTATTCCAACCAGTTGCCGTATTTTAACTCCACTTTGAGATCCAATTTAATCCGGCATGACTAGGCTTCAATAACGATTAAGAATCAACAATCTATAAATTTTTCCTGGGTTTCCTTTCTTTTCTGTTGTCTTTCTTTTATGAAAATAGGCCTCATTCTCGGTTTCTAATTTGTCCTCGCATACACATATGCACACACGCAGACACACACACATAAACTTGCACAGAAGTCATAAACTTGCACAGAAGTCTCTGTGTTAACTGAATTGATAATGCAGGAAATACTTATAGTAATAATATTATCAATATTATTAATAATAATTAAATAATTAAAAGAGGTTTTAAGATGCAGGCCTGGAAGAACACAACATAGATATTACAAAATAGATCTACAATCTTTGACTACAAATTTTAAATACAATACTTCGGTTAATTAAGTCTGAGCATGATGCAGAAATATATAAATATATATAGAAAAGGGTCCAGACCTGGTTGATTAAATCTTACATACAACCTCGGCATTGAACGTATATGGTAGTCTTTGGTTATCGCAGAAGTTCAATATATAGCAGTATATCATCGTTTTAAAGTGTTGTTAGGGGTGGATTTGATGGGATAGTTGTAGCTTATTGGGGGTATAAAGTATAGTAGGGAGTATAAAAACATTGAGTATTGATGCCAACCCGGACCGAATGCCAGTGATTTGTGAATTATGGACCGTTCAACGTTACAATTATTCATTGTTTATGTTTAATTCCAATTATCAAATGTGTAGATGTTAATGAAATGTAAAATAAATAATTGAAAGAAAGAACTATGTTGTTAAACAATATATGTATAGATATATTCAGGAGCAAGCCAGGTAAAAAACAAAAAAACAAAAAAACAAAATGGGGATGAACGGCTCGCCAAGGTGGTGGCATTCCATTGGTTAGAACGTGAGCGGCGCTCTTCTCCTCGCCTTGTTTACAGGAAGTGCTTTTAACCTTACACAGATGGCCACATTCACACAACAACATTTTATTGCATTTTTCCGAGCCCGTAAAGTGCCCTGATTCTGCTTAGACCTCCTTTTTATTCGTGGGAAACTAGGTTTGCTGCTGCTTGGCTGCATTTGACTCGGTGATTGCCCGTATCCTCATGATGAGTTCTTTCTGCTAGGATGTACTCTGAAGTTGCAGTAGACATATAAAAACAAACATAAAAGAGAGAAAAATGCAGCTAACCTGGGTTTTGTGTGATTTGTGTCTGCATGTTAAAATATTTCCCTGCATTGAGATTTATATTTGAACGTCTACTCTTAAAACAAATCACACAAGACACGCAGACATCATTTTTCTCCCAGCCATGACAAATGTATATACAGTAAATATAAATTTGTTCTCTTCTAGAATTAAACCGACTCAGTGAAAGTAATTTCATGTAGAATTCATATCTAGACATATTTTACAAAAGTGCATATTTTGAATATGGTAAAGAAATAATATTTTGTCTATGTATAATGTAAAATATATTTGTGATGGATAAAGGAAATCAATTCATTTATGTTCTGTTAAATTCGTATCTTTATTCAATAATAACATGTAATGATATCATCAGGGTGGTCAATAAAGATATCATCCGTATTGACCACCAAACGCTTTGCCACTCAGTTCTGGCTTGATTCAACACTTTCTGTCTATCAAGGGCAATTTGAAAATCTGGGAGGGCTTGTGTTTAACTGGCTACCATGTTGAGAGCCTCTAGAGAGCAAGTCTGTAAGAGATTTAGTGGGTGAGGCAAACCTACTGAAGTGATCTAGCCATGGCAGCCAAACCAAATCATAATTATTCTTTGTTGGATTTTTTTTTTGCAAATGTAATCTATCCCATTCTTCAACTTAATAGTTCAATTTGAAATTGTTCTTTAATTTTGTATATATAATTTGGCATGTGTATGAAATGTGTTTTGAAAGAATGAGATTTTCTTGGTTATTTTTGCACATTTAAGGCCTGAGTTAGTAAACCATGTCTTTAATTATAACATCAACATGTGGTGAAATTATAGTGACATATTGCGCTATACTGACCAGTATTGTAAGTATATATGCAAGAGTTAGTGCCAGACCTAGATAAGAAATCCTTCAACAGTATACTTTTAGACTTTCCATTTTGTTTTCCTAAAAATTATTAAGACTTTTGAACCACTAAAATAACAGACACAGGACACATAATAATACTATTGTTATGTATTCTGTCTCGTCACAAAGGAGAGATGTCATGTAGTCATTGTTGCTGCTACAATCAACCCAATCAATGGTGATGACTTTGATGGTACATGTATTGATGATACATTTCATAGACTGGATTATCTTGCCAAAAATATTTTTTCTACTTTTATTTACAGCCAGCCAGACAGAGAGACACATCACTTCTGAAAAGGAAGCCAGTATTATTCTTAAAGTTATAGGACGTTCATTACCCAATTTGACCACTTTCTGAGTCTCAGCATTTGTTTGTATGTCTACACAAGAACCTGGCAATCATAATTTTGAATACACTGAAAAACCTTCTGATCTCATCTCACATTTGCGTGCGAGAAATTATGAATTCTAAGAAAGTCCTCTTTGGGCCATTGTCTTTGAGACTACTGAAGATCAAATCTCTCTCTCTCTCTCTCTCTCTCTCTCTCTCTCTCTCTCTCTCTCTCTCTCTCTCTCTCTCTCTCTCTCTCTCTCTCTCTCTCTCTCTCTCCCCGTTGCCATCTGTGCGGCGCTTCTGTTGTCTTCAGCTGCAGAGATTGCCGTCTGCCTCGTACGTCATGTCTACTTTTTCAGTGAGCTGCCCAACATTAGCCTTTCCTGCCCCCCCTCCCTCTTTTCCTAGTCTGTGTTTTATTTCTCCATGCCCAAACCCCCCACCTTTGCCCCACCTCCCCAACCCCTTTCCTGTTGGTCACACAAGACCCCGGTCGTCTCAACGCACTGCGGGCACAAAGCCAACTTTATGTGAAACATGGATTTGGGAAACCCTTCCACGGACACACAGAGAATCACACATACACACATACACACACACACACACACACACACACACACACACACACACACACACACACACTCATACTCACAGACATACATACAGCGGCTGCTTTGTCCATACCAAGGACTTCCCACGCATGCGGGCGGCGCGGAATGCCGTCATCTTGTGGGGGCCATGCAGAACTTAGCCCAGCCTTGGGTGATGTAAACCATTGACAATGCTGGGCTGGAATGGCAGAATTACCGATTTTAAATTATCGTTTATCCAAAGTTATTATTATGTTGTAAGTCATAACAAGTAAAGATACAGCACAATAAATTATTTCTAGGGCTAGAAAATAATGGTTTATGTGGTAATGGTACAAAAATTAAATAAGTTGCCTTATAATGCCATTTTTAAAGTAAGACCCCTTCATTAAAACCTATTTTTAATTCATGAAATGCAACAACAAAAAAATCATTGGACTTGGACGAGGTCAGGTAAAGCATATAGAAATGAGTAGCCTATTAATAAATGAATAAATAATAAGCTATACAAAATAAATAAAGCAGAGGCCATTGAAGTCACAGGGCGATTACCAGACAAGTGCGGCTGCCCAGGGCCGGAGAGAGAAGTGGGCCTGGAAGATAGTGATTGTCTGGTAGTGTGACTCAGACAAGCCGCGCATGACTTCTACCAGAGTGTTTGCTTTACACTTCCTCAGATCCCGAAGCTGTCGGCTGCCAATATTGTACTACCTGCCTGGGAATTGCAGCGATTTAAGGCGAGGCTACCGGCTTCTGTTATTAGTAGTTTTTCCTGTGTAGACACATTGGCGAGACTGAAGGGGAGAATGAATGTTCTTGGATAGTTTCATCCTTGGATATCTCGATTATCGCTTCCCTGTCCTCCTTATATATGGCAATGCTTGGAGTCTGAGACGCTGTGTATGACGACTTGTGAATAACGTTTGACTTTGAATGGGGTAGTTTTTCATATTCTCAAATTGTGAATAAAGATTTTTATATTAACACTACTGTCTGCTCATGCTCCAGGAGCCAGCTACCAAACCACCCGTAACGCAGTCTGCGGCATTGCCATTCAGTACTCATAAACTACAAAGGATTAAGTGAAGATTACTTTTAAATGGTCCTTTTTCTGTTATTTTCGTACACGCCTACCTTGTTGAATTGAATGAGCAAATGAGACTCATAAGCAAGTGAACCAAAGAAGAAAGAGAAGTGTGAGTGGAGAGCATTAGTCATGTGCTTCCTGCTGTTGTTGAACAGCTCTGGTGGTCTGGACCCTAGCCAGTAGCATTTCAACTCGATTAGCTGTCTGGTAGCAGCAATGGCCAAGAGGCAAGCACAAGCGAGCAGTTTTGATAAAAGCCAACAAGGGTTGTTGTTGTTGTTGGTTGATGCTGTTTACTGGTTTTAGTTAAAGTTTCACTTTGTTGGGTTTTTCAGATACATGTGATTTATTTGAGGCTAAAAACAAATGTAGGCTATTGAAGGGCCTAGAAAGATAAGAAACAAGACACATGGCTTGATTTAATCTCTGTTGCCTCTCATCTGTTAGACGCCATGTCCATTAGAAATATTCTGTTTGGACTGTGACCCTGGGCGCTGCACGCCCCATGGTGGCAAGATACAAAGTCACCACACTGCATCATACCTTTATCCAGAGAGCACACACTATACAGTGTAAAGATTGTATGAATGTACCCACATGCACAAATAGGCTTCTATGCAGGTGTGGATTGACAGAACAGAGCAAACCTTCAGTCACACATGGTGACAAAGTGAAAGTAAAGCAGCCAGAGATACCTTTAGGCAATAGCATTTGAAGTCTTTCTTAAGCCATAAGGAACACCTTTTGTATTTATATACACGACACATTGGGTTTCAAAGTTAGTTTTTCCCTTTGTGTATTTGTTCTTGAGCAAGGGCAAAAACTATTTTCTGTATGTGAATGTGTGTTCAACCACTCCCACCTATTGAAATACCCGCTGCAAAATAATTCTGTTGCATCTTGCGTCATCTTCACACCGATTAATATCCACATCCCAAAACGTGATTAAATAGGTAGAAGCTATAAACAAAATTGTAATCAGAATTACAGGGCACTTCAAACCCGCCATCTGATCTTTTTTGATGGGTTATAGTAAGTTTAGAAAAATAGAACACATCTGTGTGAAATAATAGCATGGACAAGCTACCCGAGCAGTTGTATATTTGCATCAATGTGCGCACATGAACAGATGCGAGACCATTTGTTCTGATAAACACTGAAGTGAAGAAAATGTAATGTAATCACCTTCAGGCCTCTCTCACAAACACAACCCTAAAATTGATCCTGTCCTACCTCACTGACCGAGGTGACTTTGTCACTTTAGGGGAGTGAAGGTCTAGAGCTCAACCCCTCAAGGCTCAGTCCCTTTCTCTACCTTTTATTTCTCCTCCCGCTTGGCCGTATCATCCGTCAGCACAACATCTCCTTTCACAGCTACGCTGATGACACCCAGTTATACCTCAAAGCCACCCCAAACCTACATGCCTGCCTCCAGGAGATCAAAGCTCGGAGGACAGACAACTTTTTCCAACAAAACACGAGCAAAACAGACATCCTCCATGTTGGTACCCCTCATCAAACCCGTGGTAACACCACAACCTCCCTGGACATCGCTGATGTCCCTATCATCCCGTCACCGTCATACAAATCTTGATGATGAGGCATACAATTTGACACCTCTCTGTCCTTTGAGAACTACATCAAGAACATTTGAAGAATATACTTCTATCATCTTTGCAACATCACCAAACTCTTGTAGCCCTGCCCAAACCATAGCTGATGCAGAGTAGCTCATTTATGCATTTATCTCCTCATGGATGGATTACTGCAATAGTCTCCTGGTCGGCCTTCCAAACAAATCACACCAAAAAACAAAGGCAAAGTATCAGTCAGTTTGTCCTGCTATACTGTAATTAGTTGTGCAGATGAAAAGCATTTCTATGTGTCATAATGTGTTTTCCTATATACAGGCTGAGTTTAAGTACTAACTCCAAAGAGAAGAGTAACAGCCTTTGTTTAGATTTTATTTTATTTAAGCTGCTCTATATTATGTGTTATGCTATGTTATGTTTGTCCTGTGAAAACCTGGTCATTGAAAATTGCAAAAGGTTTTACTCCACTATTACCCTTTAACTTATCACAAATGCAATTCAACATAGACACACAGCTGCACAAACACAAAAATGTGCCCAGATGGGCTCACAAAGGAATACGGGCGCACACCATTAAGCCCAAATGCCAGCAATAAATGTACACAGACACACACAGTACTACTTTCAATGCAGTGCTGTTTGTCCAGGTGTGTGAGTGAAAGAAATTCAGCCAGCTCCCCTACATCAGTGCAATGTTTTTGTGAGGATTTAACGCTGCTGCTGTGTGTGTGTGTGTGTGTGTGTGTGTGTGTGTGTGTGTGTGTGTGTGTGTGTGTGTGTGTGTGTGTGTGTGTGTGTGAGAGAGACTCTTCATATGTCTACATCTGTGAAAGGGGTAGTGTAAAATCGTCTCTTTTGTATGTGGTAAAATGTCTTATAGGATCATCATAATTGAAATCTTTACCATTTTGTCAGTTACTAAAATAAGACAGTAATTAAGAGAAAACTGGATTAAAATCCTATGCTTCTGCAAGTCTCCGCAAATCAGTTTGTGAACATTGTACTCTGCTTCAAACTCAAGTTACGTTATTTGCGTAACAGCTAAGTGACTTTTCCGAGGCAATTAGCGACAAAGGGACACCTGGTGATGAGGTGTGTGGAAGTGTTGAGCTCTGTCTGGGCAGCGCTTGATGTTTATGACCATGTCCAAGAAAGGGTTTTACTTCCCAGACACTTAAATTATAACACCATGGTGTGTGCGGATGTGTGGAGCTCCGCCATGGCAGCGGTTGATTTTGAAGTCAGTGTCTGAGAGACGGTTAAGCTTCTCGGACACTTATAGTATAACGCCACGGTGTGTGGCGCATTTCATATACAACTTTGCTCATTATAATGCTCCCACACAACGACGGTACTCGTTAAAAAAAAAAGTATTACAAAGTTGCCGTGGGGCGTAACAGTGGGGATAACACATCCCAAGAACTCTTAGCCGAAAGCATTTTTATTTTTATTTCATAATGTACAAATGTCAGCTCCCTTACACTTTAACGTTTAGGTGTGTGTGTGTGTGTGTGTGTGTGTGTGTGTGTGTGTGTGTGTGTGGAGCTATCAATTTGTTTGTGGACGTATGGGCTTGTGGGCCCATGTGTGTGTCCACCCATAATTGCAAAGCGACGAGTGAACAACTGAAAGGGCTGCTCCATGCTGATGTATGCACAGACAGACACACACCTGTGATAGAGACACACCAACACACCTGTAATACACACACACCTGTGCTCTGGGTTTTGCTTTCGCCTCACCGTTTCCATCTCTCTCTCTCCATCCCCCTAGCTCTCCCTCTCTTTCTCCCTCTCCATCCGTCATTCAGTCCATCAGTTTGTCCTCTCCCTCTTTCAGTTGTGCTCTCAACTCATCTGTGTGCTCTCTCTCTCTCTACCTCTCTTTATAAATTCAACACACACACACACACACACACCTATGTATGAACCTCTGCTTGGCTACCCGGGCTGCTGATTGCTTGCTCCAGCTGGAGGGATTCCTGGCAGAGTGATTTGGTTGTGATGTCATGTAAATCACATTGCCAGGGATTTCCAACCAGCCGCAGCCCCACAGCGACAAACAGGGACCCCCAAACAACAAGACAGCGCCTCGTTTGGAATAATAACTGGCACAGCACCGTTTTATTCTGTTCTTACACAAACACACACACACACACACACACACACACACACACACACACACACATACACACATACACACATACATACACATACAGTTAGATACATGCATACCTGAGAGCACTCACAGGTGTTTGTTTAGATTGCCCACGTTACAAAAATACAACAATAGTAGTGGGAAAAGCTATATAGAAACATTCAGGGTCGATTGATGCAGCATCCAGTGGAGGTTTGACTGAGGTGTAGGACTTAGCTCGCTTTGTGAACAGTTGGGTAGAAAGCTTATGTTCACAGTGGCTAAGTTCCGCACTTCACAAGCATATTCAACTCACATTGATCATTCCCCATCTGTCTGCGATCTCGGACATATAGGCATACGGGGAATCACATGATTGTGACTCTTTTAATAAATATTGACTATTTTCCTTGCATTTTTCCTGACGTGCTGGTTTTGTTGTATGCTGGGCTTTGTGTATATATATAATAATTGTCATAGAAACCACAGTGACACAGAGTGCTTGGGGTTATGCTTATTTTACTACGAGCATACTGCGAGAATCAGCCACATGCAGCACTAATACTACATCAATACCACTACATCAAATATTTCTCATTTGCTTGTTTATGCTTTTTTCTTTTCTCAACACAGGTTGACAAAGCAAGAATGAATTACGCCAGGCAATAAGGTGGGGAGGAGGAGAGAGAGCGCATGGGGCTGGGTGGGTGGGGCCCCGCCATACAGGAAGGAAACACAGGAAACGTTCTATCAGAAAAACAACGCAATCATGAACCCTGGGCTCATTTACTGTCTGGTTGGTAATATAGGCAGCATGTGTGTGTGTGTGTGTGTGTGTGTGTGTGTGTGTGTGTGTGTGTGTGTGTGTGTGTGTGTGTGTGTGTGTGTGTGTGTGTGTGTGTGTGTGTGTGTGTGTGTGTGTGTGTGTGTCAGAACCATACTGAAGTAGTTGATGGTAAGTACAATAGAATACACAGCAAGGGTGTATGTGTATCGACTAAATATAAATGTCCTAATTAATGTGTAATACAAGGAATATATTGCCTAACCTAGCATCCCGCGGCCAATTTATTCAAACCTACCTGATCTGTTAATGGATTGCTAATTGTTAATTGAATCAATGAATTGCATGAGAATAAAATATGTTGTTAAAAAGTATAATGTTTGAAAAAGAAAAGGGACTGCCTCTAGCATACTTCAACCGGCTCAATCTTCCTACAGCTACTGTTGAGTGATTCCCCTTGGCAAAATGGCAGCGATGCGGGCATTTGAGCTCAACCTCCTGTGCCTACTGAGCTGATAACAGTTAGATGTCAAAATATGCACTGGCTCAGTTCAGCAGGAACCGGAGTTACGCCTTCAATAAACAGCGAGACAATATCCAAACCCACGTACATTTATTCACTCATTGTAAAGTCGTGTGTCTCTCTCTGTATGAATTAGCCTAAACGATGTTGTCCTGAATGCCATGTTTTGTGTTTTTTTTTATTAAGAACATAGCTGTTCATACTCTTCCTACGATTCATCTCTGAATAATAGCGTGTGCAATCAGCAAGTTCAGAGAGCTTTGATCACACACTGCACACACACCCAAACACACACACGTACACGCACACAAACACACACACATACACACACACACACACACACACACACACACACATCCTGAAACCAACCTGTTCTCAAGGCCTAGTGATGGGAGAAAATTTGCTCCTGTTGGTTGTGTGTTTTCTTAAAGATCACAGGAGCAGAGATTTTTCCAGATGTGCTTCCACGATACCACATCAGATTGCTCTCTGTGGGAGCAAATGTAATAAAGCAAGAAAGAAATGAACCTTCTGACGTCGAGAGTATTAAGGCTTTTTTATGTCAGTGTAATATTTGTAAAGACGACCTGAGTCCAGTTTTTCAGTTATGTAACTGAGTCTCAGCTTTTAAGAACCAGCAATATATAGCAGGCAAAAATACCAGAAATGTAACTAACATTACACAAACTATTACAATAATATGAATATATACAGTCAACAGTTTGTAATTTTAAAATAAAGATATTGATGAAATGTAACGTCGATTCATTAATCATTCTGTATTAAGAGAACAAAGAAATGTCACCATCATGTCATGTTACCAATCATCTATGTATGCCAAGTCATATGTCCTTTTGTTGATCAACTGGACAGCAAAAATCGTGTTTCTATGAAAAACCAACTAACACATTGGTTATTTCGGTGTACATCTTACCTTAGATAAATAAAGACAATGTTCTATTAGTCGTACTTCCATTCAATTTGTGTAAGTAAACCTTAAATTTGCAGTGCTAGCATGCTAATAATTAAAATGTATCTATTTTGACCAATTTGATACGGTGCGAGGCAACAAGCATCTGGATCTATAAAACTGATTTAGGATCAGGCAACAAGGGACTTCATTATTTTATTATGTAAAATGATTAACTCAGACACCAGAACAATGGTTGATGGGCTATTTTGGCAGCCTTTCTATCGCCCCCTGTAGGTTAAAATCCCAAATGGTTACACAACATGAGTAACATTGAACTTCTGGTGAGCACACATACTTATCTTAGCACATTCATACTCACATTCACTCATAATACACATGCTCAGAGACACACGCACGCAAGCACACACAGACACACCAACACACACACACACACACACACACACACACACACACACAGTCCATGAAGATGAAAATGTGCACAATACATGTCAGAAATCAATATTTTTTGTGGTTGCTGGGGGTGAGGTTCTATCTACCTTGATCTAGATGGCCTTGTTGGTATCTCTGTGGGATAAAATGTTGGTACAAAAAACACTTAAGTGATGATCTGAACTATATTTACCGGAGAACAAGTGTTTTAAGCCCAGTGGCTGTTATTGTTGGGACTCTGGAGCTTTGATTCTGGCCGCTTGTGTCGCTACAAGGGAAGACATGTTAGCAATTTATTTGTTTCTTTTGTATGTTACTTCAAGGCTCCCCTCAACCCCTTACAAAGAAAGCTGTAAGTGGATATAATCATGTTTATTACAAAAATGATGTATATATAACATATGGAAGAATACGAGATCAAAGCAGCTGTACTGTGTGTAATATAAAGCACATTAACTATAAACAATAAATATTCCACGTGAAATGATAAACATTGCATATCTCAAAGCCACACATGGCTTATTCATTATACTAATTATTGCCTGCTATCTTTTTTTAAACACCATTTTTGCCATAAAGCACTCTATTGAAGTTGAGAAACATGAGGGAAGCATTTGTATGACAATTGTATACACCACAAAGAAGAAACAGATATTAATTGCATGGGCACGTCCATACACATGCTCTTATTGAAGCATTCAGTGTATACCCCCCCCCCCCCCCCCCCCCCCCCCCCACACACAGACACACACGTAACACACCTTAAGCAAATATATCATCACCATATGTCATCACACACCCAACAATATAAGAAGGGGCAGGGAAATTGTAGTCCTATATGAAATCCTGAGATGTGTGGCAGCATGCCTCACCCAAACTATCAGGCCGATAAAAGGAGATCTAAGACCACACTATAACTTTATAACAGTGCCGTAAACCACATACAGCTGCCCCAACATACTGCTCTATCTCCTAGTAATGCATGCTCTCTCCTATTGTTCATCAAAGATGGTTAGGGAGGTCAAAGGGTTTAGTATGTGTAGAGCATGTGAATGTTTTCCATTATCTTAGTTGTACACATTGGTATTGTCCCTGGCCTTGGGAGGGTACACACACTATTGCATTTGAATGCATGGACTGCAGTTGGGTCCTCCTATTTGTTTTATTTCTTTAAATTAAGAAAAGCATGCAAGAGAGAGTAAAGGGGAGGAGAGATCCGGGAAGAGATGAACATACAAGCATACAGATAAGCGTATTTAGAATTTCTTGGTACCTTTTGACAATTTTGTTATATTTTGATAGTTATAGGACAGGGCTAGGTATAGGACTCATATAGAGAAGAGAAAGGTGGAAAATAACATCTGGCACTCTGCCAGTAATAAGTAGAAGACAGTCCCTTTAAAGACCAAATTATTCCCTTTTTCACCCTTCCTCCTTTACCCTCAACCTCAGAAAAAGGACCTGGTATAAGAACACAGCCATTGAATTCTTACCCTGGCTGAGAATTCTGCAATTTTCTTCTTTCTCTCCATTGCTCTTTTGTGTGTGTGTGTGTGTGTGTGTGTGTGTGTGTGTGTGTGTGTGTGTGTGTGTGTGTGTGTGTGTGTGTGTGTGTGTGTGTCCTAGTCTTTTTCAAATAGCACTAGCAATCTAAGAGGCACCATAATTATCCCAATGTTTGTGTTTGTCCGTTTCATCCACTATTATTTATATCATTGCTTGTTTATCTTTTGGTCCAATAACACAAAGTATGACGTGGAAAAGTATGTTTCCGCATTAGTGAGATAATAATGTTTATTTTCTCTGTTAGATATAGACATAACTGTTTTTTCAAAAAGAGAGTAACGACCATGAATGTTTTTTACCATTAACCAGGTGAATAACAGTTTTGACATTAAAATAAGTTAGTTAACTCATTTCCCTTTATCGAAATGGCATTGTTAGCAGTATATCAGGTTGACTTCTCCACATTTTATATTTGTTATTTTCAAGCATGTTTGGTCTTGTTAGAAAAAGGACCTCCAGCGCCCCCAAGAGCTGAGTCTTCAATCTGCCTTTAAAAGTTCTCAATTTTCCCTAGTTTTGTCAAATAAAAGTTAAGCTCACTCTTTTAAAATGGCTTTAATGTTTGGTTTACATTGTATTCCATGTATTACTTAGAATTTTGTGAAAATTCAAAGAGAGGAATTAGTTGTTATCCCAGCTGTCTCTTTTGTGGGTTTTCTATTGTTCACTGTGGGTTGTGTAATTGTTTAAAAAAAATATAAGACTTTAAGACTGAGTCAGACCACAGTGAATCATTTGTGTGTCACACAAAGCTAATAAAGCAGTTCCGCACAAAAGCACACACACATAAATAGACCTGCAAAGCCTTGATCTGTGAGAACCTGGTCAGAATGTGTATTAACACCTAAGAGGAGGAAAACACATGTTAATGCAAGATGTGTAAGCACAAAGCACTGATCCTGATCAAACTTACAAACCCCTCAGACCGGAGGTACTCTGGCTCTGTGATCAGAGCACTGGAAATTATTTCCAGTTGTTACAGGCCTTTAAACAGGCTGACTTCCCCACCTCTTTAGGATCCTGTTTGTGGACTTCAGCTCTGCCTTCAACGCCATCATCCCGGCTCTGCTTCAGGAGAAACTCTCCCAGCTTGGTGTGCCTGACTCCACCTGCAGGTGGATCACTGACTTCCTGTCTGACAGGAAGCAGCATGTGAAGCTGGGGAAACACGTCTCTGACTCACAGACCATCAGCACCGGATCCCCTCAGGGCTGTGTTCTTTCTCCTCTGCTCTTCTCCCTGTATACCAACAGCTGCACCTCCAGTCACCAGTCTGTCAAGCTTCTGAACTTCGCGGACGACACCTCCCTCATCGGACTCATCTCTGATGGAGACGAGTCCGCCTACAGGTCGGAGGCTGACCACCTGGTGAAGTGGTGCAAGCAAAACAACCTAGAGCTCAACGCTCTAAAGATAGTGGAGATGGTTGTGGACTTCAGGAAGAACCCAGCCCCACCTGCCCCCATCACCCTCTCTGGCTCCACAATTAACATTGTGGAGTCTTTCCGCTTCCTGGGATCTATCATCTCCCAGGACCTCAAGTGGGAGCTGAGCATCAGCTCCCTCGTCAGGAAAGCACAACAGAGGATGTACTTCCTGCGGCAGCTGAAGAAATTTAACCTGCCAAAGACAATGATGGTGCACTTCTACACAGCCATCATTGAGTCCATCCTCACATCCTCCATCACCATCTGGTATGCTGCTAGCACAGCCAAGGACAAGGACAGACTGCAGCGGGTCATTCGCTCAGCTGAGAAAGTGATTGGCTGCAATCTGCCGCCGCTCCAGGACCTTTACGCCACCAGGACTCTGAAGCGTGCAGGAAAGATTGTGGCTGACCCATCCCACCCCGGCAAAAAACTCTTTGAGCCACTCCCCTCTGGCAGGAGGCTGAGGTCCATCAGGACCAAAACCTCTCGTCACAAGGACAGTTTTTTCCCCTCCGCCACTAGCCTTATTAACAAGGCACGGAAACCACCCTGACTCTCTCCACACCCCACCTCTGGCGCTACATGCCACTGTACTTAATCTGCTCTTTTAATCTTAATTCTTACTCTCACATTTTTATACATTCTGTGTGTATATATATTTATACATATATTTATACTTACTATATTGTTTGTTCTGTTTAACCTATTTAACTTATTTTAGAGAATGTGACGTGCACCTACATTACCAAGACAAATTCCTTGTATGTGTAAAAAACGTACTTGGCAATAAAGCTTTTCTGATTCTGATTCTTTAGTTACCTTTGTAAGAACACACGTGCATGAAACAAACTGCATGAATTAGCCCGCATATTATACAAATGGAATTACCTGGTGGAAATGCAAAGGTAAGACCCCATTGATATCTAAACACAGAGCAGGTTTTCTGCATGAATGTTTTTAAATTGACATAAAAAAAACACCTTTGGTCCATTTTGCCACCTCAGGTCTGTCTCCGTCCATAATATGAGCATGACCTTTGAGACTAGATCCATTTGGCAGATTTAGACATTCACAAAAGTTCAAGTGCATCTACGTGATCTGTTTGTGATAATGGTGGGGTTTTAAATTGTGTGTTTTGGGAAATAGAATACTTTCATCTTGTTTTTAATACTTCGAAAGTTTAAAGAAATTGAAACACAGTGTCAGCATACCAGATGTGCTACAAAGGTGAATTAAGGTAATTAAGGACAATTTTATTGAATCGTTTTTTTTTTTAAAAGGAGGTAAATTAGACATGAAGTAGGAAATTAGAACAGTTTCTTATTTTCTTCTTCAGAACATTATTTGCTTTACTTGACACAAGTTGTCTCTGTCTATTTAATTTACTCACATGGCACTCACACCTCTTGCATTTACAGCTAATAGTTGGTGAGCATTTTAACTTATACCTGATAATTTAAAAAAATTATATAAACATTCCTATACTTGACTAACAAATCAAATAAGCTGTAACATTTAAAACTATTCATGAATTTGAAGCAAAAAAACATAGCTATCCAGCATTATTAACATTCAGAGAATTAACATTAAGGTTAATGGCTACGTAATGATAGACATCTCTTCCCGCTCTCTACTCTCGGACAGTGTCGTTACAATGTTTCCCAAGTATCTGTGGAACGCTTGCCTCACTTCCTCAGGCTCGTCCTCCAGGTTAGAGTGGATGAGAGGTAGTCTGCTCAGATGGGCTGCTGCATTGGAAATAATGGGAGATGTTGGACACCAGCAGATTGCTGTGTATACTATTCTCAAAAAAGTTATTATTACCCAGAGGGAGCCGCTCATCGCTGTCTCCGCTGCCAGGCTTGTGGTGCGCTATCAGGAGGCACTGGCTGTCCTGCAAACCTTGGGAAGAGATGAACATGGAATGCCATGTCTCCATCTCTTTCAGGTGACTCGGAACATCAGGGTTGAAGACAATCACGACACCGTTGGAGTCCTTCATTAACGCTGGCCAACATGACTCAAATCTGTCCAAACAGAATGGTTACCATCAATCAAACTCTTAGACTGTGACACCTCAGCCCTATTCAATGCCTTTTGGGATGTTTGCTCTTACTTGAAGTCCCCTGCGCAGTCCCACAGCTCAACATCACATGTTGATTTGTCACCGCTGCCTTGATTTTGGGATTCAAATTCCAGAATCCTTGAAACAACAAAATGTTAATAGCTGGGGACATGCTTGGTTTTCCAGAAACACAATTCTAAGCTGTGTGATGTTGGGTGGTGGTCAATATATTGTTTTTAAATGACTTTTTAAATGAATGTTGTGAAGAGTCATCTCAGTGCACTCTACCTATGGATGTACTATAAGAACTCTACCTGACTCCTTGTGTAGGACCGTATTCCCCTCCCACAGTTTCCGTTGTGTCAGAGAGGAAATTTGCGAGAACCGTTTTCCCACTCTGAAATAATTGAAGGTGGCTGATGAGAATGGAGAGAATGGAGAAAAAGCCCATGCACTACTTCGCTTGTTATAGTGCTTAGAACATCTCTATAAAGGATGGATGTCCACGAAGCAATGAAAACATGGGACGAATCCGTGTACCTACCTCACTGGGTCCAATGAGAAGTATTTTTGCTTTGAACATTGCAGGAAAATAAGGTAACAAGGGACAAGTAGCTCATAAATTAGCTTGCTTGCTATGTTTGATAGCAAAGCGAACTGATCGTTTTATAGGCTATACTCAATACAAACGTTACAAATGGTTACTTTTAACGTTGAACTGTAGATGTCCAGAAGCGATCGACTATGAAAACATAGCAAGTTATGCTTAGCATTAGCATAGCATTCAATGTAAGCTTCAATTTGGTTTCTATGGTTTCCACGAGCGACTTGATGGCCAATCGCAGGTTAGAGCCGCCCACGTGGCCTATTGGGAACCAATCAACGCCCAGCAACTATGCTTGGTCTGTCGGCGTTGGTCTGTTGACGTCTCCTGAAGACCAACCAATCCTTCTGATCTTGCAAGGAGCGATAAGTGAAACTGTCAAGCATTGACAGAAGGATTGTATGGTCGAAAGGTAAATAATAAACATATTGTTACGCGACCTGTTAAATATTGAGTTATACATGGCACCCAAGAATGAACACGTGGCATATACTAGTGTTAGTGCAATGCATGTTTTACACTTCTTTTACTGCAGTCTAATCTAGCTAAATATAGTCGTCTGCTTAATCCAGCTCTTCCCTCCATGGCTAGTACTGGTTGTCAAGGAGCAATGCTATATACTTACTTGACGATCCATACTAGACCTATCATAAATAATAAATTAGCAATGTAAGTCATGCTATGCACTGTGTCGACACGCATTTGGATGTTCATATACTATTCGTGTCCATCGTCCTTTGTTAATAGCCCCTTGGAGCAATAACAACGATGTCTGCAGAGAAACGCACAGACTCCACCCTTGGCTTCAGCTCTACCAGGGAGGATCTCACGTTAAGCTATGGTGACCTGGATGCATCTAAAGAGTCAGAAAGGAAGATGCCTAAACACAGTAGTCCCTATAGGAGAACACCAGCCGATGACAACTACTGGTAAAGTGATAAATAGAGAATCCACCATGGAACCATTAATATCATCTGCAGATTTTATTTTCAATAAAATCTTGTTTAAGCATTAAGTTGGACTAATTCAAGATTTTCTACCACCCTTATTTTGTTGTCTATTTAGTAGTGGAGATTTGGCTGATGGAGACAAGAGTCACCTAATGAAAACATTGCTGGAGGCTGAAGCAGCTGCCAACTCTGCCGCCATACAACTTGTGTCTTTCAAAGACGCCATGGATGATGAATTTGCGGCATGTTTTCTATTCGTTGTTTTTTTTTTCAGCTGCAGACAAAACCCAAAATACATTTAACATATGTAGAGCCAAGCATTGTCCATGGCTTCCGATGATTTATATTTCACTATTTGAATATCTTCATAGATTTCTCTATTCTCAATTCCTGTTTAGGATTCTCGACCGTCTGCTACCAACAAGCAGCAGGTTTCCAGGCAGCGAGGCCTTTTGCTGGAAAAGTTGGAGGTCTTTAAAAGAATAAATAAATCGGTTCGACAAAAACTGAAGAGGCTTCAGGAAGCAGAGGTGTGTTGCACTGCTTTTCCTCAATGGATGGGTATAGCTGGGAGGATTGTACCCTATCATTCCAATATAGCTAATTAGTGTATTTTTGTTTCTGTTTAGGCTGATCGAATCGACACTGACAAACAGATTGACATCTTGCTGAATAAGATAACACAGGCTGAGAGTGACAATGTGGTGAGTATTGGGCCACTTTTGTAAAAATAAAAGTCCTTCTACCACATACTTCAGCAACGATACGATGAAGTTGTGATGTGTGAGTTGAGCGGTCTGGGTTGAACAGCTTCAAGGACAAACCCAGTGTAAATCTTGATCAGTGAATGGCAGATGTTCATTAACCTTGTGTTGAGTCAACTTTTTAAAGTTGTCTCAAAGAACATTCAACCACGTACTGTGGCGTTCTTCTGCAGAATCCGTCTTTACAATTATTATTTTCAGTCATCCTATTTTTATACATTTTTTGGACCTGTTTGCCAGACGTAAAACATTTAACATAGAAGTGGAATAAAAACACTTGTCGCTTCCTAATGGCGATAAGAGAAGACACCAAATGAAGCCGTCCTTGTCCCTCAACCAGGCGGACCAACGTCATTGACTAACTCTGATAGATCGTGTAACGCAAAGGCATCACCATACTATTACTTTATATATTAGCCACAAACCATGTGTAATACAAAGTCCAATTATAGTGCAAGATATGAGTTGCTTTCCAAAAAGTGCTTACATTTGTCCTTTCTCTTCTCTACCAGCATTTGAAGAGAGACTTGAGCAATACCGAAAAAGAACTTGGTGAACTGCTGTCTCAACGGAGGAAAGAACATGTACAGTTGTTTATCGGATATATAAGTAAAATGTTTATGTAAAGCACCTGTCCTGAGCAACTGTCACAAAGTGCTTAACAAACTTCCATCAGTCAACGCAACAATAGATACAGTAGATGCGTAACACATACATTTCACAGCACAAAGTTAAAACACAAAACAAACAAGAAATCACAACACAAGTCATGCATTCCTGAACGCCTGCCAATACACGTAGGTTTTTGGTTGGATTTTGAAACAAAAATGTAACTGCTGTCCAAATTGACAGCAGTTCGCAAATTAAAAGAAACACTAAACACTATATACACACATATATACAGATACAGTATTTGTAATAACCTATCAATCTGCTTCCCGCTATCCTAGGAGAACACAGAGACTGCGCTTCAAGCTAGTAGGACGGTGGAGATCACCCGTGCTCGCCTGCAGGGCCAGCTGCGACTCAAGGAGGCAGAGAACAACCGTCTGACCACGCAACTGCGGGTGCGCCTCCCCTTGTGTGTCCCCCACTAATGTTGCATTATTTAGGGCCAGCGGCGGTAGCTCAGGAGGTAGAGCGGATCAGCTTGCAACCTGAAAGTGTTGCTGGTTTGATCCCCATCACCCCTACCTAACAGCGATGGTGTCTAGCACACTATTCATATTTAGTCATTTAGCCAATACATTAAACCGCAGTCAGGGACAATGAATTTAGATACATGCAAGTGAGGAGCAGGTAGGGTATCGTTAGGTCAGGCTAGGATGGTTGGACTGCGAACATGGGGCATTGAACTCCGTACCTTTCGCCTGGGAGTCGAACACCCTAGCACGACCCTGCACACTATCCTGCCTCCTAAAGCAGTGCATGTATATAGCTCCTTTGCCCTTAATGAGTATAGTACATTAGTGTGTCACACTGGAATGTTTAAACCGGTGTTGGTTTTAGATGCTGGAGAGAACGCTGACGGAGCAGAAGATGCAGATGGAGGACCTGAAAGCGGCCATCACTGCTCAGTCTGTGAAGATGGCACAGGACAAGGAAGCACTCATAAAGGCCACGCATGCCCAGAAACAAAGAGCCAAGAGGTTTGAGGCTGCCATCGACAAATGCTACACTCAGCTTAAAGAGAAGGTACGCCGAAAAGAGTGCTTTTGAATCAGTCTCTTTCTTTCCTTCTCTCTTTCTGACTTAGTATTTCTGACTTTGAATATAGTTCATCGGCTTCATTTGGTTATGTGTTACAATAAAACTATTTATTCTGCGGCTTGCAGGAAGTTCAGCTGGCCAGAGCTCTTTCTGAGAGGGACTCATGGAAGAAACAACAGGAGCAGCAGTCTGAGGAACAGCATGGGCTAGTCACTCAGATAGAACTATTCAAATGGTGGGTGATGTGGTCAAACATTGTGAGTGTGTTTAAATTGTGTTTTCCAATGTCACATGCAAAGGCATTGAATTGATAGTATATTGGTGGAGGCAGCCACAAAGGATGATAACATGGTTTAAAATGCGTTTCTCTGATGCAGCCAAACAATAGATTTGACAGCTAGGCTCCAGAGGGAGAGGGATGAACTTACTACAGCTAACCTTACAGCCATGGAGAGAGTTGAGAGACTGACAGTGGAAAACAGAGCACTTAACAGTGACAATGCAAGAATAAAGGTACAGTTTCCAACACTTTTTGCTCTAGGTCTGGGACATACAATATACAAAAGCGTATCTTTTAAATAAGTATGTCACTACTAGCAATAATGTAAGAGAAAACATATCAAGCTTCTCTGGAAAATGCATGTCATTTTGCTACACTAACCAATATATATCCAGTTTAATTGATGTTATTACTTTGAAGTTATTTACGATTGATATTAATGACCATTGGTATTAACAATAATATTAAACACCGGTATGTGTTGTGATTTCAGGAGTCAATCTCTGTGTTGGAGCAGCAGTTGGCTCAGTGTGAGGCTGCCCAGACAGAGGAGAGGCTGGTCTCTGAGGAGAGGAAACACCAGACACAACAGCACCAAAGCCAGGCACTCCACATTATTTCTCATAGGGTGCTGTCTAATGTGTGTGTGTGTGTATATATATATATATGCATACATAGAACAAGTTTTTGTTTCACAAAGTATATGTTATTATTACAAGTTATAGTAGTGGGATTAGTATTTACAGTTGAATGGAAATACATTTGTGATGTTGGGCTTATTATCTAGGTGGCAGCGTTACAAACCGAGGTTGACGATCTTAGGATAAAGTATCAGAGCCTGGTCAGACAGATGAACAACGAACGAGATGGAAAGGATGAAGAAGTTGAAAAGGTAACCCCAAAGTCCCTTACATACACTACACATAATTGTGTACAGTATTAGTATTAACGCTGTTTGGGAATTTTACAGTTATACAATAAAAAATTGCTTTTCAAGTTATATTACAAGTATTTTTTTATATATATATTTATTTCCGTAGGTCTATTACTCCTTTTTTTATTTTGGTATTTTTTTGCATTTCAAATTTTATTTCAGATTATTTAACCCCATGGGTACAGCTCTCTGCTGCTAACCGGATATTGTGTTCCTTGTTTGCACTTGTTCCTGACCATTAACACATTGTATTATATAACTGTACCATATGGAGCCTGCCAGTCCTTTTTACACCCATTTCATAAACCTCTCCAAACAAATACCATTTTCAAAACATCTCTACTGACTACCCACCGATCATCCATCCGAGTCTGAGGACGGATCACTCTGTCAAAATAACTACACGCTAACCGTCCGGGTTTGCACATTCACTAACCATGTGTCCTACCCCCTGGCTTCTCCCTTCTTTTCCCCCCACATAAACACACACACACACACACACACACACACGCACGCTCCTGCCGCTGTCCTGGTCGTTTGGACTGCAGGTGAGGAGGGGGCTGCTGAGGCGGGTGCAGGAGCTGGAGGTTTATCCTGAGTTACTGGAGGCTGCCGAGCAGAGTTTCTCCCAGTGCCAGGAGAACCTGGGGCGCTCCGAGAGGAAAAGCTCAGAAAAGTCTGAGTCCGTTAGGCAACTGCAGGTTCAGGTGTGCATTGTTGTACAGCAATAACATCATGAGCATTTGACCAGAAGGAGGAACTGACAAGTATACATACTATATGGCCAATGTTGCTATTTCTGACCAGTAGGGAGCAGCAGAATGACACCATAGCCTACTCTTCTCAGTCTCTCTCAGTGCTAGGTCCTGGTTTGCTGTTTCTGCTGTGGTTGGCTATCGATGTTAGTGATTTTTATGTTTTTTCTCAGTGCGGTGAAAGGGAATCAAAATTAGGCCACAACCCATTCTGCCTATGAAGAGTATGTTTTCATGAAGTGTGCTCAATGTGTCAAACCCTTTGTAGGCAAACTCCAGCATAGTGACTGTGATTGGCCGTGTTCTGTTTGCAGTGTTGTGGTTGACCAATTACTGTTTGCATGTGATTTGCGATCCATCCAGGCGATAAATATTTCCAAATACTTTTTCGTACTTTAACAGCTGGACAGTCAAACCAAGCGGCTCAAATCTTCTGGAGACATGAAGGAGACCATTCAAGAGGCGAACGCTCAGCTTCAAGTACAAATTACCTCTCTTGAAAAGTAAGACATCTTATCATCTCTATTATTCCAATTATAACAATCTAGTTTTCACTTCATTGGTAGAAACAGATTAAGCTTTCTGTTCCTGTCTGTGTGTGTGTGTGTGTGTGTGTGTGTGTGTGTGTGTGTGTGTGTGCATGCATGTGTGTGTTATGTGTGTGTCTGTACGTGTTTCTGTGTATGTCTGTACATGTGTGTATGTGTGCAGGAAGATGGAGGTGCAGCACCAGGAGAACGTGGAGCTGGTTCGTCGGCTGGCAGGTCAGGACGAAGCTCTGAGCTACGGCAGCAGGCAGCTGGATCAGCGCTCTGCAGAGTGCCACGCCCTCAACACACAGCTGGAGGCCGCCTTGTCACACGTCACACAACAGGTTGGGCCTCTGAACGTGTTGAGACCTTAAAAAGCATTGGAAAATGAGGCAATCTTTCTATTGATTCAGGTTTTATCCCCACAGTTAGTACGCTCTTATCGAAAGCGACTTACATTGAATTCAGATGCATGTGGTTGATGAGAAGGTAGGTAGGCTAGGCATCGTGCTCATGGATGCCTACAAGTAGACTACAGACATTGGGGTTCGAACCATGAACAGCGAGGAGTCAAACACCCTAACCACTAGACTATCCTGCCCCAGTATCGTCAGTGTCAGTACTAGTACCGTCCCAGTGTAATAGTGTAGAAGATCATATATGTATATTAGAAATATACATCTCCCCATCCCACCTCTATGGCCAGGTCACCAATGTGAAGGAAAAGGCTGTGAGTAGAGAGGACGCTCTTCAGACCAAGATCAAGGAGCTGGAGGCTGAGAAGAGCCGGAGGGATTCAGAGCTAAAGCTTCTTAGACAGAGCATGCTCTCTGTGAGTATACATCCGTAACCCCGTCTGCACTAAGATATGAGTCGTGCCATTTATGAGATCCTCAAACCTCTTTGACTTGGTCTTCAAATAAGACTCCTCTTATTTGAAACAGTTTTATACATGATCAAGTGATTTTATGTGTCTTTATTCCCCCTTGCAGGCTGAGAAGAAATTTGAAGTGCGTCTGAAAGACCTTCAGCAGAGCCTGGACCAATCAGAGAGCCACAATCAAAGCATTCAGGGCTATGTGGATTTCCTGAAAAACTCTTACGCCATAATGTTTGATGAAGGAGTTCAGCTGTCGAGCTATCGATCATACTTTCTAAAATAACATCAGGTTTTTAAAAGGCACATCATCTTGCTTTGGAATGTTGTATGGATAGAATGAAAACTCCTCAATCAGGATGATACAATTTGTGCAAAAGACAACAAAGCACTTATTTTTTCAACTAAATTTGTGTTTTGATTATTGTGTCAAATCACATTGTTTCTCAACTAACAGGAGAAGTGCAAGTTCTCTTTATTTTATTTATTGGAGTTTTAGCAGACATTCCACATAGTATGTTTCTTTGTTCTTTGTCTTTGCTGTTTTTTTATTAAAAGGGCATGAGGGAAGACATGTGATCCTAAAATATGTTGAGTCTGTTTTGGTTATTTTCTCCTAGGCTAAAACATATGTTTTAAGTGATATGCAACACTAGGAAGACATCGTCATCTGGCTGGTTTCACTGTATACATATTTATATAAACAATAAAGGTTTGTGTATGCATTGTGTTCACCCCTCGGCTCTCACACGTGGCCTACCAGTTAAAGCTTTACATCTAATAGAACAATGTGATGCTTGTTTCTGAGTGGTGCTTATGTAGAAAGGTTCCTCTTTATCTGGTTGAGTTCGAGTATGCACTGTGTAAATATCAAATCACACATGCTTGCCTTGCCTGCGCTGGCAAGAAACTCTCATACCTCTTGCATAAGATGAGCTCTTCACGGTGGATGACAATATCAATACTAAAGTCCCCAGGATAGAGGAGCATTTGTGGTCCTGCACATCAGGTATTCTTTATGTTACTGGTCACTTTTATTTTTTTTCATCAACACAAGGTGCACATGGTGGTGTGCAATCATTTGGTGCTGGTATAGTTTATCTTGAATCATTGCTGCATGACTAATCCTTTTGTTTGTTTGTCATTAGCAAGGCACACCATTTGAATCACTACAAATTACAGGCATGATGAAGTTGAAAACAGCAAAGCATTTTATAAAGAATTATTAGCAGCAATTAATACAATTATGTCTGAATGTGCTTGCTAATGTTGAACGTTGGCAAGGGAAAATTACCATTCACAATCAGACTGGCAGTTGGGTTAGCGTTTACAAGATTTTTACACTTTGTGATGTATGCTAAGGCTGGCTTTTGCTTCCATCTTTGTTATATTATCGAAAGCACCAAAAAAGACTTGTGTTCTCTTTGACGTAGTCTCACACCAAACGTGTGTATGCCCCAGAGAAAGCAATGGTCCTCTCAACGGTTCTCAAAGCCAAAGGTTTATTATGCGTTCCTGTCGAGGGCATGGGATCATTTAATTCGCTATGCGCATGCCTCACTGGCCCTTCTGTGCTTGTTCTTGGCCTTCGTAGTTCTGTCTGATTACACCTAGGGAATTTGTGTGGTCCTTCACCGTTTTGTTGGGTTTAATGATGGTTTAATAGTGTTAATAGTTAGGGGACACACCCTGTACCCCGAGTCATTAGGATCTTGTGTGGTTGCTCACATCCTTTTAAGATAAGATAATATATTAATTTATTTATCCAGAGGGACATTTTTGTGCAGCAGATGTAATACAAAGTAGGAACGGAGTAAATATATAGAGTGCAAAATAAATAAACAATATACGATTAAAAAGGTAAAATAGTATCAGTAAGGTGCAATAACCATATGTAGAGCTAGAAATGAGACCGGTTGCTGTTGTAGGACATGTTGGGCCTTCATGTTAGGCTTATTGTTGTAGACTTTCACTTTCCACTGTATTGTCTTACATAGAAAATGTATGTACTGTTTTATATCACTGAATCAGGTATCTGCTGGACAGAAGTATAGATATTTATTATGCGTTACGTTAAGTTTTGGGAAATAAAAGCAATAACGTGGCATATGTGTGGTGAAACATAATATTTAGAATTGTCTGACTCTAATTGAAAAACTGTTAATACCATAATAAATACATTTATTGTTTGCACTTGCAGCAAAATAAAACCTTAGCAGATACATAATTGGTATGTGGTAGCTTGGCATATTGTCAGAGTATGATAGAAACAACAACAAATGCAACATTAATGCAAAATTCATTGCATATCGTCAGTGTAAAATATGACAATTATGATATATTTGATGCAGACAGTATGTATGAAACATATTGCGATAATTACACATTAAGCAATGCCTTGAGCTAAAATACATGTGATTTGTTGGTTTGTTTGTTTGACTTGAAAAAAATACAGAAGCATTGAATACCACAAAGCTTCTCAATGAAGCATATCATCAAGCTCCAATAATATGAAGCAAATCCAAAGTCCTCAGCAGTAGAAGTCTGCCTTGTCTCAACTGTAGACGCCTCCAAGCCTCATGAACAAATTAATTAGTGAATGGTGTTGCCGTGTCTGTGTGACACCAGTGGTTGGTTGCTGCTGTCGCTGGGGCAGTTAGGCTCACACTTGCAGGACTGGATCATCATGACGTTCTGGCTGAAGGTCCTCCCGTCCTCGCAGCTGAAGCGCACGGCTACCGTCTGGGTCCGGTGGGGACGGCAACAGAGACCATCAGAGCAGGACCCACAGAACCTGAGCTGGAACTTCTTCAAGCTACCACAGCCCATGTGGGACAATTTGACTGGTCGGCCAGCGGCCTTCTCAGTGGGATTGCATTTCCCAGATGCCTGTTGTTGGGGGAGAAAAAACTAAACTCACCGAAGAACAACTGAAGACCTAATACAGAGCATCATGGTGATGCTGAACACCAATACAACAACACTATTGTAAGCTGAAAAATGTTTCAGCAGATTTATATATATATAACCACTTGTGTGCATACTTTTGAGCTGGTCAATGCAGTTTGAGTGCATGGTCGAACTTCACACATCCGAGTCTCCCTTGTCAGCTTGCACCGGCTGTTACTGTTGGACACCCGAGTGGAGACCCCCATGCCACAGGACGTAGAGCAGGGGGACCAGGCGCTGCTCTGGGCTGGGCACCTCCTAGGGCCAAACACAAGCATGGGGCCCTCAGGTTCCCTCGTGAAAGCTGTGAGCAGAAGGTTGAAAATGAAAACCAAATCTGAGTGTGGTGGTCCAATGAAAATCTAAAATGTTCTCGTAATATAAAGCAGAACAGAGGCTTTTCCATTCATTTTTCAAAGTTTATTAAGTAATTGCATACAGTACCTAAATTGACTTACCAGCCAAGGAACTGTATCCACCGCTTATAAGAGCCAGCTCATCCTTGGCAGCCAGGAAATGTCTAGACTTTAGTGTCTCCTGACGGCCGTGCTCTTCCACCAGAGGTCTCCATCTCTTCCCTCCCTCGTCCGAACAAACCAGCTGCTCGCAGCAACGCCCGGGCGATTTCACCAACCTATGTTTCTCACAGCCCGGTTTGGGCAGCGCAACTTTGTGTGGACACAGGGAGACGCATGCAACAGCAGCATCCATACAGGTACACTGGTGTCTGCAGTTGGGACGAAAGCTCTCCCCGTTTTGGTAGATCCTGTTATTGTACTCGCAGGATCTTCCTTCTGATTTGGCTGTGAAGGGTCAAATAACCACCCATTTACATGAGGAATCAGAAAAACCAAAGGCACAATCCAGGAGTCAAGCCAAATGACACAGCAGGATCAAATCAAGGATGACGTCGCCACATATATAGTTGGTGAAAATTGATGGAATGTGAGTTTCTTTCAACTATACACTTTTAGTCACTTTTTCACTGTAGCCATCAGTTTGTTCAAACTTAGTGTCTAAAGAATCAAATCCAACCACTCACAGATCAATCAATCCAGCGATTTTAACCCTAACCCTCAAACCCTAACCCAACCCTCTCAATTAATTTGATCTGTGTACAACGCCAAGAAAACAGTTTTGTAACACAAGTATTGGCTACAGTGAGATGGTTTCAATGTATAAAATCATACACGATCAGGGTATTCACACTGAAGTCACATGCACATACCCCTGCAGATGCCATACGTTGCACCGTAACCTGCTCCAAAGTTGCATTTCAGTCCCTTGGTGCGGTCGCAGGGCTGCAACCGGCTGCAGTCCTCATTGAGCTGCCGGCTGCAAACCATGCAGCAGCCGCAGTCATCCGCCACCAAGGAGACTCCTGCTTCACACCTCGGAGCTGCGGCACTGCACCTGCACTCCCTGGGGCACGGGGACACCTGCAGTAAGGGAGGAGGAAAGGGACATTCATATTTATGTTTAATAGACACTTTTATTTAAAGCAATGAGTTAAAGCATGATTGATTGAAAACAAATAAAACATGAATCAATGTTGCAGGAGAAATGCAAATAATACACAATACAAATTTAACTGAAATGAGAAATAACAAAAATAGTTTAAATACTAAAATACAATACTACCAAAAGAAAAACAGTGTTGTATACATAATGAACAGGTTAGGGGTTAGGCATCTTGCTCAAGGATGCCAACAGGTAGACCGTGGGAAAGACAGTGGGGTTTTGAAACCAGGACTCGGTCGGGAGTTACACACTATCCTGCCACCCCTTATTTTTAATGATATACTAGAAATTGTTTGACAATATTTCCCCCCCCCCCCCCCCCCCCCCCCACACACACACACACACACACACCTGACAGAGCAAGACTGCACAGGTGTCAAAAGTCATCAATATGTTATTTTAAAAAGCAAACCAAACTGTGAAATCTGTGAAAAATGAAAAAATGCCTCACCAACTTCAACATCCCACAGACGATCACAGCAGCAGAAAACCCCCACATCTTCCCTAAGAGAGTGCCTTGTATTCAACAAGCCAACTCAACACTGCAGCTATGGCCTATCGTCTCTCTCTCTCTCTCTCTCTCTCTCTCTCTCTCTCTCTCTCTCTCTCTCTCTCTCTCTCTCTCTCTCTCTCTCTCTCTCTCTCTCTCTCTCTCTCTCTCTCTCTCTCTCTCTCTCTCTCTGTAGTCCTGAGTGGCCCACGCATCACCTTATATACACACACACCGAGCAGATGTGACGTATGTGTGTGCTGAAGAGGTGTTCTGCAACTATGCCAGGAACGCTTTGCAACATGTCACCTCCCTCCCATAAGGCAACCCCCTGACCCCCTCCCCCCCACCACCACCACCACCACCACTCAATGCATCCAAGAAGCCCCCTGTCCCACTTCCAACTTTCCCTCCGTTTTTCTTTTTATTGTTCATTTGCTTTTGTTGTTAATCTTTTTTATTTAGCATTTTTTACCGTAACCAACCCATAAAATAATACTTCTCTATTGTAGCAGGTACTTTCTGCTAACTTGTAAACTTGAAATTAACGTTTTATGTCATTTTTAGCAAGCCTTTTTTATGATCGTATATATTGCTTTGATGATTATTGATTTGTATATACATTCTATGGTTATAGCTACAACAAAGGATTTTGTTTGTGAAAAATATTGCATTTTTAATACATTTCATAGCCTGCAGATTTGATATTGGCTCTAAATAATAAGTTAAACAATGACTTCATCATTCCTATTGGGTGAGAGCGGTCTAAAGGGGGATTCCACATCAGTTCTCCAATAAATATTGAAAGAAAAGCCACATATTTCTTTGACCTGCATTCATTTTTGAAGTATAGTCCAACACTCTGTTTAGGCTGGTTCACATTGTCTGTGGTCATTGTTTTAACTTTCAACGATAAAGGTGAAGCTGATGTTAGTTTAAACTTAAACAATTCATAGGTACATTCCTGTCTATCATCTTCTGGGGTGTGGCCAAAGCAGAGTTTATTTAACCTTGATATTTCCAAACAAGTCCCTTTGGGAATGTTTGAACCTCGCAATTCTTTGTTCATATTTACAACCAAAAGGAACACAACAAGAAGTGTTATTTGCTAAATAAATACGCCTATTAGCACAACATTACATTCCCAATCAGCATGGTTTGTTTCTTAGCAAGAGCCACAAGGATGAAGTAAGTTAGGCTATTTGTTTAACAATGTGAAAGAGTAATTCACTATACGAAAAAGCATGTCTGATGTGAGGAAGTGTATGCATGCGGTAGAAAAAACTTCCATATTGGCACTCTGTCCACCCATTTATGTCACCGAAGTTTAAAGGGCCATTTAAAACAAGTGCATCTCAGGCAGCAGAACAGCATGCAGCATGAACGTCACGGCATGGTTTCCTATACTTTCATGCTTCAGAGGAACTAAAGAAACTGTTGACTTTTGTGGTCTGGGGCATGTTCCACTAAAAGCCATACGCAGTAGGTGAGGAATTCCTATATGTTAGGTAGAGAGTGGCATGGGGCGAATTACTTGGACCAACTCACCGACAACTCCGCACACGCACTCCGCACACGCACTCCGCACACGCACAAAACGGCTACTTTAACCGTACTCCACATAGTAACAAACATTTGTTTGTTTTTTTAACAGCCCCATTGAAGAACAACAATTTAATTAATTTAATAAAAATACATTTTACAAAAGAAAAAAAATTCATACATATTTTATAATAATAATATGCCTAAAAATGATCGCTAAAGATTCTTTATTCGTAAAAGGATGGATGCAAAGCATTTTTAATGTTGCGCTTGTTGACGTGACGTCACATATACGTCAACGATCTGAGAATCAGGAAGTCAGGAGAGTAATTGCGGACCAGAGGATAATGTCTCTGCGGCGTAAAAGATTAAGCGGAGTAGTTAAACAACAAGATAAACCACAACGATAATGCGGGCACATGTATTAATGCGAACTCTATTGGTTTATTCTCGTGTTGGATTTGATAATAACTCTTAACTTGCGTACGTGTCCGTTGATTACCCGGAACACCTGAATTCTTTACTTCGTGGGGGTAGGGATGGATGTTCACCTTTCAGAAGATGAAATGGCAGACATTAAAAAAGACGTGAGTAGCCTATGCGAGTTTCCACGATATGGTTTTGCACGACATAGCAATTATTTACACTAAGACATTGAACCCTAAAGCGGGGGCATGCGTGCTGAAGTAGGAAATACCCCACTCCACCCACTCTCCCTCCTTCCTTCCTGCCCATAGCAGCCTTACTGAAACCACTCTTTCCTCTTTATGAGTGGGCTGTGCAATGCGTACTATTCTACATTGAGCAGGCCAATAATGCCTAATTGATTACAACAGTTTCCTTTATTGTTCTGTTCATTTATTTACCATATAGTTTGTTTCATTTCTAATAATGTAATCAATAGATATAATCTATTTTTTTTTGTCATAGACCAGGCTGAAACACTCCATCCAATCAGTTGTTTGCTTATTTCCGTCCAGGTGCTGAACAAACTACGGCCCTACCTGTGTGACAAGATCCGAGCCGAGCGCCACTTCGACTACCTGCGCTCTCGCAGGATCATGACGCGGGACGACGCAGAGGAGATGACCTCCCAGCCCACGCAGTCCAAGAGGACCAGCACCCTGCTGGACATCCTGAGCGACAACCCCCGGGGGCTGGACTTCTTGATCGAGTCCATCCAGCTGTCCCGCTGCCAGAACTTCATCATCGCCAAGATCACGGACGAGGTCCAGAAGGCCAAAAACGAGAAAATCGAGGCGCTCAGAGGTGATTCTGATTCATGGGTGGTTATTTTTGTCTATTTGTTTGTTTGTCAGGGTCAGGGACAATGCAGAAACAGCATTCAATATTTTCAATATCAATGAGAGGAGATGCACTACAACAGATTATAGTGTTTTGCTCATTTCCATCCGCAGTCCCAGGGCAGGTGCACATATCAGTATAAAATAGTTTGGTTAGACTACAACATATAACAAAACACGTTAACATAATAATAAAAAAGCGCTAACGCATGTTTGCGTGGTAGTGTGGGAAACAAGTACTGCATAACAGTGATTCCCAGCCAGGGGTGCAACCATGTTATGTGCACCCCTAGAACATGTACCCTCTTTGTGTTCCCAGAGAGTACACAGAAAGTGAAAGAAGAACTGAAATATGACAACAAGGCAGGGATTCTTTTTGTAACTCTAAAACTATCTTAATAAGTCAGAGTTTTTACAGAACCAGGGACCTTTTGAGATATTCTCGGCTCTAGATGTTCGACATTGCTTTAGCCTCACTTCTGGGGGGAGACTGCACAGCACCTAGGCATGCTGGGTTCCGCAATGTTTCCCGTTTTGTTAGGGTTTGTTATTCTTCTAGAGATAAACTCATTCGCGAGTGCAAGATGGAGGTTTTAGAAGTGTTTTAAAAAGTGTTTTTCTACAGTGGTCAGTCTACTACACATGTTTGAGTTCAAACATTTACAGACACTTTAAATAAGGAGTTATTTTAGCTCGTCTTCTTACCGGCTACTGGAAAAGTTTAGTTTAATAGTGCTGGCCGAGTTAGCGTTTGCTATTGGCCAAGGAGGGATACCGACAAAGGGAAGACGATGCTATCGTTTTAGTTATGAGTCCTCTTCTGGATCTTAGATTAATGGTCAGCCATATCACGTTTGTTATGGTTCCGTCAGTTAGGTTGTTTCCAGTAGAGACCTATTCCATGTAATGCTCAACTACAGTGCCCCGCCCCCAGCCACATGATTGGTCTAAATACATTTGAAGTGAAAGAAAATAAAACCGCCCCGGACTCAAGCTCATCTGCCATCCTACTTTAGATGTTAATCTCAAGTCTGATTGGTTGGACTACTCAATGTACGATGTGTGTACTTGCCCAATGCTACCACGTTCCCTTCCATAACTCTCTCATTCCCTCTCTCTCCTACACCCCAGCTGCCAGTGCTCCTCCGAACACCAATAACCTGAGCGTTCAGCGAGCCCCCCACGCTGGCGCCAATGACTTCTCCAAGACGTATTCCGAGGATTCCACCATGCTGTACCATCCGGACGGCGAAGGGAGCCCCTGCACCTCGGTCCTACTGGGGTCCCTCGATCTCAAGTCTCAGAAAGGAGGCGGGGCCTCCGTGGCAGGATGGGACATGCCGGCGTCCTCTTCGTCCACCGCCCCCTCCACCCTCCCCAGGCCCGGGGACCCGGGGGCGCCCGCTCTGCCGGACGAGATGCTGGCGGAGGAGTCCTCGTCCCCAGCGGTGGACCTCGACACGCTCCAGTGCAGCGGCGGCACCGACCTGAACTTTCAACCCCTCAGGTCACGTTCTACCAGCCCCATGTGTGCTGCTTTGCCAGCAAACCAGCCAAACCCAAAACTGTATCTTGTATAATCTTCCCCCCCACCACTTGTACATTGTCACACTTGTTTTTCAGTGTCAAAAATGTGTTGGAATGCACCACAATGCAAGTCAAGAGATGCCTGTGAAGATTGTGTCGCATCACTTCTTTTAAACACACTGTCCGACAGGTTCTGTTGGGTGTCTCTGAAAGTGGTACCTGAGAGACACTGAGGCTGCTACAGCTTTGTGTAGCTTTTTAGACATATTTTTATTGAATGTTTAATGTTGTGCCTTTTTTAGCTGAGCATAATGCAGACATTGTCTCATAAGCTGCAAACGTGAATTTGATCACTACAAAAATGTTATTACAAAAATTTGATTTCATTACCAATGCCTCTGTCTACAATTGTATACAATCACATTATTTTATACTACAATAAACTCAGGAAACTAATTTAATATGGGAATGTGTTTTACTAACTCGATTCATAATATGTTGAGAAATCCTAATGTCCTTACCTGTTGGTGTTTAATTGTAACCCTTTAAGTTGTTTCTATGAATCTAGGCCTAATGTTCATTGTAACGACAAGAGCATTTGCGTGTTATGGTGGTGTGCTGCTGTTGCTGTTTGAAAGAGTGAAAAGGGAACTATGTTTTATGTTTTGGAAAAATTGGAAACTTGGAAGGTGACGCGAAGGAATGCCATGTCATCATGTGGTGAGGACCAATGCAGCGACTGCACTGTGTGAAGCTCATAAGACCGTGGACTAACTCCACATGCAGAGAGTGTCGGCTTGTTCCGACTTTATCACATAGAATTTGGTAGGTGACACATTTTGGTGAATACTTTCTTAGCTTTGATAGACATTCTGGTGTTTTATTCCAACATAGTTTTTCCAATTTATAGTTTACATTTAAAGGGATTATCCCTCCCACCAAACTTAATTAATTTTGAATTTCACATATTATTACAGTTTATATATTTAAGAGATAATTGGATGCATGAATGAGAATGCACATAGTAGAATGTGCTTTTTCTTTATATAATGTCTTGGTTTTTTGTCAGGTGATATTGTAAATCGTATAACTATGTGATTAATTCATAATTAACAATGTTTAATTAATTTACAGTAAAGGTATGTCAAATCATGGTGAGGGTTAGTGCCGTATGTATTATGCTTATCGCCACTATTGTTGGTGCAGCTTTAATATAGAGTTATTAAGTCTTGAGATTCTTGGAGTAACAAAGTTACAGCAGTCCACACATGCTGGAGAACCTGTTTGATAAACATCAGAATGAATGGCATGGCAGGACACTACCTTACTTTGTAAAGCTTTCACAATACATTAGATCTGTGAAAGTTCAATCAAAGTGTGTATATATGTATATATAAATATACTGCTCAAAAAAATAAAGGGAACACTTAAACAACACAATGTAACTCCAAGTGTTCCCTTTATTTTTTTGAGCAGTATATATATGTGTGTATATATTTATATATATGTGTGTGTATATATATATATATATATAGGAGGAGGAGGCTGTGTTAGGCACTCTATAGAATGACATGTAGTGATGTAAGTTAAGGATCAGGGTGGTACAAAAGACAACGTACGTGTTAAGATATTCTCCATTCTGTTTAGTTCTACCTGGTATGTGTTGTTTTGAACCCCTGACTTTCAAGACTAGATGGAAGAGCCTATTTTAGGTCCCAGGCCAGAGGGGAGGCCCCTGAAGGGCCATCACAGATGGAAGACGGACAAACAGGTCTGTGAAGTGGAGGACTTCAGGAGAAGGCTCAAGTACTTCTTCATGAATCCCTGTGAGAAATACAGAGCTAGAGGCCGTAAACCATGGAAACTAACATTACAAATTCTGAAAATTGCAATTATCACAATCCAGGTAAATGCACTATGTCCAATCTATGTTTTTTAGGTTTCTTTGCACATTGATTTCATTCATTTCTTTAACAACACATTTGGCAATATCTGTCACCTCAAATTGTTTATTAGCTTTTCTATATTTACCTCTAGTTGGTCTCTTTTGGCCTGAGCAACGAAATGATGGTCAGCTTCAAAGAGGAAAGTCTGGTGACATTCAAAAATCTGTTTCTCAAAGGATACACCGATCAACATCGTGGAACACACACACTATACACAAAAACAGACGTCTATGCCCATATTCACTATGCCATTGATAGGGTGATTAACATTTGAATTTCAATTATTATTATTATTATTGTTCACTTGTGGAAGGTATGAACTGCTGATTCGTTTTTGTACATTTTTCTAAATGATTATGAAAAATCATGTTTTTTTTAAAATGTTTTTCCAGTACATGAATCTCCAGAATCTCACTGTTGGTAATCATGCCTATGAGAGGGTGGATGGACTGTACACTCCTCTTTCTCTGTGTAAAGAGTTCTACAGGAACAGCAGCATCTTCCCAGGCAATGAGACCTTTGACATTGATCCACATGTTGACAAAGGTACCATAACATACAGTTATAGTTACCACTGAAACTATTCTAAACGTGTACTGGCATGAAACGTATTTAAGAACAGAGGTAATGTATTGTAATGTGCTCATCCGAATAATCATATACTTATTTTTCATTGTTGATATTTATAGAGAGTGATTCATGGCACAAATGGAAAATAAACCCAATTCTGTTACTTATGATTGTGACTGAAAGAGGAAGCCTTCTGCTGAGTAACATTCTGTGCCCATGTCTAGCCACAACTTGTTTTTCTTCAGTATTTACTCTTCATTATTCTGTTTCTTTTCTCAGTTTGTATAGCCATATATCCTACAATTGATAATGAAAGTTTGGCAAGACATCTGACCTTCTCTATAGATTTCAAAAGGTGAGTAGTTTATATAATGGCAGCAATGTAATCACTGTTTTAGGAGTGTAGCGTTATAATAATAATTGTATTTCTGTGTTCAGGCTGCTGTCAGTGAACATCTACCTCACACTGAGAGCCATCAATCTGCAGACTGTGCGGCACCATGAACTACCGGACTGTTATTTGTTCAATATAACGGTAGTTGACATGAGCTCGAAAACCATGCATTTTATTATGCTGACAGGGCATAATCAGACCGTATTTTTGATATCACAGTAATATATAACATTTTGCATGTGGCTGTTGAAATCACTTATACAATGTTATTTCAATTCACAAACAAACAACATCATGGAAAAATGCCGTTTTCTTTTAAAAAATACAGATCATGTTTAACAACCATGCCCACAGCGGAAGAATAAAAACCGAAATAATAAATGATGTAAGAATTTATGAATGCAAAGACTGGAATGTAGCATCCACTTGTAAGTATTCAAAAATAAAATAAAAGCTTTAAAAAATTTATAAACAAACAAACATACACAACAAATACAAACATGTACCACAGTATACCAGTCTCTTATAAGATCTTCTAACTAAATATTTAAATGAGTACTAATTCAACAAAACTGACCGTTCCTCTCCTGTTTGGTTTACCAAGCTGGGAAGGACGACTACCTGCTCTTGATATTGGATTCTGTGGTCATCATTGCCTGCATCACCTCTCTCATCCTCTGCTCACGCTCCATAAGAAATGGCATCCAACTTCAGTTTGTGAGTGACGCAGATAAGGTCGATTCATTGTGTTTGCGTCACCGAGAATTGATTTGTAACAGTAACAGAGACTTTAATTATTGTAGACTAGGGGTGGCCAACACAGTTGGCTGTGACCTTTATGGTTTCTCACACAAGAAAGAAAGTTATGTAAGGGCATTTGTGTCCAAAACAACCTGCCAGTTAATCTGACCATCCTGACAAACTTCGGGTGATATTGAAATCAGTTGAAATAATATTATCACCTCATTACAGCAGGCCTACTCGGACACTTGCAATATTGATTACGGAAAAAGTTAGCATATAAACAGATTATACCCATTCCAAAGTAACACACAAACCATATCAATAAAAAATTGATGTCTGAGCCTCTTAACATGATGGGTGGTGTATTGATATGTTTTTGTCACAGGAGTATAATACGTTCTTCCAAACCTACTTCAGTAAGACGGTGCCCTGGGCAGATTGCATGGAGTTTGTAAATGGATGGTACATCCTCATCATTGTTAGTGATACCCTGACCATTGTAGGGTCCATCCTGAAAATAGGAATTCAGACTAAGGTATGATTATTTATCATATCACATTACATAATAGTTATGTAAAACGAAATTCATGTTCATGTTTTATTTACAGTATAATAATTAATTTTTCTAGGCCTACTTATGGGTTAAAGTCTTGCAAACAATTCTGTTTGTCATAATGTCATAATACAGTTGTTTATATTGATTTCATGTATGTATATTTTTTATAGTACCTGACCATCTATGATGTGTGCAGTATTTTGCTTGGGACCGCCACCATGCTCGTCTGGGTCGGGGTCATTCGCTACCTCAGTTTCTTCAAGAAGTACAACGTATGAACTCTGTCTTCATTCACATGCTATTTACTCATGATTCAATACTAGTATATTATACTAGTTTGGTCATGAAGTAGACGTTTGTATCCAAAGCGACGACAGTGATCTCAGCTACATGTCGTTAATGAGCAAGTAGACATCTTACTCAAGGATGTCTACAGGTTGGCTATGTGCAGTTTCTGATCAAACCGCAGTACCTTTAGTCTGGGACTCAAACACCCTTAACACTTCACTGTCCTGCTGCTACTTGTAACGCATTATGCTGAGGCAGAGCTATATATTTCATCACAAGCCATGTACGTAACATTATGTTTTTTTAGATCCTCATCCTGACCCTGAGAGCAGCGTTCCCCAACGTGATCCGGTTCTCCTGCTGTGCCGCCATGATTTACCTGGGATACTGTTTCTGTGGCTGGATCGTGCTCGGCCCTTACCATGACAAAGTACGCCAAACACACCCTAAAACCCCCCTGATATCTGGCACGCATATGTGGTCATGCTACCTCACCTCATAAGTGGAACCCAAATTAAACGTTACAATAGAATAATCATTATTTATGTGTCACTCTCATGGACGAACACCCAGCTAAGAAAGTATAACGTGCAATGTGTTATAATAAAGTAAATGTGACATAGGTACACCTAATCAAACATTACCAGGTGTTGAGGACCACTCCAAACGAGTTGTGAGACACCATTTCAAACGTAAAAAAGGTCATAGAAACAAAACCATAGGTGCCATCATACAATCAAATAACTGGACTCTGCCATATTACCAACACCAAACACTCATAGAAGCATGTATGATACGGTTTCCTCCATGTCGTCCAACTGAATTTCGTTACAGTTCCGAACCTTGGACAAGGTGACGGAGTGTCTCTTCTCGCTCATCAATGGGGATGACATGTACGACACCTTCAAAGAGATGAGGGACAAGACATACATGGTGTGGCTGTTCAGTCGGGTCTACCTCTACACCTTCATCTCCCTCTTCATCTATATGGTGCTCAGCCTCTTCATCGCCCTCATCACCGACACTTACGAGACCATCAAGGTGCTTTCATCACCAGTCACCATTGCTTCAGAGGCCTACGTCCCATCTAGAGATATTTGGACAGATACATGTTGTGCACCTGCTGCTTGAATGATGTGTTATTCATTTGTACTGTCATCTACAATGATGTCATTTTTAATGGAAATAATGTTGTTGTTTTTTAGAGTTGCCAGGAAGATAAGATGCCAGTGTCTGAGCTTCAGGCCTTTATAGCAGAATGCAGAGACCATCCTGAATCCGGGCGCTATCTGACTGATAACCAGACAGCTTCCTGCTGTGGCTGCTTTGGATGAACTGTACTGCGAGGCCCTTCTCAGAGATTGAAATGATTATATTTGCCTTGGTTCAAGCAAGTGGACGTCATGAAATAGCAAAAACATACCCGTTGCCAAACACTTTACTTTAATGGAGCATTTGATGACACTATGTTTGTGTTACAGAAATGATGTCATTATTAGCTGTAAGAACGGTGTTAGATTATCTTTGGATAGATTATTACCCCGAAATGTATATTGGTGACCAATAGGCGTTTGTGTATTTTTTAGGCGTGATGAACGTTATGTAAATAAATGCCATATGTTACTAAAGTGTATGTATTGTACAAATAAAATGGACGATTGGGTCACGCAAGTTATTTTTTTCTTAATGCGAAGGAGCAGCAAAAGAGTTAAGGCACTGTCATTAAAAAGAGCGAAAACAACCTGTGTCTGTATCCCATCAGAGAACACCTGAGGGCGCTCCATATTTGCATAATCTGCTCTCAATTGGTTTCCATCCAATGTCCTGTTCAGATATTGGTTGCTTGACAACATAGCCTCCAATGACAGAGGTGTTTAGTTGGAAGCCAGCACGGGAATACGCTTCAAAACAATCTGCACCTTGCACCTTGATGTCTGCTGGACGAATTAAGGTAAAACGCAGACTTCATGTTGCGGTCTAATGGAAGTGTCAAGTTATCTGCGACACGGTGCATGTTGTGTTGCTATGTTTAAGAGACAGTAGGTATGTTGTCAATACCATTTTTATTTGAATGATGTTGAATGTCGTGTTCAATGTCGGATTATTATCTGAGTGAGCACGTTGTCCTCGGTCCACGTAAGCTAACGTTATCAGTGTGAACAGTGCTGTAGCACTCCGTTGTATATCGAATGGATAATAATGATATACAACCTGACATGGACAATGAACTAATGCAAATGCATTCAACTTTGTGTCTCTGTATCAATGTAGGATGCTTTAATTGTATGACATAGTAAGGGGGACAGTTAAAACGCGTGATCTATATTAAGCCCTACTAAGGTTAGAATTGTAATGAGTAAAGTGCATGTTTTCATAGATAACGCATGGCTGCTTGAGTTGCTCCAGAGATTAGAAAGCGAGAGTTGGTTAAAATGTGTCCAAACGCATACTCGACATTGCGTGTGGGAGATACGGAGAATAAACAAAACGCATGATTTTTTGATGCATCAGTATGTCTCCATTTATTTGACCCTACGACTTTATTTTATAGGATTATAAACTGTAAATTTGAAAGTCCATGTACAAATAGTAGTATAGACAGTTGTACAATAAAGCTTTAGTGGGAGTGGCTTGGGAGAGAACTGGTTTGTCTTGTTTTGACATGAATAGGTTGGTGGGTTCATAGTTGTATAATTTTCTCTGGATCGTTTTATTAATTACACGTTGGCCTGCCTAATCTTGATCCACACCCCCCTTCTTCAACTGTCGGATAGTACAATCCTGTGTTGAATGCAACCTAGATTATCTATCCCTGATGATGTGGTGGTTTATTTCAGGGCTCTGTTCCAGCGAGTGCCTTCAATCTGCTGCATAACTCTTAATCCACCCCCAAGATCAGACGCAGCTGATGACCGTGCCTGTGTCCTGACACTTCTATGATATGGGAGACTGGTGGACGACTGCACCATTAGGGATATCTATGGGTAAGTGGTTGTGCCATTTCAACGCACCCACCACCAAGCTAGGTCAGAAATAGAAAGGTCCATGAGCTGTATTCCCAAATCGGCTCGATGTGCCCTATATATGTGTTCTCATTTCAAAGCTGTAACCCAATTCTGTAGCCTTCTGAGGGAGGTGTGTCATTGTCGTATTACATAATTGAACACGTTTTTCGGTCTAAAATGACCTGCAGTGCAAACAGTCTTTTGTTTGCTCTCTCTCCTAACGTTTTTAGAAAACCATGAGATCTCCAGTATATCACGGGTGACCCTCTCCCCGTCCAGACAGAACTATGATTCACTGTATTCCTCCTCTCTGCTGCTGGCCAAAAGCTCACACAATGTCCTAAGTGCCTTCTGCATTGAGGAGAATGTGCCACAATGCATTTTATACATCAACCAGGTACTTGTGTCTTTTTTTTCTTTTTAATTCTTGCTTTTATACATGTTACTACAATGCCCTGTGACTAGTTCAAGTCAATGCTGTATCAAACCAGTTCTCTGTCCTGCCTCAATACCCACCATTCCTATATCCTCTGTCATAACAGGAGCTGGTTTCATTGGGCCTCTCCTCCATGTGCATCGCGACGCCAGTGGATGCCACGCTGAATGCAGTGCCCGCCCTGAACGCCATGTATGAGCTTCTGCAGGCGCAGCGCCGCAGCCGGCGCTCCCTGGAGGAGCTAGAAATGGATCAGCTGAGGACCTCCAGCACCCTGGAGCACCTGCAGACCGGCAACTACAGGCTCAAGGTGCGTTGGGTAACGGGTGTGTGTTGTGTTTTAAACAACGCTGCCACTGCACTGGAATGTCAATACTTGTGCTCTTGTCGGAGACCATGAATATCTTAAAATTGATTTTGTCCCAAGGACGTAAAGGTGAACTCACAAACCCTGTGTCATGCTGTACTTCTTAAAATGCCTTGGCAAATGTATCACCAGGATCAGTTGGAACTACTGAAGAGGGAGAAGTCTGGACTACATGAGACGGAGCGACAGCTACAGCTTAAAATCAAGACCTTGCAAAGCTGCCTGAAGTCTGAAAAAGAGGAGGTTTGCATTTTGCCAATTCTTTCATTTGCTTGAGAAGCGGTGTGCGTACACAGGGGTGCATTTGACCAATCTAGTAGTTTCTCCCTTGACAGATCCAGAAGCTCCAGAATATCATTGCTAGCCGTGCCTCCCAGTACAGCCACGACGCCAAGAGGAAGGAGAGGGAGTGTGTAAAGCTTAAGGAGCGCCTGGGTCAACTGCTGATTGACAAACGGGATAAGAAACTAGGTCTGCTAGCCACTTGTCAACAGTCTCTTATCGCGTGTTTGTGTGTGTTCTAAGTATTCTGATCAATTTCAACAGCTATAGACATATTGAACTACCTGGGTCGATCGGACGGCAAAAGGATCCAGTGGAAAACGGGGAAAGCTGGAACCAGGTAGACTGGCTCATTATTAACTTGTTTTCTGGGCCACTTATCCTGTGTATGCCCTCTCTTGTCACATCAGTTAATAATCATGCCATGTTTCTTCTTCTTCTCCTCCAGCCATGAGGGAGACATGTACAAGTCTCTGCTGAATGACTATGAGGCTCGCCAGCGGTCTCTGATGGTGGAGAACAGTGAGCTGAAGAAGGTCCTCCAGCAGATGAAGAGGGACATGATGTACATCTTGAGTCCCCACAAGCCCTGCGCCAGAAGGTTGCCCGGAGACGAGAGCCACGAGCAGGTACCCTCTTCTGATTGGTCGATTGCCAGGACGTCTATTTATTTAGCAGTTTGATGAAAACTTTTGAATCATTTGTTGTCATTGATATTAAAAACATTTGTAGTTTATCTACAATGAAAATAATCCTTAGTAATGCCCTATCTGAGTGAGGCCATTGATATTGTGTTTTAGTGGCATCTTGGCATACATATGTACATCTGAAAATGATTCGTTTGTCCAACATCGTACCTCCCCGTGGGTCCTGTTGTAGGGTTTCCCTCAGGTTGGTTTGGAGTGGGAGGAGGAGGTGGGTGAGTGCAGCAGGGAGAACCTGGACCAGTCCTGTGAGCAGGCCCGGGAGCAGCTCACCAACAGTATCAGGCTGCAGTGGAGGAGGCTGAAGAACCATATGGAGAAACTGGACAGCCAAGGTACTGCTGCTCGGTCACACAAGCCAATCAAAATGCCTCGGTATGGTGGAAGCTTATGTGAAACATTGCCATATAAGGCAGCTCCCTTCTTTAAACCATGGGGATTATATTATTCAACAGGGTGTTGGTATGGTCAAATCTCTATACCTATCCCCAATTATGGTCAGCGTAGCCATATTGGACATTTAATTATTGATATTCGAAACGTGCACAATAACCCCTCCCAATAATTCCACAGTTTTTATCTTTTGTGTCTGTTTTATTTGTTTTCTTCCTAGTGTCTCTGGCCCAAACCCAGCAGCAGTCTGGGAGCGAGGAAGCGGTGCCCAGGGAGGTCCACGAGGAGGAGATGCAGAGGATGAGGCTGGAGGTGCAACAGTGCAAGGACTTCATTCACACCCAGCAGCAGCTCCTCCAGGTGGGCCATGCCTCGTTTTGCAATCTGTGGAGGAACACACGCTGCCACCACAGACTTTAGACAGACTTTTAGACTTTAATCAGAGGTCTTGAAAGCCATAAAGGGGATTGTCTCCATGGGGGGTTCAAATTTTGTTTTGCTGTTGTCCGGTTTTTCATTTTACAGACTAGAGAAAACGATGCATTTGTTTGTAATAGTTAACTGATAATCACCTGTTAACAACCAGCATTCTAATACCTATTCGTATTGATCTGCCTGCCTGCCCACCCGAACAGCAACAACTGAACTCCTCATTCGATGATGAAACGGCAGCTCTCCTCAACGACTGCTACACGCTGGAGGAGAAGGAGCGCCTCAAGGAGGAGTGGAGGCTCTTTGAGGAGCAGAAGAGGAACTTTGAGAGGGAGAGGAAGAACTTCACAGAGGCCGCCATCCGACTTGGACGCGAGGTAGGCCTACTATAAATCTCAGGTTGAGGCTGTAGTACACAGCACTGTCCAAAGACATGTAGCTGCTCTAGGCAAGATATCCAGTAGCCAGCTTACACTCTGTGAACAGTTTAAAACCACTACAAAAGCCTCATTTAAAATATTTGCTTGACAAAGCCTAATCGTCATCAGCCGATGGGTTCCGGGATCGTTGCCCTCCACACGGACTGTTTATGTGCAACCAAAGCCCCCTCAAACGTGATTGGTCTATACTACTCGGACTACAAACAGAAACTAGACCAATAACAAAATATTGTTCCATTGCCTACAGGTTCTGCATTAATATGCAGCTATCTGTTCATAGAGATTACCCAACATATTGCCACACTTGATTTATTTAACTTATCATCCAACCTGAACATCTAGTGTGGACTGAGCGATTCTACACAAATCAGTTGGCCCTAAGAACATATTCCAACCATGCACTTGTTGATGCACTTGTTGACTAACACTACATTAAACATTTGTTCATATTAATCAGCCAGCCTTGACCGTAAATCTCTCTTTCTCTTTCTCTTTCTCTCATATAGAAAAAAACCTTTGAAGAGGATCGTGCTGCCTGGCTCAAGAATCAATTTCTAAACTTGACCCCATTTGCGGACCGAAAGAGATATTCCTTGTCTGACTCCCAGAGTGCCTTATCGATCAGTGAGTGAACACCATGACTATACTGTTGGTTATTTTTTAAAGTGGTTGACTTGGACTAATACCTACCAATGGGTATCTTGGATAATTATAACTATTAACTGGATATATTATTGATGCTTATAATCAGCAATTTACCTGCTACAAAAACATTGTCCCATACTACTTCACATATCTAAATGCAGGAATATTAATGTCCGTGATTTTCACTGCAGGAAGTGAGCCAGAGTTGCAGCAGTCTTACACACCAGCCAAACTGACCATGTCCTCCAACTACACTGCGTTCTCCACTCCTAATTCTTCCATCAGTGTTAGCGTGCCATCCACAACAGAACTATACCGTACACTCCGCCTTATACCCGATACTAGGTTTGTTGCATCATTGGCTTCGATTGCTATTGTTATGCATGTTTAGCTCTGTTTTTATAGTGATGTTTTGCCTTTTTGAACCTATCTCTATCTTTGAAAATATATTAATAATTTGACTTCAACAGTTTTCCCCCAGATCTGTTTTTAATTATCCGCTTTGCATTCATATGAAAATATTAAAAGAAAATGCATTTTTATTTTTGAGTCAAACAATGTATCCAAATATTGCAGTTGAAACCAACTATTAACATAGCAGTGTATCAGTATTTGACTGTTAAGCTTTTCTCTGGTTGTAACTGATGTCTTTCTGTAACTTTCCTCCAGACATTCAAAGCGAGGGAGCTGGCAAGAGTCCAGCACCATTCGGGCAGAAAACACTTTTGGGAAATCAAAGCACAGTGTCCGATGTAGAGACCGGATTATCTTCTCTCCGGACAAAGATGATGACAGCCCCTCCTGAGGAGACTTTATTTATGGAGTATAATTAGCAAATGGCTTGGCAGACTACATATTATACGCCATCAACACTGCCTCAGGATGCCACTCTTTTTTCAATCATGGCTCTTTCACCAAGCTTGATCACAAAGGAGAGCACTTTAACTATACGCCAGTGTTTTGTTTTATATTTTTTAAATTCAAACTATTTGGGTATCAGCCAAGCACTTGTCTGATTACTTTAAGAACACTCCGTTTACCCATCTTGGGATTTTGTTGTACTTCAAAATACTCTTGCTTTAAGTATTTTAATGTAACCCAATGAGGAATATTGTTTATCTAAATGATAAGCAACGTGTGCAATAAATTTTTTTTTTTTAATCCACTGGTTGCATATACTGGTTGTCTTCCATATATTTTCCCCCTAGTGAATTGTTAAAAGAACTGCATCCAAAAAATAACCGGAATCCGGATGTCATCATCTTTTGCTTTTGTCCCCCAGACTTGTATCTAGCCAGAGAACTCGCACCGTACAGCATTATATTTACCAGTCAAAATGTCCAGTTCTTCTAATCTCGTCGCTATGAAGAAAATTGTGCAGCAGCTACGCTTTGAGGCGAGCATAAACAGAGTGAAGGTATTTATTGAATTATCTTAAATTACTGATACACCTTGAAACGATCCGCTAACTGGGCTAACGTAGGTGGGCAACGGCATTAGCAGCTAACGTTGCTCAGCAAAAGAAGGGCGTGGGACTCGAAAGGAGACTGTTGAGATCCTGTCTGCTCTGTGTGTCGGCACGTTGAAAACGCATTTTCAACCGCGTCGCGTTAACAATATCTCGATACATTGAGGCGGGATTGACATCCTAGATCGGTGTAATGCAGTATTTATACACACCTTGTGAAGCGCCTTAAGGCGCCCCCAGTTTGCACCCACCGAAATGTAAACTGAAACGATAAGTGCCTATTTAGTTTACACCCTTATTCATAAAATGTACGTATGTTGGTGTATCACTTTCGTTCTCTTGTTTACAGGTGTCCCAAGCCGCTGCAGACCTTCAACAATTTTGCATGCAGAATGCCCTGCAGGACCCTCTGCTGACCGGTGTGTCGTCCAGCACCAATCCTTTCAGACCACAGAAAGTCTGTTCCTTTTTGTGAGACCACTGTATTCATCGGTAAGTATTTAGTCTTCTTATGGTCACATTTTTATTTTCTAATATTGTTATTCCCAGTCTATTTAGATAATTAATCAAATGTAAGCACATTCATAAAAACCAGAAAGTCAATAATAAACACTATTTTACTGGGGGGAAGAGAGTTTGTGGAAAGGTTGGATAACTGATAATGATGGCATTCATAAGTATGTACTAGCAACACGAAATATGTTATGTCTTACCCAAATATATTTTGTATATGATCCACAGGCCTTCTGTTAAGTGCTACAGGGAAAAGTTGACCTCAACACTGCTCTTCATGTCAAGCCATTATAATACTGCCACGTGATCTCTTTTGTGTCGATAAAGCGAAACCGTGTCAAAATTGCCATCTATTTTCAACCCAAGGAGAAGACGGTTTTATTTTTCATGGCACAGTGTGATTTTTTTTTCAATTAAATTATTGTGCCTTTTCTAACGTTCTATTTTAGCCATCAATGTTCTTGACTTTTTTGTATTTAAGGATTAAAATACATTCTTTACTACTCAAGTTAGTTGCATTGTCTTTTTCTTATTTATATTTTTACAACATGACATTACTACCTTTCTAAACATGATAAAGAGTAGTGTGTTGGAAATCTTTTTAACTGTTTTAATATTGTTTAGCGTCATTGATGAGGCCCAGATCATTTATGGGTCACTTGCATTTGTCATTTTTTATGTATTTTTGACCGTTATATATGTGTTTGAGACTCAGAAAATTAAGTCACGCCCGTTTCAACAGTTATTATGTATCGACAACGTAATTAGGTCTCGACTCAATGCATTTGAATGATCAGTGTTCTCCGTAGCGCTCCCTTGCGTCAAATATTGAGAAGGGTCCAACTGCAGATCCCCCCCCACCTTAGGCCCCTTAGTTCAGTGAGCCAATGGCGGTTGAGCATGACCTCCCTTCACAGTCCCCACCCAGTTCTATGAGCCAATGGTGGTAAGCATTTATTTGAAGACGGGAGTGTGAAATCCGGTAGTATCGCGAGACTCAAAATGCGGAAGTCAGGAAAAAGGAATTCCAAAGATACAATTATTTTAGTTATTCGAACTTCATACTGAGCTCAGGCATGTATTTTTGTATTTATAGTTGAATAAAGTGACACGTTGGCATTGATTGATCAAACTGTTTTAGCCATGGAGGATTTTAAGGTCGAAAAAGCAACGAAGGTGTCATGTGACCGCTGCAACATGTGTTGCTGTGGAAACACGAGTCGCTTGGAATTCCAGTTACTAGTCCAAACTCAACTCATCCAAACCTAAAATGACAATTGGACACGCTTTCCTATCACAAAATGTACCAAGATAGCACAACGACGCCTTTTCTATGGATCAGATGAGTCCTTTGTTAGTTCTACAATTAGATGAGCCTAATCAGGTAAATCTGGTAACTTCATATCAATAAGGATAGTTTTAGGATAGGTTAGTAGTTTAAAGCGAACCTATATTTATTCCTGCAGCGACACTGTCTTCCTAAACTGTACTTTATGCACCTACATATCTTAATGTATCTTATCTATAATTCCAACAGTTACAAGTGTTCCATGAGAGATGATGCTTCAGGATGGCTCAACGCAGGTCCTCTGCCTCACTGCAAACAGCGGTGTTCCTCTGTTCACCAGGGGGGCCTCAAAACAGCTCCCCTTCTCCGTCATCGGCTCCCTGAACGGAGTCCACATGTTTGGAGATGGCCAGGGCGTTGTGTTGTCCAGCTGTCAGACTGACTGTGGCGGTAGAGTTGTATGGCGCGTCTTCCACGATAGTGTGATGCTCATTGCTGTCAATGGAGGACATGGGTCAACAGGTGTCATTCAAGGCCATGTCAAAGGGGAAGAGCTGTTTTTGGAGCGGCTGCTGGAGAACATTTGGAACTGCATGGTGCTGGTGCTGGGCCGGGACGAGCTGACCAACATGAGAAATGTAGAGCGGCTGAAGAAGGACCTCCGTTCCTGCTTTGGCCTCATCGATCAGCTGCTGGAGGACAGGCACCAGGGCATCATGGGAAACCTGACACACTGCGCTGACTGCCTGCTGCCCCCCAACCCTGCACTGGTCCAGGAGGCGGTGAACGGCTTCACCCAGTCCGTGGACAGTGAGTTTGGCTGCCTGGTGGTCCACGGGCGTGTGGCAGCGGCTACCGAGAACTGGTGGCGCCTGGCACCGCAGGAAGTGATTCTGCTCTCCGCTCTGATGCGCATGCTCTCTTCCTCCGGCTCGGCCTCTTGTGACTACCCGGTGTTCCTTCCCCAGGGCAGCCCAACGGTGGCCCACCGCCTCCTCCGCTTCCAGCTGCTCCCAGGGGCCGACGTGTGCGTGCTGTGCGGCCCCACCCCTTCCCTGCAAAAGGCCCAGAGCGACCTGGTGAGGCAGTTCTGGTCCCCGTTGGTGGAGACCCTGAGAGATTGCCTAGCCGTTGGAGAGCGCTGCCTGCCCGGCACCGTGTCCCTCCGCGTCCCCGACGTGCTGGCCCTGCTGGTCCTGAACCGGGAGGCCCGACGTTCCGTCTCCTGCGTGCGTCCCAGTGCCGATGACAGCCCCACCCTGCCCTCAAAAGCCCGCTGCTGGGAGCTGCTCAGGCTCTTCTACATCTTTGCTGCCACGCGCTACTTCAGCCAGGAGGAGGCGCCAGTTCCCGGCGCTCTGGCAGAGGAAAAGGCCCACAGCAGGAGCAGCGCTTCTGGGGACTTTGTGGCTGGATTTCCCCACCAGCCCCTGCAGTGCTATCTGGTCACAGAGGAGTGCAAGTGCTATGGTCTGCAGACCCAGCAGCATCAGCTGTTCCTGCTTACCCCGCTCTCAGTGCCCACCTTCGCCCTGAGGAACGTTGCCACGCAGACCCTCTTGGCTGTCACAGCAGACACTGGGTTTTAAAAAAACATTTCTTACTGAACATGTTCAATGTGTTTCAGGCACAGGCTTTGCCTATTATTTTTCAAACAGGGACTCACAAAACCATAGTATTTATAAAAAATTTAATTTAGTTTACTGTGAGTTATGCTGTATCACTACATACTGGGGATCAGTACGGGACTTAACATTGTCTCAAGTTGCCACACCAAAAGGAGGTGAGCTACTGTCACACTCTATTTTCTCTTTGGTCAACAATAAATCCGTTATTAGAAAATGGAGACAGGCCTTAGTCCACAGTGATGAATATTTATCTAGCTTACTCTGTGATTGAACATATACTTGAATTTTTCACTGTGAGAGAACAAAGGAACTGAGATGTATAACCTGAAGGCAGTGTCTGGCCTTTCTTACTCTTTACTGTATATTTCCTGTTTGTTTCTTTCCTTGTTAATGTTGCTCAATCCTGTGAATGCTTCATTTGAAATATCTAATGATTGTCTAATACTGGCATTGATTTTTCTGTGCTGTTGCTGTTGAATCACAGTGACTAGTAATGTGATTAGCTCTATTATGCTATAGCTCACTGAAGAATATCTGTTAAATGGGTTTACTGTGAATAATAATATTTAGGTGGCTGTGATTGGCTGTTCAAATGTGGCAAAATGACAAGGGCACGGTTAAGTGTTGTTCATGAGCGTTGGTAGAGAAGTGATATCTTCCCAAGGCACAGGGAGCACAAGCCCTCACATTTAATTAATGTTGGTCACGACCTCGATGGTCTAAGCTGTTGTCAATCTATGATAGAACCCTGTGTAACGGCTTGCTTGTGCGTGTATGTTAAATGTTTTTAAACTTTTAAGTAACTCCTGAGAGAATGTCCAGATTGACAGCAGCTATACAGAGCGCTGACCTTGTTCCTCCACCTGGCATTCGCTCTATACTAGTCGACATGCCACCCATACTCAAAACAGAGTGTAAAGCATGTGCTTCAGACTTGCATAGACTGAACTGGCCGGTATCCACTTCTGTTTTTCAGTGATTCAACTTCCTGTGATGTTTGCATCATATCATGTTCTGAAATACAAATTAAGACTAGACAGTTTCCTCAAAAATATAACATTAAAAACTATAAAAAGGCAAGAAAGAACATTCTCAAACAGAAGATAAAATATAGGCTATCGTTTAGATTTTTTTATGGGCAGAGTAGAATCATTTCCAACTCTTCCCACCACTTGTACTGTAATTCAAAAGATAGGTGAGCAGTCGAGCCTGGCTGGTCCAGTGCTCTAACATAGACCGTCGTATCCCTTCCGTCGCCTCGGTAACCGGAGAACCAGCTCTGATTGGCAACATAACGGTGTGTGCAGAGAGTAACGGCACGAGGGGAGGGGACGAAATCGTACACAAGGAAGCGGTTATTCTATTCGGTTTAGACATGTGGCCGTTAGTGCAGAATACCTTTGACCGGTTCGTTGTTAAATTCGGTGCTTGGTGATATACACGGTAGCATATGTAACGTTAACCATTTTAAAGAAGCGAGTCCTACCGCCGGCCGGTGCCAGGTTCAAAGGTCTAGGCTCGGCGTCGTTTAGTTTAGAAGTGCGGTTGTTGCACTTTCATAGCGTTGGATAGTTGTCGGCTAGAGTTGGGAGGGTGGTTACCGTGCACCAAGGAGAGTTCAAAATTACGTGAAGCTTTAGAATAACATGGCAGCCACGTGGATACACAGAATACCGTCTAGGAACGTCCGTCTTTTTACAGGTGGACGAAATGACACGGCGTTTGTTTGCAGTGGCGTACAGCAGCAGCCCGTCGCACACCCAGCAACTCCGGGTGTTCATTCATTGTCCCCGCTGTACCGCTTTACTCCCCCAAGCAGAGCCCACTCTGGACTCAGTGCATCGCGGCTTGGATACCCCAAGGAGAAAATGTCCGAGAATGGAGTATCTTCTTGGGCCAAGGTGTTAACCATCGACACCATGAATCCCACAGTGAAAAACGTGGAATATGCCGTTCGGGGACCCATTGTGCAGCGCGCCGTGCAAATCGAAAAGGAGCTTCGGGAGGTTGGTGCCCCACAGGCCTAGTTTTTGTTCACATATTTTTACCCATACGGTTTTATTTGACACTAATAGTCATTGCTGACAGCTGTGTGCCTTGTATGCGATTTAATAACAAACACTGTGGCTTGAATTCAATCAGTCGGCGTACTTAATGCTAACGGTGCATGGTGTGCTGACGTTAACAACAAAGGTATATGGGCACAAACAAATAATGCAGAGATGTCGTTTTAGCAGTTGTCCATACATTTTAGTACATTGAATACATATACATTGGTTACATATGCATGCGCAAAATTAATAATATGTTTGTAAGTATGCACGTGCCAGAATATTGATCTACCTCGTCAGGGCCGTCATTTACATGTGGAGTGCAGTGGAGGTGTTTGGGGAAACATACTTTTAAAACCTGTACCATCTCAAATTGTCGACTATATTCCCAATCCTTGGTCATATGCTTCTAATTACCATTAGAAGATTAGTCCCTTCCCCAAGTATTTACAAACGCACCCCCGCTAAAGTTACTTAATTAGCAGTAGGCCTATGATTAGCTACGCACGCTGCAGAATCCTGCTAGGGAGATTTACTGAGATATTTTGCCTGTCTCACCTAGATCCTGAACTATTTCTTAATTTCTATATTTTCTTCCTCTCTTCAATTGGTTACCGTTATCTTCTTATCTTTAAGCCTCAACGTCGGATTCTCGCGTTGTTGTTAAAAAAGTATCAGAATCAATCAGTATCAATATTTGCAGAGCGCTCAGTACATCTGCTGTTACTATTTTACAAGTGATAATCATTGACTACATTCCGATAACATGTGTAATTGTAATACAATTACGGTCAAACTTGCTTGTATAGTCTTAATAATGCTCAAGTTGGCGCAAGTGAATCATGCCATCTGTGATAGGGGCTACTTTTTGAGCAGCGCATTAGACGCCAGGACAAAGACATCCTCTATCCTCCCATCTTTGCGGCAAAGATTATATCCCTTAGTATATACTCTACACTAATGTGTGTACTAAGGCGTATCATTCATGCTGACAAATTGTTATGGATAACTAGTAGTTTAGAAAGCAATAGTCATTTCTTCTTTTAGCAATTCATGTTGTCAAGGAAACCAAAGCTTGGTGTACAGAGTCAGGTGTGTTAATTGTCTTTGGGGATATTAGCCTGCCTTGGTGATAGATGGATCTTGTGACTCGGAAAAGAGAGACTATTATCGCAGGTGTTTTGAAAGAAGATGGCCTATTTAAGACCTTTGCGGTCCTTTAATGCTGTTTCTAGAGACCCAGCATACACCCCCACAGCCAGTGGCCTCTCCTATCAAGCCACCAGTCTATAGGATAAATTATCCATACAGATGCACAGAGGCCTCTATATTCAATGTCTATCTAGATTCAAACACCCTGTACGTGTGTCACCCTGTACAAATTCAATCCCAGTGCTTTAACTTTTTGAACATGTGTTTCCTTTACTTTGTCACTGTATCACCACCTGAATATAATTGGCCCTGTTGTACAGAGCTCCCAGCATATTTTATTCATTTCTGATGAAATCACAGCAATACCAAATACAAGCAATTGATTGAATCATCTGACACTGCATGTGAAGAACACATGTGCCTGATACCTACACCCTTTATCTTCTGTGGTCCTTAACTAGAAAAATGATTAATTCACAACAAACTACAAAGATGACACAATAAATACATTGATTGATTTTAAGTGGCTGTCTTGAAGATCACCAAAGATTTTCATTTAAATAAATGTCAGTTAAGTCACTATCGCCAAACAAGTTAGCACAATGGTGATTAAGCCTATGGCCCACTGATGAAAGCCCTTGCATTTGCAGTATTATGAATGTTACGAACTGGGTGTTGGTGGCGACATTCCTGCCATGCCTTCAAATCACAAGTAGTGCACAGTTAGTGATGCGTTTTACATCACCCAGCAGTGGTTGAAATCCCCGAGAGGGTATGGCGAAGCTACCGCTACAGACTCGCTTGTGTGTAAAGCGGCCGTTTTTTCGCCATTGGTGCCACCAAAGAGAATGAAACCAAGCTCTTCGAGATTACCACTTTAACGCTAAAAATGTTGCACTTGGGAGTAGTAGTAGTTTGGAGATGGTTGGCCCTCAGACTGGCCCACACACAGTGTTTCCCTTTACGATTTCTTTCAAGCCGAGGTGTGTATGAGGGGCACTATGTTGATGTACGCCTGCACTATGTTGATGTGTGCATGCAACACTATTGCCAGTTGTCAGTATTTCTCTATCTATCTATACACATTATTTGCGTGGCACTAGTAATCCAGTGGCAGCACTGTGCCACTGCTGGATGCATGTAGGGAAAACACTGGGATAGGTGTAGGGTATCTATGGGAAATGGGTCATAATGTTTTATGATCTAGGATTTCCCTGACACACAATCTCACTCAGTCTGTGTCAAAGACATTTGCATATTTTCCCTCACAGTAGATGCCTGTTCATCTTAACAATGATTGTTTTGTACTTTGCGAATAAATCATCTTAGAAGGAGACTTTGAACCCTGCTAGCCCAAATCATTAGTCCTTCCTAATCCTTTAACTAAAAGTTTATGGTTGTTAGCAATTTCACTTTGTTGTGCAGTAAAAATAAATAAAAATAACATTGCTCTAGATGTAATGACATGAAAGCAACATACTAGTATTTTATACTAGTATGTTTTTTCAAGAATTCTACCATTAACGGTCTCTGAGCAAGGTAGTGTTCTCTGTGTTAAAGATAAGCCTGGACAATAACTGATACAGAACTTTACTACATGAACAGTCAGTACCTCTGAGTCAACCAGTCAGGTTTTCTCTTTTGTTGCACTTTCAGTTCCTCTCCTGAAGGGTAATACAAGGTTGATACATAAATATGGAAACTGACCTTTGCTGTAAAGCTCCCTGTTTGTTTAGTTATTCTATTATAATTTGTCACATTTGCAGTGAAATCCTTTTTTGTTGCAGCTATAAAAGTGGTGTATACAAATATATTTTTTCCATTCGTGTAATTTAGTTTGATTTCTTTAAAGAGCAAGTGAACCCAAAACTTGTTTATATATTTTTTACGTGGTAATTTGTTTTATATGATCGTCAACATAATAATCTATGCCATTTTATCTATCACTGTTACTGAAATAAGTCACATAACAACACATAAACAATATTGTCACCAGGCAGAACTGCAGGAGCAAATTGCCTTTGGTCTTTAAATTGGGTTCATTCATTGTTATGGGAACAAAATCTGTCAAACCCCGCGAGTCGGGAGAGAACACATAACGTAACCATGGCAATCTGAAATGACACAGCCATATAATGTACAACAGTGAAATAATTGTTGTTCATCTTTTTAACTTATTTAGACCTTTGTTCAGTTGTTTGCATGACACAAGTATAAAATAAGAGTGACCTCCTATCTTTTGCCCCTTTTGGGGTAATTAGATATTCTCTGTGCAATGTTTGCTCTCATAATTTATCAAAACATTATTATACAGGGAATGTTTTGTACTTTCATCTCTCGGGAGGAGGCTGTTGTTCCTGGGCTCTTGATTGTGAAAGTTGAACTGTGGACTGAGGAGTGTGCACCCTGGGCCCTGCCATTGGCATAGCCCAAGAGACGCCTCCCTTGTGCAGCCAATGAGGGAGAGGCCACACAACGGCTGTTTTTTTAGATATTAAATATTTGGACGGGATCGGCTTGAGCGGTTGACCCTCAGCAGGACAAACACCAGAGGTGGTTTTATTTTCAGCTGCGTATCTGGAAGGAACAACGTGTGGCCTGCGCCCTTGTGTTCCAAACAGACACCTGGGTGTGTGTGTGTGTGTTTGTGTTACTGTGCACCAGGGATCATGTTGTTTTCTCAATTTCAGCATGTGTTTGCTGTGACGCACATTTTATGTTCCTTTGCTCCGAGTGAAACTGAACCAAGCGTAGACTAAGGTTCGGAGGTTAGGAGCATGTTTCTGTGCGTCTTGGGCTGTATCTGTTAGATAAGGAAACACACTTGGCCTCCTAGTCTTGATGTGTACACTTTAGGGATACTTTGTGCAAAGGTTGTTTGGACTGATTGACTGACTGATTTTGACAATCAGCTGGAAAAATATACAGCTCAGTCAATAGTAAACATTCTATTTATTTGTATTGTGTTATTCCATATTCGAGATAACTTCTTAATGATGCAATATCAGATAAATTACTTAGATTATTCGTATTCATCCATTACATGTCCTGTATGGAAAATTATATAAAGCATGCTTGGTTCTGAAAAACAAACCTCTGGGAAAAATGTAGACCAGCTGTGGTCACTGTGTGTGTGTGTGTGTGTGTGTGTGTGTGTGTGTGTGTGTGTGTGTGTGTGTGTGTGTGTGTGTGTGTGTGTGTGTGTGTGTGTGTGTGTGTGTGTGTGTGTGTGTGTGTGTGTGTGTGTGTGTGTGTGTGTGTGTGTTGCTGACACGGCAGAGTTTAGTTTTGCAAGCAGAAACTTTGCTTTGTCGACTTTCTATGAGACACTGTCCTCTGTTAACCCAGTAGCTCAGTTCCTTCCATTTGCTTTCTTTTGATAACAGCAATGGAGCAAACAATGAAGTCTCATCAGATCCAAGAGTTGCACAGACCTTCCCTTCACTGATTTCTGCACAATAATGATCTTTTAGATTTGTTTTACTCAATCTTCAATGCAGTTCAATGAGCCAGCAGTTTATTCCTTTGAAACCCACAATGAATGACCTTTCAAAACATGAGAAACTGGGCCGTAGTGTAATGTGTGATAGGTTTTGAAGTTATAATTAGAGCCCGACCGATATATCGATTGGGCGATTCTATCAGGCAATATTGGCCTATCACAGATATATCAATATCGGCGTATATGTTTGCCGTGAAAATGTTATTACCTCTTTATAAATCCTCTTCTGTGGTGGTTGGACCTCTAAATACTTTAACTGAGTATATCCACGTAAAAACTCCAAACACTAAAGGTTTGACATCATGTTCTATGTGAAGGTTAGTATCTCCTCCCCATAAAGTAAATGGGTTCCTTTAGCGCATGATTTTAATGTGATGTTGGTGTGGCCCCAAGCATTGCTGGAGGGTGAGGAGCAAATCCCAAGGAGCTGCTCCAGCCCCAGGATACCAAAAAAAATACATAGTGTGACTGCAAGCAGTCACACAAGGTATTCACAGCCCACGCACCGCCTTCCCCACACACCGTCTTTCCCAGCGGCCGCCCTTTTCGAGCCATGTCTCGCAAAATGCATGGCCAAGGTTGGACTCGAACCGGCGACCCTACGTCAGTGAGGCAGGAGCATTACCACTACACTACATGGACGTGAATGTTTACGGGTTCAAATCACACTATGTTTTGAGAGGGTGCGGTCTTCCGATAGTGGCAGATGTATGACTTATAAACCGGTTTACTGGAAGTAAACACATCTAAATAATCACCAGTCATGTTTCTAAAGTATACAGTGTCGACAGCCACCTTCAAAACGGACCACTGAGAAATGATGTGTGTACTCCATTATGGACCAGCCTGCGTTGTAGAGAGGCCTCGGTTTGGATAGATGAACATCAAACCAATGCATCCAATTCTATTGTGAAAACTTATATTCTGAAATGTAAAGAACCAGATAGAGACACACAGAAAAGGACAGACACAGACATAGAGAGACAACCACAAAGGCACAGACACACGCAGATAGAGACACACACAGACAGAGACACACACACACACACATACATGCACACTCAGACATACAGAGAGAAACGCAGACAGAGACAGACAGACACACACACAACACACACAAACACATACATGCACACTCAGACATACAGTGAGACACGCAGACAGAGACACACACAAACACACACATGCACACTCAGACATACAGAGAGATACGCAGACAGAGACAGACAGACATGTGTGTTGCAGGGTTCAAATCACACTGTTTTGAGAGGGTGCTGTCTTTCATACGTGGCAGATGTATGACTTATAAACCGGTTTCCCGGAAGTAAATACATGTAAAAAATCACCGACCATGTGTCTAAAGTATACAGTGTCGACAGCCACCTTCAAAATGGAGTTTGGAGCAAAATGGATTGAGTTTCATAGTAGATGCCGTTTATGTGAGATATTTTGCCACAGACCCAGTGGTTACATAGTAGATGCCAGTTATGTGTGATATACTCCCATCTGTTGGCGATTTGGTGCAATAACCTTAAGAAAAATCACGTTAATTGACACTGTGACGTCATGGAATAACATATCGACACCAACATTGTATCACATGTTAAGGGAGGTGTCCTCTGTGATATTCTGCCACCTGCTGGTGAATTAGTGTATTACGCTTAACAGCAATCACGTTAATTGACACTGTGACATCATAGAATGTGATATCGACACCAAATCTTTATCACCTGTTAAGGAAGGTGTTCACTATGTGCATTTCAAGTTTCTGCTCCCTTCTGAAGCTGATTTGTGACTGATATAGTATTTGCCATAACTCTGCCATTTTGTACCCAATCAAAAATCTCCTTGAAATTTAAGCTCAGACAAGCCCAAATATCATGCATCTGATCCATTTTCGTTGGGAAGCTCTGGTTCTGTAAAATACGATTTTTGAAGGTTTCACGAAATGTTCACAGTACAGCAAAATCTATCATGACAGAATTTATAGTCCCAAGAGGATAAAATGTTCAGCATGTAAAATAAGGCATATACACCAAGTTTCAGAAATGTTCATCAATAGGGGCGGAGGGGCTGGTTGTTTAACTTTGACCGGATGTTATAGTGCCACCTATGCGCAATTCGCCGGCAGACTTTTTCGAGACCTGCTTACTCCGGATATGTATATATCCCCCAAATTTGAAAACGTTTGATTACTTCACCGCGGAAATATAAGAGTTGCCAATCAAGAATAATAATAATTCCCAACCGCGACAATAACAATAAGGATCCACAGATACACTGTGAATACCTAATAACAGCCGATATTTCTATATTTTGAATATCGGCCGATATATCTACATCTGTAATTTTTTACTCCCAAATATCGGTATTGGCACCGGCCCCTAAAATCCAGTATCGGTCGGGCTCTAGTAATAATAATACAAGTATTATTGACTACCCTCCTTTTTCTGAAATGGCGTTTCTCATGTTTTTTCAAGAATTCTACCATTAACGGTCTCTGAGCAAGGTAGTGTCCTCCGTGTTAAAGATGAGCCTGGACAATACCTCTGTTGTCTCAGAGGTACCTCAGTACCTTTGAGTCAACCAATCTGGTTTTCTCTTTTGTTGCACTTTCAGTTTCCTCTCCTGAAGGGTAATACAAGGTTGATGCATAAATATGGAAACTGACCTTTGCTGTAAAGCTCCCTGTTTGTTTAGTTATTCTATTATACTTAACCGCATTTGCAGTGAAATCCTTTTTGTTGCAGTTATAAAAGTGGTGTATACTAATATATTTTTGCATTAGTGTAATTTAGTTTGTTTTTATTAAAGAGCCAGAACTGTTCTTTTTTTAACGTGGTAATTTGTCTTATATGATCGTCAACATAGTAATCTATGCCACTGTTACTGAAATAAGTCCCCAATTTAGAGGCACTCAGACGTGTGCGGAGGCGTGTGGAGCTCTGCCTGGGAAGCAGTTGACTGCGGCGTCTGTATTTAGTGTCCGCGTCCGAGTGTGTTAGGATGTCTGGTGTTACACCGTGTTCTGTTACCCATCTTAAAGTGTTACCCCAGGGGTCGCGTTTGCGTATAATCTGCAACATGCACGAGCGTAGACAGCCATGTAGTCGTTCAAGTGCAGAAACATGCACGAGCTTAAAGCGTAGACTGAGTAAACTACTAATAAACATTGTATCGGGGTGGGTTCATTTGTTTTGTTACACCGGGCCATAGCCCGTTGAGTGGCTGAAGCAAAGCGGTTGATTTGCCTGTGTGGTGGCATGATGGTGATGGGATTTCTTTCTTGATACAAACGTGAATATATAAGTGGCGGTAGTCAATTCTAAACAGCATTTTACACAGTAGCCTATCATAGGAAATGCTCAAAGGTAAATCAACGTAATTTAACACTGACCGTTGCTGAAAGAAGCAACGGCGGTGGACCATACTAACCACCGTTACTAACCACTAACCACCGCTTGTGCATGTTTCCGCACGTGAACGACTTCATGCCTGTCTATGCTTTAATCTCGTGCATGTTGCAGAAAATGTGCAACAGCGACCTCTGGGGTCACACTTTATGATGGGTAACAGAATACGGTGTAACACCGGACACCTATCACTACGGTGTGTGTGGCGCATTTCATACACAACAACGGTACTAAAAAAGTATCACAAAGTTGCCGTAAGTTGATGGGCTGTAACCATGAGGATAACACGCCCCCCCCCCCCCCCCCCCCCTTCAGCCCAAAACAATTTATTTTAAATATCATAGTGATCGAATTCCAGCTGAAACAGTGGGTTCACTGGTTCTTTAAGCTGTTTTATGTATTACCTAGCCAACCTGCTCTTTGCATTCTATACCATAATTTACTTCATCGTTGTCTTCTGTCTTCTGTCTGCAGGGAGTGAAGAAGCCTTTTGCTGAGGTCATCAAGGCCAACATCGGTGATGCGCACGCCATGGGTCAGCAGCCAATCACCTTCTTCCGACAGGTCCGCAGTCTGCACCAAACCTCTCCCATGCCCTATCTCCTAAACGTGGCACCGCATTGTGATTGATTGAATGCCATCCTTCTGCTGTTGAAAATGTCAACATCTCTGTCCCTCTGTCTGTGTCTGTCTCTCGGCCTCTTGTCTCTCTCTGTCCCTCTCTGTCTATCTCTATTGTCCTCAGGTGTTGGCTCTGTGCTCTTATCCAGAACTGTTGAACGACAACACATTCCCAGAGGATACAAAAAATAGAGCTCGCCGCATTCTGCAGTCCTGCGGAGGAAGCAGTCTCGGTGTGTGGGTTTCTTTTCTTGGCCGTAGTTCACCTTGTGAACTTGTGAAAAGTAGCTCATCTCAGCGTTTGTACTTGTCAGACTCCTTTATCCTACATCAACATTACGTCCATTCCAAGTTAGAGTAAATTTATACATAATCATCTCTCTGTCTTGCTATCTGTCTCTTTTCTCTCTATCTCTCTCTCTCTCTCTCTCTCCCACATTCTCTCCCCTCCCTCCTCCCCAACTCTCTTCCTCTCTATCTCACACTCGTCTCTATTGTTGACTTGTGTCTCTCCGTGACCTTTGCCCTCTCCCAGGCTCCTACAGTGCCAGTCAGGGCATCGACAGCGTGCTGCAGGACGTGGCCCGCTACATCGAGCGCCGGGACGGCGGAATTCCCTGCGACCCCGACAACGTCTATCTCACCACGGGCGCCAGCGACGGCATCATGGTACGGAAATCCCGGGCCATATTTATTTTATGTCTTTCATGTCATGTTGTGTTGTGTGTCATGTTGTGTATTAAAGTTCCTGTGTAACATGGGGCCCGTCGACGGTGACACGATCTGCATATGTTTTTGACCCAGTTCTTCATAGTGTTTGGTTTTAGTGCTGAAACTTTCTGAAAGGCCCATTTGTTATGTAACTAGGGAGATCAGGCAAGATGAATATCCACTATGCTATAACCCCCATAGAAAATGCAAACGTTGTCGTCATTTTAATAACCAAAATGACACAAAGAAAGATTTGCCTTAATAATGCAATTGATATAACCCCAATGAATTAGACTACATCGAAGGCTAAGAAAACTGCGACATAACGAATGGCCCATATCTCTGTTGCCATGGGAACAGTCTCCATCTGTTCTCCTCTCCACCAGACCATACTGAAGCTGCTGGTGTGTGGCGAGGACGAGGGCCGCACGGGCGTCATGATCTCCATCCCCCAGTACCCGCTGTACTCGGCCGCGCTGGCCGAGCTGGGCGCCGTGCAGATCAACTACTACCTCAACGAGGAGAAGTGCTGGAGCATGGACCTCAGCGAGCTGCAGCGCTCCCTGGAGGAGGCCCGCAGACACTGTAATCCCCGCGCCCTCTGCATCATCAACCCCGGGAACCCAACCGGTAGGAGGGCGGCGTCGGCGACAAGCGTGTCTCGGAATGCGTGTGTCTAGAGCGATCGTGCGTGTGTGTGTGAGAATACGAATAGGATCCTCGACAAATATGTTGATGTCGTTTCAAAATGAAAGCCGTTCTGCCATTAGTGTACAAACCAAAAGTGGGATGAGAATGCACGTCATATTCACGCTCTGAAATGTTAAGGGATTGGACAGGGAAGAGTAGATCCACATTTTAAGAAACAAAAAAGGTAAGTGGTGGCAATAGAAATTGTTCTGATTTGTATTTATGGTCATTGGCTGTAGCTATGCTAAGCCATTGGACTGACAACTATCATTCTTATATAATTGTCTGTTCTAAATCAGTAACCTTTTTGCCACTGTGGCAATATCTTAATACCTAAATGTTCCACTAGAGGGCAGCAAAGGACGGCTCTGCCAAATTCTTAACACTCAGTCGTCAATCCTTTCTCCCATAGGCCAGGTTCAGAGCAGAGAGTGTATCGAAGATGTGATCCGTTTTGCTGCAAAAGAGCGCCTCCTACTGATGGCAGATGAGGTAAAAAAATATGTAATTGAATGTGAATGTTTCTCCTTTGTATACAAATAATGTAACATTTCATCACTTTACTCTTGTAAATATAATGCAGCGTGTGTGTTGTTGTGGCCCAGGTCTATCAGGATAATGTGTACGCCGAGGGCTGCAAGTTCCACTCCTTCAAGAAGGTTCTGTTCGAGATGGGACCAGAGTACTCTGACAGTGTGGAACTGGTCTCTTTCCACTCTACCTCTAAATGCTACATGGGAGAGTGAGTTAGCATTTTGGTTGTGAAGCATATCCAAAGCTAAACCTATGTCAGGAAATTTTATCTAGAGGCGTAGGGGGAAAGTGTAGAGGCTGGGGTGGACTCCCAGCCGAAAGGTTCCAGGTTTGAACGCCTATGTCTGCAGTCTACCTGTAAGCACCCTTGAGCAAGACGCCCTAACCCTAACCTGCTCATTAATTACATGTATCGAAACAAATCAAAGTCACTGCATGTCCCTTTTGTATAAAAGCATCCGCAAAATGACTAGTACCTAGTCTGGTTAACATGTTGCCCAAATAGTTTTCCATGACCTGTTTTCCTATCTGACTTGTTTGTCGTCTACAGATGTGGCTTCCGTGGGGGCTACATGGAGATCATCAACATGGACCCAGAGGTGAAGGCCCAGCTCACCAAGCTGGTGTCGGTGCGCCTCTGCCCCCCCGTGCCCGGCCAGGCCCTCATGGGGCTGGTTGTCAACCCTCCACAGCCTGGGGAGCCCTCCTACAACAACTTCATCAAGGTCTGCAGAGGGCTTTTCTCTGTCCAAAATGCTACGGTTTTACCCTTTCTGTCATTATTAATCAACTGTTGACTTATAGACGTCATGATTATACATAATGGTTGTTTTTGGTTTATATATCTCTATCTCTCTCTATCCCCCACTGGGTTTTGGAGAGCATTCCGTCCTTCTGAGGGCTTAGGCCAGGGTAACGTGGGCCTGTAAACCTCTTCAAGGTTATACAACCTTGAACCTCTCGTAACTTTACTTGGTCGCTCTAATAGCCTTGACCGCCTTCTCAAATGGCTGACCTTTCTGCATTTCCCATTGGTATTGATTTGCTGCAGACAGGCTTCTATTAATCTATACTTGACCACGCTCCGGTGGCGCGTTTAGTCTTGAAACCCAAAACCATCGGAAGACGATGAAATGGGGGTTTGTTTAGCCTCCTGCATGAATGTTGTCTATTTCAACTCCTCCATGTTGTCTCCATGTGCTCTCGGTTCTCAGTTTGTTCTGTTCTACTTGTTGTTCACTGATGATGGATGTTGTTGATGATTATTAATCTCTTGACCCTCGCGTTCGTTCTCTATCTTTCTTTATTTTTCCTTCTCTGTCTCTGTTTTTTCCCTCCCTCCGTCCAGGAGCGCACTGCCACCCTGAGTGCCTTGGCAGAGAAGGCCAGACTGACAGAGGAGATCCTGAACACGGTGCCTGGCATCAGCTGTAACCCCGTGCAGGGAGCCATGTACTCCTTCCCCAGCATCAGCATCTCAAAGGCAGCCATCGAGGAGGCAGCGGTCAGTCCACCTCCCAATCATTTCATGGTTCTATGTCACCTATTAGAGATCTCACAAAAGTAAAGTTAAAAAGAATATATATATATTATATACTGTACTTCCTCGAAACCCACATTTGAAATGTCCCATCTGGGATTAATAAAGAACATGTTGTCTCTTATCTCCTTCTTCATGTTTCTCCTGCAGGAGAACAACCAGGCACCGGACATGTTCTACTGCATGAGGTTGCTGGAAGAGACCGGGATCTGCCTGGTCCCCGGGAGTGGCTTCGGCCAGAAGGACGGCACCTACCACTTCAGGTAGCAGGACCATGGATTCACTAGACATACACACTCATGTGTGTCTCAAGTTATTCCACTACTCATCAATGGTCTTTCATCAAACTGCTTTGATTTCAGTTGCTTCGTCACTCCCTTTTATTTATGATCGATTACATGAATGACCCCTCAACTCCTCTCTTTCATCCACCGTTCAGGATGACCATCTTGCCGCCGATGGATAAGCTGAAGGTCCTGCTGACTAAAGTGAAGGAGTTCCACCAGAGGTTCACCAACCAGTACTCCTAAACCTGCAACGTCCCCCTTCTCCTAATCCTGCCAGGACACCAGGGGGAGTGCTGGCGCACGAAAAACGTCACGAGCTCAGCCAATCCCAATACATCAGTCGTTTAGAAAGTGCCTTCCCCTCTAAGTGGCTTTGGTGGTCTCTATGACAATGTACTTTAGCCCTGCCCCCTGCACGGTATTCCATTTGGAAATGGTGCAAACGGAGTAGCGTACTCTTTCTCTCTCTGGTGTATCAGCACCAACAACCGCTGGAAGTTGGGCAAGATGTAGTTCAGGAGTATACAAAGGACGGCAGAGTCGTGTCATGACACACACCATCATCTTAACGTGTGCCATTTGCTATCTTTAAACACATATCTATATATATATATATATATATATATGCTGGTCGGTGTCTTTCTTTTTATAACAAATTTAAAAGAAAAGCTTGTCTTATGGATAATGAACTGTATCTTAAATATAAAATGAAAATGTATGGAATAAATGCCAAATAATAGATGCAGGAATGAAAGATATCGAAGATATTGAAGCAGACGAACATAGACGAGTATAAAGAATGTCAAAGACCCCCTTCCCTTTCATTCTGCCTATCACTACATATTTATGATTTTGGAGTTCTGATTTTGTATTTTCAAAATAAAATCACTTTTCTTTAAACCAAGTAGGTTTCCAAGACGCACAATGTTTCAATAAAGCCATTTTTCTGTTATATGACAACTAATCATTTGTAAAGTTTTGATATGGATGATGTCATCTTTATTTCTCTGCCTTATTTCTGAATAAATCCCAACAACCTCAATGGACTGACTCAATGTAATTTAAAGTGGCTTTCAAAACACCCAAGCTCGCACTGGTGTACACAAGTACAATACCTAGAAAAACATGGAAGGAGAGATGCAGAGGATGTCAGAAGTGAAACCATGAGCCTTATTAAAGGTTTTTTCAGGAGAGATTTGGTTGCAGAGTCTCGATGTTTCTGTGAGAGAGGGTTCCAGAGCTTGGATGCATCCCACTGGTTAAAACATGGATTTATTTGACAGCAATTTCTTTAATGAACTATACAACTTATTTGGTAAAGATCAGGGCACTCCATCGATACGTATCATCACTTCACAGCCAGGAGTGTTGGTGTACACAGTATCAGGGTGCTCTAGCACCCTGTGCTAGCACTAACACAGGGTGCAGCTGCCTGGTAACATGTTAAACGTCTCTGGAGCTCCTATTCATGCTCTTGTGTCAATCAAATGTGATATGTATTCTAATTACTGGCATGCATTTCACCACGGTGGGAACAATATTAAAGTGTGTGCGTGTGTGTAATACAGAGAGACATGGCTGAGACTAATAGATTAGTAGATATATAGTAGACAAATAGATTAAAGTATTTGCCAAGTATAGTCTTCCCGTGTCCCTCTTCACCACCCAGTATCTTGCAATTATTGTAAAAAACAAATATTTGTGTGCACTCATGCGTTGCGCATCATGTGTTTGGCCATTGAATTGAGATGACAGATGTCCACATTTTGGCTGACATTTCAAGCAGAAATGCAAGAATGTTATCACTGTCATGATAGACTCAGAGCAGATTGCAGATAGATGCCAATAGGCCTTTCTAAATATTAAGTACTATTAGTGCTCATATAACGCAGCCAAGCATCATAAGCCAATGATTTATCAAATCTTAATGATCAATGTCAAACCAATAATCAAGTTACAATATGGTTTTGGTTCGTAGTTGTTCAATGTTTTTACTTTAACTTTTAAAACACTGGTCTCTCTGGCTGTAAATATGTGCATCCAAACTGTTTCTAGCCTTATGGTAATTTTTTTTTTAAACTAAAACCCTTTTGATCAGGGTTTTGCTCCTCTCCATCTCCCAACATGTGTCTACTGAATACGCCTCAGGTAGAACAACTATCATTATGGTGCACAGGCCTACATCATGTGCAGTAACTTTGAAAGAGAATCCCTTGCATCTGTAATCAACACTCCTATTGTTGTATCGGAAGCAAACAGTTATGAGAAGAGTCTTTGTCTGGTTACAAACAAACGTCGGCCCTGTGTACCTGTAATCAATGTTGTAAGACACCATGATTTGCATTATGTTGTCATGTAATTGCAGAAATGGCACAAGAGGATATACAACCATGTGGTTAAATGTGGTTCTAGTGAAATGCGATTTTGACTTTAGTCTACACTTAGTGATGAACATGGATTGTGCTTCTGATTCAATTGCGATCTTAGCCTAGGCCACTAATTCAATGAAATGATTGAATGAAAATATTGGGGGACATTTGGGATTCATAACAAAGGTAATAATGAGGCCATGGTAATGTGACCAAGTGAAACTTGGCCTTAGGAGAGAAGGAAAGTGGTAGGCCTACACAATATCTTAAGTGGCCTTCAATGTGTACAGCCTATCTGTGAATTGGCATGACTGTGTTGCTGCTATTCAAACTGTGTTTTGCGCAAACAACTCTTGAATAGGCATAAATATAATAATACAAAGTAAGCATATAGGGCCAGACCCACTCAACAAAATAATGTGTGCAAGACAGATGAAAGAAATTCTAAGTAAGATGTGCTGACAAACAACAAATTACTATTGTTAGTTTGCAGTAACATTTGGGAGTCAAAATACGTATTTCTTCACACCACAAATGCAAGATAATCACACCTTATGCTGCTGCATAGTGTTTGTCACGTCAATGATTGTCCACATTTAGGCCTTTCCTAGACATCCATGATGGATCAGTTAGGAAACCAGAGAACAACAGAGAAGTGAGATGGAGTGGTATTATAGGTGATTTAAACGTTACTATTATTAAGTGATGCATCTTGTTCGAAGGCTGTTTCTCTGTGTATCCTGCACCTCAGACTCTATCTCAGGGTAATTAATCAATCCCAGACAGAGGTAATCGACCGGTCTCTCCTTGGTTTGTTTACACTCCTCGATTCTATTTGCCACTAGATTCCTTGCGAGCGCTCAATCTCGCCAGAGCATGTGACCCCGGCCGTCCTCTGCTGCCGTCAGTAATTGGCACATCGATTGTCATCTCGATGAAAGTCAATCAACTTTTTATTATTCTTTTGCACACCATTTGGTTTTATATTTACGATAACATGATGACAGATAGTCATAGTGATAGATTGGTTTCTTCCGTTAAGTGATCACCAACATGGAGATTGATTGGACGCTGTGGGTTTGAGGGTGTGTTGGAGTTGGAGGAATGGGTGCTGACTTTGTTCTTATACATTGATTATTTTCAGAAGTTTGATAACGGTTCAGACACCCAGTGAGTAACTTCCAAGTGAACATGAAAATATTCATTATTGAAAAAGATAATGCAGCATATATGGTTGTGGAACGATCAAATAGAATAGGACAGATTATAATATTTGATATTTAGGTTAGATTGGAAGCTTTCTAGCAACAATGTAGTTCACACATTCTTTTTTTTTCTTTATCAAGTGAAGTCAATGTTATTTATAGAGCCCTTAATCACAGCTACAGCCTCAAAGAGCTTCACATGCCGCATTTGCTGATACCCCCTAGCCCTCCAAAGAGCAATGAAAAACGTAATTATGAAGGAAGAAACCTTGAGAAGCAATGCACAGTCCCTTCTTGGGATGGTTAGGAGTGCAATGGACGCCATAATGGACATGCATAATAGTAGCATTACATGCTAACATCCAAAACAAAAGCACAACTTTATGAAAACAAAAGCACAACTTTATAAAAACAAAAGCACAACTTCATGAAGCAACTAGTGGACTGTTATTCCATTACCCTACTATTTCCACGATGTAGCTTGGCTTGGTGAGTAACTGCTGAGGGTAATATAAGGGGTTGTGGTCAGAACGACAGACTCTAGGTGAGAGGGCCAACCAGGGGGGTCATGGAGGTCATTCAGCAGGAATGTTTACATGTTTCCTGAGATGACCACAGAACATCACTGGGGTAGAGAAGGGTTTCGACAGGTTCAGAGGGATGATGTCAGCTCCCATTGCAGTTTGAAGGATCGACTAACTTGTCAGGAAACTCAGGACTTGAATTGCATACTTTGCTGTTTTTGCTTATCATCCATAAACAGATATGATGCTATTTCTATTAATTTGTAGATTGGATTCAGGTTTGTCATTCTATCTTTAATTTTGTATAAACTTTTTTTTTTTCTACAAAAGGCTGCTGATCATTGCAGCCCATATGAACCGAATACACACACACACACACACACACACACACACACACACACACACACACACACACACACACACACACACACACACACACACACACACACACACACACACCCTAGGGGCACATACAAGTCCCTACTTAACCTAACCTGCACTGCACATCTTTGGGACACCATTAAGGGACAACATTTGAATGTCACAAGAAAGAAAGAAAGACAGAAAGTAAGTTATTCTTCTTCTCTTGCTTAAATACACAACACGCGTTGAGTGGGTGGCGTGGCACCTCATGCTGTCTCCCCTCCTCCACTCCAACGCAGAGAAAAGTTGCCATTCGATTCTAAAGAGCAGAATGTGTGAAACGCAGACCGCATCGCACCACCACCACCACCACCACCAGCAGCATGTGCTATGCAGCACCCTTGGTGGTTCATGTAGATGTTTGGGGTGGTATTCAAGTTGTGTGTGTGTTGGTGGTCAAGTTCAGCGGTGTGTGTTGGTATGCATGTTGTGTACATGTCGCAATGTTTATGGTGTGTGTAATGGTGTTTCATTTGTGCGCAGTGTTTTTTTAAGTTGTGTGCGGTGGTATGCAAGTCTTATTTTTTTTAAAGGTGCCACAGTATAGTGGCAAAATGATAAACAAATATGCTTAATGAAGTGTCCCCCCCCCCCCAGCCATATCACACACACACACACACACACAATAATATGTATACAACGCAACAACATAAATTCAAAGGACTCCAGTTATTTTTAGTGGTGTGGTTAGTGTGTGTGTGGTGGTTGGGATTAAGATGTGAACAGAGGAGCAAACAGTGATTTGTTCAAAAGAACAAACAATAAAGGGCAACAGAAAAGGGGGGCAAATGTGATGGTAAGGTCATTAAAGAAGCAAGTGTAAAATACACAACAAATAATAAATCCTATCTCCATTCGTCAAAATGCCTCAGGCTTTGTTTGACAAAACCACCACTGAACCTCATTCCAGCCCCGTGTCAGGCCATGGGTTACCCAAATGTCATCCACATTCACACCAGCAACCACTGACAGTGAGGGCTCCTTTCTACTTGTTCTTCTTCCTCTAATTAACATTGCACCTTATTAATACAAAAACTCCCGCCGCTCCAATTGCTGCCAAAGTTTTATTCATGTGCTCTGTAGGTTTTCTGCTCTCCGCTTGTCAGAAAATATAACACTGAACCAACCCCCCTATCAGTCTCCCCTAGGATGCTGGACTTGTCTGACGTGTGTGTGATTGTTTAATGAAGTAGGGAGGGCAAAAACTCTCTGAACACCGTGTCAAGGATCTCTCTCTCTCTTACTCTCTCTCCCTCTCTCTCTCTCTCTTACTCTCTCTCCCTCTCTCTCTCTCGCTCTCTCTCTGAACAAGGTGTCAGGGATCTCTCTTTCTCCCCCCTCTCTCTCTCTGAACAAGGTGTCAGGGATCTCTCTCTCTCTCTCCCCTCTCTCCCCTCTCTCTCTGTCTCTGAACACCGTGTCAGGGATATCTCTCTCACTCTCTCTGTCCGCCCCCCCCCCCCCTCTCTCTCTCTCTCTGAGGATATTTCCATACACCACGGGTGGAGGGTGTTGGGGGGAGGTGGAACATTATTGTATTACAAATGAATGCTGATGATACAAATGATAAACCCTTAAACGTTTACAAAAATAAAATTAAAATAATGTAATACAGACCAAAGTCATTGTGAGGAAAACGCCAGTTAAGATCATGATTCTAAAAACAAGGACATTGATCATGTGACCAGAGTGTGTCCCGCTGGGCCCGTCCTCAGAGGAGCAGGGGGTCTCTGAGCCACTCTGATTCACCCGCGTGAAGCTGGGTAGAAGAACTGCCCCCCCCCCGGCAAGCTGTGGCTCCAGTCCTCCTTCGCTCTGTTGTGTTGTGTACACTGCTGTTCACACTCGGCTCTCTCTCTCTCTCTCTCTCTCTCTCTCTCTCTCTCTCTCTCTCTCTCTCTCTCTCTTTCTCTCTCTGTCTCTCTCTCTCACACACACTTGCCCTCTCTCTATCGCTGACTCACACTGCCGTCTCTTGCCAAGAGTTTGGGAGGGGGGCTGGCTGACCAGCAATAAGTGGCAAGTTACTCATCAACACCTTCACCCGATGGTGCCAAGTGGTTGTTGTGTTTGAAAACATTCCTTCCTATATGTGTGTCTTAACTTTTGTCTCCCTTGAAGTATTCATGGTTTGGCATCTCTGAAGTTTGGTATCCACCAATGATGCATTCATCAATGTATCTATGAAACACACAGACTTGGGGTCTACATGAAGTCAATAAGGATCTATTGAAATGCTAGAGACAACATCCAGCGCAGCCATGGAGAACCGTGCCACTCATCCCGTTATCTAATCCCCTCGTAACGACATCCCTGCTCTAATCAAACAGGCGTATCTGTTTCCCCCTCCCAGTGTACATCCCTGTAGACCCCCCCCCCCCCCCCCCCCCAACGTGTCATCCTCTCTCATCCTTGACAACGGTCATCGGGGTGTGGCTGGGCTACCTAGCATTCTCCTATACTCATGCTTGGGGGTTGTTTGTTGGGCTGTTTTGTTGTGTAAGTCATATAGAGGCAAAGCCGTGTTTTAATGTGTATTGTAAGAGAAAGGCAAACTGTATCTGATTCCCGAGTGTTCGCTAGAAAAGTGGCTACTGTCATCGTTGCAGTTTATGTAGAGGAACACTATGGAGCCTATACTGCAATAACCAGGCATTAAATTTGACTGCATTGTCTCTATTCTGAATGTATCTGCATTACAAATAAGACATTGTCCGTTTTATCATGTTATAATAACATTCATCCGACCGACTGTCCATTTGAAAGCGTGTCACGTTTTAGAACACGTTTTAGAACAGATCATGTTTCACTTTGAAACATTTCACTTTCCTCGGATTGAAAAAAAAAGAATTGATTCTATCCAATCTATCAGTAGCTCCCTCCTCCTCCGTTCTCTGACCAAAACCAATTGAAGAACAGGTAGCCGTTGAATTCCAAATCATTCTCTCATGCGGGATCATGCTGTGCAGAAAAGTTTAAGCGTCGGTGTCTTTGATCCTTCTCACACACAGGGTGGATATTTGCGTGCGTAAAAGTGAATGGTTTAGCCTATAGATGTTGGTTTAGCGCAACAACAACCCCAACAAATATTTAATGAGATAATTTAGTTCAGTGCAATTGGGAAGCATTATTCATCATACGACAACATTCCATCCAGAATCAGGCTGGAATCTGCCCGTTCACTTCGTCCCAGACGGATCAGCAGGGGTAAGATGATCGCAACGGGTGTGTGTGGCGTGCTCGTGGTGCTGATGCTGGTGGTTCTGATTCCGGTCATGGTCAACTCTGCCGGGACGCAAGCCCGCTACGAGATGCTCGGAGCGTGTCAAATGGTGTGCGATTCCCATGGGACCAGCACGGCTACGGCGAAAACCACGGTGATCAAAGACAACCGATTGATTCAGTCGTTACCGACGTTCATCCAAGGTCCGCCAGGAGAGCCAGGGCGCATCGGTCGAATGGGTCCGAGGGGCCCAACTGGCCCGCCCGGACCTACTGGCCCCCCGGGTGAAAGAGGAGAAGCAGGACCCCCAGGATTACCCGGATCAGGAGGATACAACGGACCCACGGTGGGCATCAGCGCAGCCACATACAACACCGTTCCAAAGATCGCCTTTTACGCAGGTCTGAAAAAACAACATGAGGGCTACGAAGTGCTGAAATTTGACGACGTAGTCACGAATCTGGGCAATCATTACGACCCATCCACAGGGAAGTTTACGTGTTCGATACCGGGAATTTATTTCTTTATTTACCACGTGTTGATGCGCGGCGGAGACGGTACCAGCATGTGGGCTGACCTGTGCAAAAACAACCAGGTATGACAATTTATGAAGTAGAGTGCTTTTAATGTATATTTAATCTTCAGTTAAAACGGGAGTCCCATACAATTGCTTAATTATCTCTCGCAGGGAAATACCTTTGGGGATAGGATAGGATTTGTCTAACAGGTTGCTCTGTCCCACATGGGCCTCAATGCTGCCTTTGATCTCCCAGATTGTGTCAAAATAAAAAACGGAGCAAGTGTAAAACACTGTACTGAGGAACCTTAGCGTAAATGGTTTGCATGTGGCAGAAAGTCAACCTATCCTGAACCAAATGTTCCATGTGAAGGTGCGCGCCAGCGCCATTGCGCAGGACGCCGATCAGAACTACGACTACGCCAGCAACAGCGCCGTCCTGCACCTCGAGCCCGGCGACGAGATCTACGTCAAGCTGGACGGCGGGAAGGCGCACGGCGGGAACAACAACAAGTACAGCACCTTCTCTGGCTTCATGGTGTACGCCGACTGAAGTTGTGTGGCTCCTGCGGTCCCGCACACGTTTATATCCCAGGAATCACCAATTGATCATTGACCTTCGACCGGATAGTGTAATGACTGAAGAGATGAATGATCAAATGTGACTATTCTTGTAGTTTTGAATGTAAATGAATGGTAGCCTTGACTATGTCTACATGGTATGGAAAGACAAAGCATTTTAAAAGTTGCATGGCTTCTAAAGGATTTGCAACGAAATGCAAACACAGGGCTATTTTAGGAATCCTGCCACAATCGCTGCAAGTAAAAAGTGTTTTTTATTGTGGTTTATTGCTTTATTATAGGATACAATCAGACCTTTTCAACCATTACCAGTTGATTGACACTCATACTGGTAAAACCAGGCAGTGATGATCAAGAAAAATGTGATACCAGAAAATCAGAAATACACAATTATAAATGTCAGTTTAAATGAAGTAAACAAATTATGGGTTGTTAAGTTTAGAAACTGAAGAATGTTATCAGCTCAAATTGTTCATGAAGAACCTAAACTGACCCGAAAATCAGCATTGTTTGTCAGCGGTCAATTTGGAAATGTGATTCTTCAAAAAAATGATGTTGGAAGTGGACACATTCTGGGTGAAGATGGTAGAAACATGTAGCACTGTTTATGGTCATTTTACATGAGACTGTGACGAGTGTAAAGGTAGACCTACTTCTAGGAAAAGGGATTCTGCGCCCTAGCTGCTTCTCGTTATGACTCATGTCTCTGTAATAAAGTCATGTCTGTATTACCCTGGAGTGGCTAACTTCACTGCAGTATATAGAGAGACTGTGTGTCATCCTTACCCCGGAGGGTTGCATGTTCTATCCCCACAGTAGCCAGTGTGTGTTCAAACATAACAGCCATGCACCCTCTACGTAAGCCCCTGAGCAAAACATCAGTCTTCTTTTGCTCACTGACCAAAAGAGTGTACACATAGACACCTTCATATGTGAATGTAAGATGCACCCCACCCCTCTATGACTAACCCAATCTCGACCATATGAGTCATATTGGTGCATTCATGCGGCCCCGTGGAGACCGGAGACCACATGGCGATGACCACCTGCAAGACCACATGCATGTCCTTCTGCTGGGTCTGTGGGACTCAGGAGTATCCAACTATGGATCCACCTCCGCGGAGACAGCAATGCAAAGCTTCATGCTGTGTGGTGTTCAGGGTGTTCAGGGTGCTATGGCTGTAGGCTGGTGCTGTGATACACGGATCACAGAACCGTTGAATCGTCACCATAACAAACGCCTTGCCAAGACTCCATTGTGAGAGGAACAGAGAGAACGATGGAATGGCGAATGTAATTAGCAAGGTGTTTGTGCAAACCCCCACGTGATGCAGGCCGTGTCCCTGTGGTCTGAGAAAACATTGGGATTTCTAAGGAAGGGAAGTAATTGTTTTGTGTTTTTTTATGGTTCTTTTAGAGGCTCAACTCTCAGGAGTCTCAGGCGGGCGGAGGCTAGAAGTTATTGAAATGAGTCCAAAAGATATTGCAGGCATAAACAATGAATACCACATTGAATCAAACCAAGACAGTTATTGATGAGCTCTGGGACGTTTGGATCTTTTATATATTATGTGATTAATATGCTAATTAGACATTTTGCTACATTCAACTGTCTGAAATGCAAAAAAATGATTATCTCCGTCAATTAAAACTCCTTCCATTGTAATTCACACAAATTCCTTCACAAAAACCAAATAACATTGAAATCATCAGGATTAATTACAATTTCATTTCATAACAGCTGCGATTCAAACCCCCTGTTAGAAATGTACATTGCCTTGGATTACTTCAAATATATCCAAGTCATCTTGTGTGTGTGTGCGTGCATGCATGCGTGCGTGCGTGCGTGTGCTTATTTGAATGTGAGCCAGCGTTTGGGGTTCTCAATGAGGATCTTGTCCACCTGGCTCTGAGTGAAGCCCCTCCTCAGCATCTTGGGGACGATGTTCTTCAGGATGTGAGAGTAGCCGTGGCCGCCGTACTTGGTCAGGCGGTTCTTGGTGTGGATGTCGTGCGCCACGACGATGCGGTCCTCATAGCCCTCCTTCACCAGGAACGCCAGGCTGATCACACACACACACACACACACACACACACACACACACACACAGGAAAAACACACACACATTCACGGAAAAGTCATTATATAAAATGTGCAAGACACTTTGCTTTGTGCATACATTTAAACAGGGTCACTGTCGTCAGCGGTTTTGTATTATAAAGGATTCTAAACTCAAACTCACGCCTGCACACGTTGGCTGTCACTGGGCATGTCCACCGACAGGTCGTATGGGTAGTTCAGCATCTCTGTGCCAAACAGGTCATACTCCAGGTAGCAGCCCTGCTTAGCAAACTCTAGCAGCTCCCCTTGGTCAAAGATGGTCCTACAGAGCACATCTGGTCATGTCATGCTTATTGTATGAAATGAATTAAATTAAACACACACACACACACACACACACACACACACACACACACACACACACACACACACACACACACACACACACACACACACACACACACACACACACACACACACACACACACACACACACACACACACACAATGCCCCTTATCACACAATTACTGTTACGGTGCTTGACTGGCAAACATTCAGATAGCAGCACCCCCTCCTCCCAAGCTAACTGCCTTAAATTGGCAAAAAAATAATAAACAAGGGGTCACTTTTCCATGATGGCTAGGGGCTGCAATAACGAAGAACAGAATCTACAAGGATCTTTCTATCGCATTAGAAAAAACCCAAACAACTAAAAAGTTTACTTTAATGTAAGTATTCAACTACTTATGTTATAGAATAGGTGTGAGGTGTGATAGTCAATTTCAACAAATTACTATTTAGTGATTGCAAATTGTGTTTCTTTTATGAATACTCCTGCCATCCTCTGACACTCCTTTAGCCCAAATGGTAAAGCAAAAAGCCAAACCCGCGTGAGGACCTCTCACCTGTCCAGGTGGGACATGACCGTCTTGCCGATGTCCCCTCCGGCCTCCTGGAGGATCCGGACCACCTGGGCGGGCGCGGTCGGGTGCCGTCCCGGGTGGATGATGACGGGGCAGCCCAGCCGGGTCTGGGCATGCGCTGTGGCCCTCAGCACCTTCTTCTCGCTGTCCGTGATTGGCCAGCTGGTGCCGATCTCCCCGATCACGCCGCAGCGGATGTCCGTGCCGTCTGCGCCGTGGAGCACCTCACCCGTGATGATGTCACTGAGCTGAGGGGGAGGAGCACAAAGGATGACCAGGAAGTTGTTCTTGAAATGTTTTGTTTTATTATGTTTTATCTTACCTTTAGGATGTAACACCTTCATCCTAGTGTTGATGAAATGATCTATACATCCGTCTATCTATGATATTATTTTTTAACAAATACCTTTTGTTAGAAACATAACATCAAAAAGTAAAATCATGCCTAATCAATGACTGAACACACTCGATCTCGTCTGATATTTGAACCCTGATTAGAAGAATACCAGTTAAGGGGTCAGCAAAAATTAATTCAAAACATGTTTGTATAAATACTAAATTGAATCATGGCCAAGGTAATATTGCTTGTGAATTACTTATCTTTTTTAATTGTGATGAGAAAATAAAAACTACTTAAATGAGGAACAAACCTCCTCCACAGACATCCCCTTGGTGGCCTCTGTGTGGGTAGAGTCCACATAGTACCCAGCGCCACCAATAACATGGACCCCCGTGTCTTTGGACATCTGTCTGATCGTGGGCAGGTCTCGGTCAATGCCAGTTGTGGTATTGTCAACGATGGTTCCCCCGCCAGCCTTCTTGTACGCCAGCAGTTCCTCCCGCACCGCGCTGTTTTCTTGTTGCAGGAGTAGGTTCTCGTGGTTGCCGTACGGGTTCTGTCTCAACCAGAACATGTGTTTCATTTGAAACGGGTTCTCTACCTGGTCCCCTGGTGGCGGGGGAAAGTAACAGCACTCAAAAGTCATAGTCAAGTGCTCGTGGGTCATTGTGCGGCCCAACTGGTCCGGATCGATCGGACCCAGAACAGTTTGGACCTTCCCGCTCAACTCTGTCATTGTGGACGCTTTGGGGTTTGATCAAACTCCTGAAAGGAAAGGAAAGCAAAGGGTTAGAAATACTCAATGCTTGCAACTAAGTGTAGCCTACGTCTCGTCCGCTGTAAACAGCCTGTGGCTCTGTTTTGTGTTGGGTCGCTAGCAGCTCCGTTTTCTCTACAGGCGAGTCGAACAACCTTTCGACCGGACAGAGTAAACCAAGTTTAAACGTATAAAGGCCAGTGTCTTGACAAATAAACTAACGGCGCTCCACTTTTACAGTATAAATGCTAATCCTATTTTACATCCATAAACACATCTCTCATCTAAAACATGCACAAAATATGAAGCTGTACAGTTAAACGAGCATGCATTTCTTTTCTTTTTTTAACCTGTTATGCAAAGTTAGATGTATCTTGCCAGGCTTTCGACAGACACCTACCCTGCGGGCGTCAGCAAGACTGAAATGCAGAACAATTTGGAGAAGGAAGCGGGTCGAAGGATTATGACTTATCGCGAGATGACAATGATCATGGGTCAACACAAACGCCTAGAGCAACACTGGTGAAGTTGTTTGTTCCTTTAATAAAGTCGTTCATTAACATTCTACTCATGTACAATTATTCAAATAGAATACAAATAATGAATCAGTGTATAAAAAGTGGAAGCTTAGGGTTAGTTATTCGGTTGTTTACTTAAACTCTTTGTTATGTCAGTGTGGTGGATCCTAGTAAGATGATAAGGCAATCTTTTTTGTGAATCACCATGTGCTTTTGGAATAGCAGAATGGAGTTTGGGGTGATTTTACAAGGACTGTCCGCTGATTTCTGCCAACAATGGCTGACTAAAGTCCATGTCTACAAAGTACAGTGGGAAATCTGACCTCTCTTTAGATGCAGTTTAGATAACAAGGTGGCTGTAATGAAATAGACAGAAAACGAATAAAATAAAAATCTGTAGGACTATGGTGAAGAATAAGACAAGTAGTGAGTAGGCCTATGTGTTTTATGAAAGCATGTCCAGGTAAAGAGGCCAAGCTAGACAAAGAGTGGACAACCCAGCATCTTCTAGACCAGGAGTCTGCAACCTTCATCGAAAGAGCCATTTTTGGTTCCTCTCCCACCAAATAAAATTAATCTGGAGCCACAAAACCTATTTGACCCCTAAAATGAAGATAACACCGCGTATAAAGTTGAATATATAGTTATACTATATATAAAATAACTAACAGCCTATAGTTTGTTACATTTATGAAATTAGTAGTTGTAGGATGTGACGTTTATTTAGGTTGACAAAATATTAAAACACTTTTATTTGTTATTTTAGTGTCACAGTATCAGCTTGATCTCCAAAATAAGAGGTGTTACCTTTGAAAGAAAAAAGAAAAATAGCCATTATTTATTTCCCTTTTTTTCAAAGCTCCACTGAGCCACTGCAGAGGGGTGGAAGAGCCGCGGTTTGCTGACCCCTGTTCTAGACCAACACTTGACTGTCTACAAGCACCAATAATAGAATCATAGAAAACACAACAAAGGAGCAGTAGAACAAACAACCATGTCAACTGTGCCAGTATCTACATGTGCGTTATTTTATTCATTTTCCACATATTACATACAATATGACATTGAAAAGCAAAACCCAAACAACACAAAACAAATACAAAAAGGAAGACAACCAAAACAACGGAAACACATCCAGATTCAACCTGCCCCCACCCACATGCCTTTTCATCACAATTTGTAGTTATTTATTATCACATACGTTATTTTATCGATCTACACTTTCTGAGACTATGGAGCTATTACTTGAATTGGCACCATGGATTCGTGCCTCCAACAACCTCATGTGTGGAATGTCAATAGCAGAAAAAAGCAATTGCTGTACTTGTAAAGAATAAGAAAGATGAAATATAACAAGTTTGGCCAAAATAGCAGGCCTACACATGTGATCATTCACACACTCACACAGATATACACATTTGCACATATTGGATAGTGAAATAGAATCTTCACCAAAAAAAATTGCATGATTTTATCCTGTGTCTAACAAGTGCTGGTGTGGTCCTGGAATGGGTTAAGGGTATTGTATCTTTCTTGGGTAAGGACTCACCATTTCTTTGAGTGGAGTGTATTTCAGCTTGCGGAAAGCGTTTTTATTCTGAATTTATTTGCTTTTTTCAACGTTGATTTGAATGTTGATTGAAAATAAAAACTGCCAAAGAATCTGATTTGGCATTGTTGTGTTTATGTTGGCCCTGTTTAATCTTTCTGTTGTGGGTTGAAAGTCCCACCTCACTGCTCCAGTAGCTGTTGCCTATGGTGACTTATTAACCCATATGTCTAACCCATAAACATGCTGCTCTCTACATAGAAAATGTTTGACAGACAATGGATAGCTGGTAGTTGAGAGAAAGCTAAAATGGTTGAACTTTGTGTCATATGCAGTGAGGAGGAATGTTACACCAAAACATTTTGGACCTTTGATTCAAAGGTTTTGAGTGTCAGAGAAATGTGAAGTCAAATATAGTCAAACAAAGTGAAAAAAATGTTTATACTCTTGTTCCAAATGTTGAGACGCTAATTCATTAGCATCCCTAGTAAGACTTGTTCTCATTGTGTGAAAAAGCTAAGACGGTTTCAGCTTGTGTGTATGTGTGTGTGCATGCTTTTTTTTTACGATCATGGAACAGTGTTCAATAAACAAAACTTGTTTCAGTTGCAGTATGTCCTTTCCCATTTCAACAATTTGTTTTTCATATATACTCCTCTTATGAAGTCTAATGGTTAGCATGCAATTCCAGAGAGAAGAGGAGTCATGCTCATTGATGATATGCTAGCACTCATGACAGGACCCTGCTCCATGTCAGCCTTCACGTCAGGACCTGGGCCTTTGAGGAATGATTACCCTCACTACTCACTCCCACACTCCCATCAGCAGACACTACGACAAAAAGATGAGCATAATTGTTTATTCATCATACTTGTTAATGTTACGGTTTAATCGGATAGGAATTGTGTACATGTCACTCGAGCACAACAACATAATACATACATAATACATTGTGTTTGCAAATATTGAGACGCTGCTTGAGGTAAGAGTAGACCTGTGTGAGGATTAGACTTAGAGTGTACACATTGTTTTTACTGAGTGAAAATGGTGAAAATGTGTGTGTGTGTGTGTGTGTGAGTGTGTTTGTTTGTGTGCATCACGCGCTTTATAACACTATCAGGACACCCCCCCCCCCCCCCTTCCTCCCATTGAAGTGGCCTGGATTTTTACCTGTGTTTCGATTTGTTCAGTAAAGGTTTAATAGTATATTCCACAACTTTTTAATAATGTATCGGCTAGCGTACCTTTCCCGTGTATTTCCAATAATGAGTCAGAAACTGGGTATAGATCCCAGAATCTGCCAGAGTCTGGGGTACTCTGCAGGTGAAAGGCAGACGTGCATATTTTATAGTAACAGGTTGTAACATAAAACATAACAATGAGTATCATGGTAATTCACTACTTTTGTTTATTTCGATCTTTATACTGAAATGGTGAGAATACATGTTTAAGTTGAGCTCAGTTGAATCACAGGATATGAGAATCAGTTTACTGTGGTTTCTTCACACTAAATACTTTCTTGCTTGGTTCTCAATAATGCACCATGGTCAAGATAACTAGAGTCACAACTCCTCTGGACATTTTCCCAGATCTCATGTGTTCCACCTCAAAATGCACCAATGTAATCAATTATGCCAGCTGAATACTTTTGAGATGGGCCATGGTGTAGGACCCCTTACCTTGCAGTAGGCCTCCATGTGGTCCACAGGCTTTTTCAGATAATCATCTCTGATTATGTGAAAAATCAAGCCATGCTATGTTCAGAACTTGTCCGGAAAACATTTGAACTTTCTATAAGTTATACACATCAATAAAGAAGAACATAAAATACACTGGACTTATCAAATATCTACACCAGAAAATGCAGGCTATATGCCAATAATAATAATAAAATAAACGAATCTGTTGTGACAACAAACAACAGACATTGCAGACTGCAACGGGTAACCTAAGCTGTTTTCTCAGCCTAAACACAATTCAGATTGCTATTTAAATATTCCCCACATAGTGTAGGCTTATACATGAACACCAGCACTAAAATAATTTGTCGCATTTTGACATTTGACATTTTGACATTTTGACATTTTGAAGTCAATATGTGTCTTTCAACAGCAAACTCCACCTGTTACTTTTTAAAATGATCTTATAGAGCAATTCGGTTCATTGGCTAATCTATTCCTCTGAAGGGATCTAATGCTTGGCATGCGGTTCCAGAGAGATGAGAAAGTCCTGCCAATCAATGACATGCTACACTCATGACCACACCATGTATGCTCTACGTCAATGTTCACTGCGCCGCGCTATATAAAGACCTGCAGGGCCGTCGTGGGGTCATGCCCCAAACGCCACTCATCAGCACACACCTCTTCCTTGATACCAAGAAGAAGAAGAAGACACCGCAGCCATCATGTCATCAGTGAGGGCCCTGCTCGTGATAAGTGCCTGTCTGGTGGGGATGGGACTTCTTTCCACTGGCAAGCATGTGGACCACATGAAGGCCTACTGCAAGGTGGTCTAGTAAGGGTTCTACACCGTGGCTCAGATTTGTTTTGCGACGGGAACACTTTGTCTCCTGAGAAAGGTTTGGTAGGGAACGCGTAGTGGCTATAGGTTATTTGACTCCCAGCCGAAGAGGTGTTGTGTTTGATCCACAGTGGCCGCAGTACGCATCCTTGAGCAAGATGCTTAACCACTCTGTTCCTTAATGACATGCATCTTTAATCACTGTCAGTATCTTTTTGTTTGATAATATAATGAAAAAAGTTTATAATAGTCAGTCATAGACAGCTAGAACAGTAGATATTTGGTACCAGACTGAAATGCGTCATGGATGCCATTGCCAAATATTTAATTTAGTTGTTTTTTATTGTATTATGTCCTTGTAGGCTATTTGGATGGCCTTGTGCCCAAGTGAACAAGACCATACTGACACAGATGAAGTCCATGGAGCAGTACAAGGTAAACCTCTTCCATTAAACATATACACGCATAGACGCACACACACACATGCACACACTCGCGCACACATGCACACACACACACACACACACATGCACCATGTTGTTTTACCTGAAAAATATCACAGAACCAATTGAGTTATCCACATATTTGCCGTTGTTAATATTCTTGACCCCATCCAGCTTGGGACCGTGACAGCAGACCTAATTGAGGCCACTCACACTTCCATCGGGGGTCAAGTTCAGAAGCTCAACTTTACCTTGCTGGAAGCCGCCATGGACATGGGCTGTCGCGTAGGCGTAAGTGTAAACCTTCTTATATCACCTGAAACGTTGTAGAAATCAGCAGATTTTCTAATGAAGATTTAAAAGTGAATTGAATGCTAACCTCTGAATCCAACCTGAAACCCGTAAAGTTGAAGCCCTTCCCTTTTAGATGTATTGACCCAGCAGAATAGGTAGAGCAGTATTTAAAGTAACAGAAACTAGTGTTCCACATCTGACCATTGTTCATACAACAGCCCACTTGAGAATATCTGCAGCGAGAGGATCATACTGAGACAACGGTTGTCAACGGATATCAATAATATCACCAACGTATATCAAAAGATCTGCTGTAACAGACACACAGCCATTAATAGTAGCTTAAAATATATATTAATGAATAACATTCAGGCCATCACTATACATATTTACCTATTTTACAGAGCCACACATCAACAAATGCAGCACCATTCATTCTCTGAAAATAGGCAGGTATAACGTACCAATCGTATACGCAATGGTTCAGACCACTAAGCAGGATACATAGGGGGGACATAAACAAAACCTTTAAAAAGTGTTGTCGGCTTCTATTAAATATACATTTTATAAATATATATATTACATAATTTCTTTAGAAATAATTTATATTGGGGGTCAACTTCATGTTTTTCAGAACATTTCAAATGTCCCCCTGGGATCTGTGCCCATGTACTGAGATGGGATTCTGGATAAATAAGAGACACACATCATATATATATAGTGGGATGGATCAATACATTTGATATAAGCAGCACAAATGAACTAGAAGGCATTGGCTTAATTTTTTAAGTATACCCTAGTGACGTGTCTTCACGTCATTTGGATTAACAATGTTTCACAAATTAATAATCCCATTTATGATGCCTGACGATTTGTTTTTCCTAATGTGATCCAGGGTTCTTCCATGTCAAACTACTGGCTCAGCCTTCTTGATAACCCCACCAATTACTGCAATCTTCAAAATGTCATTAAGGGTAAGTGCTCAAGAAATGTCTTCATATTAATACATAACCAATAAGAGATTGAACGTTGAACAGCTATGTTGATCAAATCCAGAGTCACTTTAGTTGCTAGGTTACCCTTAATGCTTTTCTTTTTTCCTCTCTGCGTAGGAAGTGGACCAATCAACGCCCCAGGCTACACAGGGTACACCAACGAGTGGGAGTGCCTGGGATACGGACTGGCCTCGTGCAAAGTCTGAGCAACAGGTGTATGCTGCCTGCAGGGGGCGCTCGCATCCTGCCCTCAACTCCAAATCTGGAGGGAGTGAAGTCTTGTTTAGGGCACATACTGGGTGTGTGCTTATATAGAGCTATTAGCCATTCAAGTATTCTAGTTACTCACAGCTTTGTGTTTTAAAATAATGTCCAATAAATTACCCAAAAAATAATTATTTGGTATTTCATTAATTGTGCTAGATATTTGATTTTCTAATTTACCGTTCTCTGTGACTGTTGTTTACACAGCCCAAGACTTGCAAACGACATGTATGATGCAGAATGTTGTTGATGTATGAACTATTGGATAAATAGATACAGGTCAGCACTCGATCATGCATAATCAATTCATACCCTTGGATATGGTACAATAGAGATGATCTGTTGGCCATTGTCTCTTTTCTTCAACCAAATGGACCAAAACAGAAGAATCTCATTGAAGGGCAGGTCTACACATTAGAGGCCTATTCACTCCATTGCGTTGGCCTAATGTTTGTAAAGCCTGAAGTGGCCCTGAATGTCTCTAGGGCATTGTGTTTGTTACCAAGTGGTACCATACACACTTCACACTTATTTTCTATCAAATACGCATTTCTTAAACTGCTTAGTATTCACATTGTGTTTTCAAAGCTATGAGGAATGGACTTGCTGAGAGAGAACGCTGCTTTAAACATTGCTTTGACAGGCCGTTCAACCATAGTTTAATATCTTTCCAGCAGTTGTGAATAACTGTAAATAAGATAAGACAAGTGAACACATGCTTTTCAAAGATACAAAGCTGTACCAGGGCTTCACTGCTGAAGCTCGCTTGGGGAGCAAGTGATTATTCAGTCCATTGAAACAGAATGTTTTATGAGCCAAACCACAGACTTATCACATCTTTTTGTGTAAGAATAGCATAGAAAAACTCAAACTTAATTCCGCTACAGGACACCAGGATGCTTTTTCTGTTGAGTAACACTGACACACAAATTAATTGTATTCAGTTAAACCAAACGCATGTGTCTGACAAATAACATTGCTTTGTCACTCTAAATTAGTTTCAAAATCCTTTTAATTATTCTCTGGATTGGATTGTATTGTTGACTTTGCTAACTGTTGTTAGCAAAGCAAAAAAGCAAAAAAAAAATAAAAAAGCAAAAAAAAAAAACTGTCTGTTTTAGATGACACGCGCACACACACACACACACACACACACACACACACACACACACACACACACACACACACACACACACACACACACACACACACACACACACACACACACACACACACTCACTCACTCCAAACAAATGAATTATTCAATAGTTTATTTTATTAGTGCATTTTATTCAATATAAGCTGTTGCTTACCCAAATAGATTCATCTAACACACACGTATCAGCGTTTTTTACGAGAGGCCAGTGCGTAGCTCAAGCAGGCCCATTGGTTATCTCCACTAAACCCGGAGCTGAGTCCACTTGCTGCATGCAAAGAAAGAATAAATTCACAGTTATTAAACGCTGCTCTGCATCACGTACTAGTATCAAATCTCATATTCACATGGCACAACACTGTACAGTGGCGTTGACAGGACATGTTGTGGAGGTAAAAGGCTACTTGCTCCGAGGTCTGACCAGACAGGAGGTTGGAGCGGTTGCAGTCATTGACTCTATCGTCGAGTAGGCTGGTGAAGGACAGCGAAGACGACTCACCCTAATAAAACACGCATGTAAAGAATCAATCAATCCCAACATACAGTCAAACATACCATCACGGGATGACGACGACAACAACAACAACAACAACAACAACAACAACAACAACAACAACAACAACAACAACAGCGGTGATGGATTATGTGTGTCTCTCTCACAGACGCGATGAAGCCACCGGGGCTCATGGACGAGGTGAAGCTCAGCTGCTCCGCCTGCAGGCCGTCTGCTCCCGTGGGGTTGGCCTGGATGGTGGTCGCTGTGGCTGAAATGAGCTGGAAAAAAGGCACAAATAAAAGTACAAAGAGAGGAAAATTATCAACTGAATATGTTTTCATTATAAAATAGCACAGTTCCACATGGGAATGGCAGAAATGTCAAACTAAATACCATTGCATCGATTAATGCAATGAATCGACTACTGGTATTCTTCTATTCTATATACAGATCATTTATATTTCAAATTAGTTATCACCATATATAGGCTTTAATCTGGCCGCCCATAGAGCCTGAGAGAGTGACAGAGAGAGAGAGAGACGGAGTGAGAGTGAGAGTGAGAGAGAGAGAGAGAGAGAAAGAGAGAGTGAAAGGGGGAGAGGCAGAGAGAGAGAGAGAGGCAGAGAGAGAGAGAGAGGCAAGGAGACAGAGACGGAGAGGGAGAATGCAGAATAAAGAAACCATTTCAACTAGACAAAAGCATTGCAGTCCATGCAGCATCGCTCTCTTTAAGCAGAAACACAACTTATAAAGAGCACATTCAAAGCCCAACCGAGACAGCCTAGTTCTTACCAGCTGGTTTTGCAGAGAGCTTGGTAGGGCCCGGCCGCTGAGGGCCCCAGCAGCACCAGCCAAGAGAACAGAGGGCAGCAGCAGGGTATTCGTTGTGTTAATGGAGCAGGTTTCCTCTGTCCTCTGGTAAGAGTGCGGTGGTGGAGATGTGTGGGGTGTGATCTGGTCTCGGACAACTACCGGCCATTGGGACATTGGTGTTTAATGTGCTGCAGCCATGGGACAATGTGACACACAATGTGATGATGAGAGTGTGTGATTTCATGGCTGCTTTGTCATACAGGAGGGAGTATGAAGAAATTAGCCTCCTGTTGCCTTATATGCTGTGGCATACTGTCTCTGTACAAACCAAGCGTAGCTGTGTATATGGATGGGTGTTGAACAATGTTAGCAGGATGATTTGATCTCTTGGTTAAAACACAAGTTCAAATGGTGTCATTATCATTAGCTCGGTGTGACAGCCATGAAATATTATATAAGCGTCAGTCATCTGAGGTATGAATGTGGCCTCATCATGCGCTTGTGTGTGGTGTGAGCACAAACAAAGCTACGCAAATCTTGTAATAAGAAATGAACACACACACAACATGCACACACACACACACACACACACACACACACACACACACAAAACACACACACAGTTTGTGTACTAGTGACATTGGCTGTTTTAATAATATATACGCCGAGGTGATGCTCAAATGTATTGACACATTTTGTATTTAAATGTGCTGTAGGTATGATAAGAGCTAGTATGGGACAATTAAGATGTTAGACCACTCCCGGCTAATTTCGGACCAATCAGGGCATCTATTCGCTAATTGGTGCGGGGAATCTCCCTTGCCTTTCAATCCAAGGTGCATGAATGCAACACTTCTCAATGATGGAGAAACATCGGAGGGAGCAGAGAGTGAGGGGACTTTTATTGGTTGTTCAGTTTCAAAATGTTGCTACGCTCTCTCTTTACAATGCTCTAATCGATCCTACAGCACCTTTAAAACATGTGTTTCTAAAGTCATTGCTGCCTTGCAGCCTGTTGTATTGAATTTTCACAGATATGAAACATTCCAGATTTGAACACATGGTGGCGTTTCAGCCTTATTAGACGGTAGGTCTACACTGATTTCTGCATTGCCTTCACTTTACTTCAGACTGACTAACAAAATCTGATTAGGGAAATGACTTAGTTTTATATATGAAACATATAACTGGCATTACATTCCAAACTGGTAGTAATGTATATCTCTAATGTCCTAGATGGCTCAAATGCTGTGACATCTATACAGACCAAGTGTTATGTTAAATAGATCACAAATTACAATTTCTTTTTAATGTTATTATTAATGCTATTATTATAAAAAAATATATATTATGAGGATGAGGATGATGATGATGATTATTATTATTATAATCATTATAGTCATAGTAGTTGGTCCCAGTTGTGTTAAGAATTGACCAATAGACTGAATTTAGTTTGAACCTGTAGCATTTAGACAGCAGGAGAGTAAAACTGTTTTGTCTGCAGTATTTCCGTAATTCATAGCTCTACAATATTTTTGCAGTAGGCTTCTGTTTTAAAATAAGAAGCGTACTTGGGTTAAAAATACATTGGTCTTGTGCACTGGCCAGTAGTTCATACCTGTGAAAATACAATACAACAAGCTGCAAGGCAGCAATGACTTACCAATATAGAAAGTTTGAAACACATGTTTTAAAGGTGCGGTAGGATATACCTATCACAGGCCTATCACAGGCCTATCACAAAAATGTGATTATAGATTTATATGAAATATATTATTTAAGTCATATAGGAGCCTATATGTCTCCACAGAAGATTGGGGCGATTTAGCCTTGCATATGGATGGGAGTTGAATAATGTTAGCACGATGATTTGATCTCTTGAGTAAAACACGAGTTCAAATGGTGTCGTCATCATCATTAGCTCGGTGGGACAGCCATGAAATATTGCGCTGTGTGCCGCGTCAGATTCCCTGTTCACGAACGCTGCCTCATTCATCTGATGTGTGAATGTGGCCTCATCGTGCGCTTGTGTGGGATGTGAGCACATACAAAGCTACGAACATCTTGTAATAAGAAATGAACACACACACACACACACACACACACACACACACACACACACACACACACACACACGCACCCCCCCCCCCCCACACACACCCAGTTTGTGTATTAGTGACATTGGGTGGATTAATAATATAAATGCTGAGGTGATGCACACAAATGTATTGACACATTTTGTATTTAAAGGTGCTGTAGGTAACATAAGAGCTTTTATTTGAGTGTAATTTGTTAAAAATGGCTGAGCCATCTTTCAGCTTCTGTATGAGACAGTTTGACAGTTTGACCACTCCCAGGTCAGTTCCGACCAATCAGAGATAAGCCGGGAAGGAATCCCTCTTGCCTGAGAGGCCAAGGTGCATGAATGCAACACTTCTCAATGATGAGAGTGAGGGGACTTTTATTGGTTGTTTAGTTTCAAAATCTTGCTGTGCTCTCTCTTTACAACTCTCAAATCTATCCTACCGCACCTTTAAAACATGTGTTTCTAACTTTCTATATTGGTAAGTCATTGCTGCCTTGCATCGAAGGCAAGGCAAGGCATCGACTTTTCACAGGTATGAAACATTCCAGATGTGAACACATGGTGGCGTTCCAGCCTTACTAGACGGTAGGTCTACATTGTTTTCTGCGTTGCCTTCACTTTACTTCAGACTGACTAACAAAATCTGATTAGGGAAATTACATAGTTTTAATATATAAAACTGGCATGCCATTGAAAACTAGTACTAATAGAGTAGTAGAGTATATCTTTACTGTCCCAGAGTTACAATTTGGGTTACACACAGTAGTCACAGAGAAACCAAGGAAAAAATAACCATAACATAAGCCAACATAAAAATCTAAAATCCAAGGAAACAACATAAACATATAAATGTACAATTACACAATTTCAGTGTCCAGCAGCGACTGAGGGCCAGCCGGTTAACACTTGGTTCAAAGGGCCTTTGGCCGCTGGCTTAAAGGACATCTTATACCTTTTGGTAGGACCTCTAGGGAGGCTAACCTCCACCCTGTTGGCAGTAGTTGAAACAAACTCACAAAGCAAAGGATGCTTGGAGTCCCGTACTTTGGTAGGATTTCACTGTAATCTCAAAAATGTCTAGGTTTTCTCAGTAAAAAGAACTTCAGCTTTCTTTGATGTTGAAAAGGACAGCAGATGCCCAATACATTTGGTCCAAATCCCTGAACAAATTGTGTTTTTGTATGAGGCCTTGCTGCTGGATAAGCTGAATTGATATTTATTGTAGAGATCCATTATTTTTGCGTTATTTATCAATTACTATTTTAAAATAAATCGGTGCTGTTTACTCTGCTACACAGATGTGCAACTCTACTTTCAGTACATTTTACATGGATTATATTTTCATTCATATTGAGTATAATAAATTGTAATTGCAATTAATGGACAAAATACACTCACACATGCATGCACCATGCACTTGTGTGTTGTGAGCACAAACAAAGCTACGGGAATCTTGTCATAAGCATCTCTGAGAGGACACCGTCCGTTGAAATGTGGTTGGCTTGGATGGATGCTGGCATGTTTGCAATAAGCTGGGGGCAGAGAAGAGAGACAAGAGAGAGAGAGAGAGAGCGAGAGAGAGGGAGAAATAGTGAGTTCCTTAATATTAGTGATGATATACATTATGATTTTCTTTTTAACATGACATTTCTCACAGCTGTTTTTTGGGTTGAAGGCATTCATTTGGTCCACCAATTTGGTGTTGACATAACAGCCCAAAGAGCTGGAGAGAGAGAGAGAGAGAGAGAGAGAGAGAGAGAGAGAGAGAGAGAGAGAGAGAGAGAGACAGAGAGAGAGAGAGAAAGAGACAGAGAGACAGAGAGAGAGACAGAGAGAGAGAGGATTATCATCTCATGTGAACGGAAATCCTATTCATCCTTTCTTACGCATCTGTTGTCACTATCAAATATAAACGGTCATTACAGCAACAGATAAGGCTGAAATCAAAAAAACAATCTCCTCCTTACCAGATCAATTCACAGAAAGCATGGTTAGGGCCAGCCGCCCAGGGGCCCAGGGGCCCAGGGGCCCAGGGGCCCAGCGAAGACACCAGACACCAGGAGCAGGGTGGGCATTGTCCTGATGGAGGCGGTTTCTTCTGTCCTCTGATAAGGGGGCGAGGCATGGTGGTGTGTGGCGTGTGAGCCCATTCCTGCTTTCTCTCATTTGAGGTAACCAAATAATATGTACTTCAATTATCAATAAAACTAGGTGCTGTGTGCTGGATTGTACATTAAAAGTTTATCCCCATCCATCTCCATGCATCACCTAATGTGTGACCGCCAGAAAGAATACAACTTGAACTAAACCACTCCAACAACGTCTGAATGAATCACATTACCCCTGTCGCCCTGCATTCACATGAATCTCTTTTCCTGCCTTTGCTACCTGTCTCTATTCCTGTTCTCTGTTCCTGTTTCTCATTGATCTCATTACACAACTTAAAGATAATGCCATGTTTAGACAGACAATGATTGGTCCAGGCCTAATTGATTAGGGGAAAGGATTATCTCATTGATTCAGATTCTTTGGGCTGATTGCCACCATTGACTAATAGACTATTGTTAGGTCCTAATCCCTCCGTTCCGCTAAACATATAGTGCCAAGTTTGGTGTATGAATGACTCATTTTCTTCAAATTCAAGTTTTAAGATATCTTTCACTCACACACACGCACAAACACATACACACACACATACACACACACGATGAAAATCATTGAAATGTTCTCATTAAACAGTTGTTTCAACCTGCACTACTAACATTTTACGAAGCACACAATGAACAATGTCAAAGTCCCTTCGGTTACACAAACATATTGATACAGGCAATCATGCAGAACGTTTAAAAAATAATAATTCTTTACTATGAAATTAACCTAATTTTCTTAGCTTCCTTACTATTTAGAACAAAACAAAGGCACATAGTCCACTTTTAGAGTCTCTGAAGCGCCTAAAAGAACAGGCCATTATCCTGATGTGAAATATTAATGGAGTCATCCAACATAACATTGCTGAGACATTGCTCCAACGGTGCATGCAATATTGACAGTCTGGTTCATCTGCTGGCTGTCGCAACTAATCAAGGATCGTGGCTTTTTTAGCTGCCGGACCATCTCAATGCTTCTAATACCAATGAGTAAGTTTAATGACTCAAGTGCCATTAAGGGAGAAGGGATGGAAATAAAAAATTAAAGTTTAAATCTGCCTTGCGTTCTGCAGCTTACATAATGTACATCAATCAACACTGTGTGTGTGCGTGTGTATGTATTTGTGTGTGTGCGCATGTGTGCGTATGTGTGTGCGTGTATGCGTGCATACGTACGTGCAAGCAAGTGTGTGTGTGTGGAATCACAATGCCACTTTGTGTGTGTGTGTGTGTATGTCTGTGTAGGTGTGTGTGTGTGTGTCTGTGTAGGTGTGTGTGTGTGTAGGCTTGATTGCGGTGATCGCCGATAGCCACCCCAGACACTCACTCCCACGTCACTGCATCTTGGCTGTATCGACTCGCTTTTAATGGGGCCCTTCCACTTCCATTAGTGACACTTAAAATTAGACCTTAATGGCATAACAGCATGTGTCAGGGCAGGAGGTTTAGAGGGGCACTCACCGCAGTCTGGAGATAACAAGGACCTGGGCAGAATTGGAACCGGTTGCCTTTTCACTTGCAGCAGCACCCACATTCAATACCTTGTGGCTTAAGACGAAGACTGCCCGTGGGGCCACAGCCATGGATTGTTTGATTGCAGGAGGAAGCAGTAGACTGCCTTTTATATTTTGGGGTGTTTGAGGCGGTTTGTATGTACATGTGTTTTTTCTTTTAATTTGCACTGCTTTTAAATATGTTCAAATCCTGCGAGTATGGAGACAATTGTCACAAGATCTGTACCATGCTAGTAATTGAAGGGTGTGGATACACCCTTGTGTTCCTTTAAGATCAATTATTTTGTGTATCCGTACAATGATGGCCACTGGGAAGTTGTCATGGTCTGTTTTTATAAATGTATAGGTAGCTGTTAAGTTGATAGTTGTTGAAAGGTTGTAGGGTTGAACAATGCCATTGAAAAGTGATTGCTATTGATGTATTATTTAGATTAAAGGCAATGAGAGAGAATAGGATCTGTTGGATTTAGAAAACCCACTTTAGTGACACCTTCTTAGTATCTTTAGTATACACCTATCTGCCCTCAGTATATGCCTTCTTGCCCTCAGTATACGCCTTATTGCTCTCAGTATACGCCTTCTTGCCCTCAGTAAACACATTCTTGCCCTCATTATAAGCCTATTTGCCCTCAGTAAATGTCTTCTTGCCCTCACTAAATGCCTTCTTGCCCTCAGTATATGCCTTATTGCTCTCAGTATATGCCTTCTTGCCCTCAGTATACGCTTATTTGCCCTCAGTATACGCCTTCTTGCCCTCAGTAAACACCTTCTTGCCCTCAGAATACGCTTATTTGCCCTCAGTATAGGCCTTCTTGCCCTCAGTATTCTCCTTCTTGCCCTCAGTGTAGGCCTTCTTGCCCTCAGTATACGCCTTCTTGCCCCCAGTAGACTCCTTCTTGCCCTCAGTATTCTCCTTCTTGCCCTCAGTGTAGGCCTTCTTGCCCTCAGTATACTCCTTCTTGCCCTCAGTATACGCCTTCTTGCCCCCAGTAGACTCCTTCTTGCCCTCAGTATACGCCTTCTTGCCCTCAGTATAGGCCTTCTTGCCCTCAGTATACTCCTTCTTGCCCTTAGTGTAGGCCTTCTTGCCCTCAGTATAATGCAATTGAACAAGACTAGAAGTGTGGAGCAGAGAGGAATAAATACGGTAATAAACACAGTACATTCTTATCTCTGTGGAAATCTGGCCTGCTTGAACCATAATGATGTGGGATCCCCAAGGGATTCCTTTTAAAGTGTATGGAGCTGTTGTCATGGAGATACTGTCCAAGTACGACCCTTGACACATTAAGACAGCGGACAGGACAACTGAAGGCAGGGGGCGTTCTATATGGTTTAAGAAAACCTATGGAGGATCAGCCCCTGGTTCTGCTGGACTACAACACCCATCAGCCACTGTTGCAGTCACCGAGTGGATCGGACTGTGTTGGTAGGACAGTTAAGGAGTCAATACATACATACATAGTTCTGGAGCAAGGTGATGAGACCATATTGACTCTCTTTATAACTTTATACATTTCAAAACAAATGTTCTAAGGTGGCTTTGTTCTGAAATTGTTTAGAATAGTTATATTTAGTAGTCATATATAAAATATAATAATTTTCTTTAGGCAGTATCATGTACATGAATGGTTTTATTTTGAGTCTATTTCAAGTAAACATGGAACAGCAACAATGCCTTACAGTTGCATTATAATATGGACGGTAGGCGACCACAGGCCATTTAAAGACGGTTTGCCCAGGAACCACACATACTCTCAGATTGACGCATGCCTCTTAGATTTAAACACGGACGATGGCCCATCAATTTCTTTCCTCGTACAGTTGAAATTGAAATATTTACACATTATTACACCCTTACTCACACTTTCATCCCCGGACACAGACACACAAATGCATATTTTCCAAATCTGGCACGCTCAGTCAAGGCTACAAAAACCCATCAGTAATAGATGAATGACTTTATCAAATTAGAATTGGGGTGACACACTTCTTTTCCCAGTCCTGTAGAAGACTGCTGTATATGCTTTCGGAAAGAGGGGAAAAAATGAAAATGGAGGAAAAGAGAAGAAAAGAGCGCCAGAGTTAGGGTGAGTGGTGGGAGGCCGCTAATTGTGATAAATGTGTGAAGGCAGTCTCCGAAAATATTTTTGGCTCCTGCTTATGAAGACTGAAGCAACAGCTCTTCATGGCTGGCTCTTAATAAATCGCAGCTTGCGTTGCGTTGAGAGGGGGGTGGGGGGGGGGGGGGGGGGGGGGGGTTTCAGGAGATGGAACAGACGTAATGGATGTAGTCAGAGAGAAGTTTGAGATGGCTGAAAACCTTTTTGAATGTCAACACCATGTGACTGCCATGGAAACATGGCCAATCCCCAAAAAACAGCAGCAAAAACTAAAGCAATTGTCGTTAGAAGAAAATATAATATTTGGTGCATATTACTTCTTCACGATGTGAGCAATCTTTTTTACAGGGTTCCCAATTTGAGAAGCACAGCTAGAGGGCGAGTTAATTAAAAGGAAAAGGAAAAGGAAAGTAGTAGCCTATGTCTAATTCGTCCGCTTGACGGCAGCTCTAGAGGCGTGCAGAGACAGGAATAGTTCCCTCTCGGCTGTCTGGCTTAATTGAGTTCATTTTCAAGATACAGAAAAAAAAGAAAAAAGAGATTAGGCAGATACATAATGTACACATAGGTTGGACCGAAGAGCGTTTCGTCCTCTCCTTCATGTCCTCTCCAGAGCTCTATCTCTGTCTCTCTCTCTTTCTCTTGAAGACCAAGTTCACCTCACCTCACTTGTCTCTCCGTGCCGGCTTAGCAGACTAAGAATACGAGAATGCAAGAGTTGCAAGAGTTTGAATGCAAGAGTTTGACGACTGGGTCAACGAGGCAGCCTCAATGTCCAGCACGCCTTCCAGTGCCTTCCAATGCGCAGTACTCAAGGAAGGGTTTTTTCAATGTTTTAATCACACGGGCACCACCAACAGAGCCACCCCACCCCCTCCCCAACCCTTCCCATCCCTCCTATACAAGTTCATTGATTTGAGTCCGGCTCAGTTCGTGTAGTGAAGTGTAGCGTTGTTTCCCCCCCCCCCCCCCCCCCCCCTACTGGCCTCACACCCACTCTTGCATGGAACGCTTGCAGTACAGTATGTGGCGCTGCGTGCTCTTCCTCCTGAACTGGAAGACGGTGTACAGCAGCACCATCATGCACAGCGCCAGCACGCACGGGATGGCGATGGCCACAGCCTTCTCCGTGCCGCCCGACGCGGGGTCCAGCTTGATGACGATGTCCACGTCGCCGCCCCCGCCACCACCGCCACCACCGCCACCGCCGCCGTCGTAGTGGCGCTCCTCCACCATCGGGGGGCTCCAGTCCCAGTCGTGGTCGGCGGGCAGGCCGTCGCAGCCCATGAAGTCCCGCAGGATGGACCGGGGGTAGCTGGGCTCCACGCGCAGCATCTGGTTGTTGAACTTCCAGTACTCCTTGCCCTTGTAGAAGTAGGTGAAGCCTGGGGGCCACACAGAGAGAGAGGGAATTGGGTTTCCCTCATACACACAGTACGACTATGTAACGTCCATATTGTGGAGAGTGGGATGAAGATGTGTGGTGATGGAAACCGATATTATATATATATATATATATATATATATATATATATATATACTCATATAGAAAATATTATAGTGATCTTGGACCAAGATTTTCAGGAAAGCGATTCATTAGGCAACTCTTGGTTGCAACTCTTTGCGATGGCTGTTCTTTGTTACAGTCAACAGTGATGGGAGGTTCATTGGTTCTATGCTTTAACATGGTCTGTTTTAGTTATTTTGTATTTTGGTATTTCACATTTAAAAAAAGGCTTCGGTAATGCAAACACCGGCTATTTTAATTTTTTTATAGTTTATCTGAATATGTCAATGAAACTTGGATTTGACAGCATGGTTGTTTTCCTTCTATCCGAGCAGTTATTAAGGGTTTAATTTGACGGCTTAATGAGGTTAGGAGGTCTTGGTTCAACCTCATCACATGCCACCACCATTTAAGAGTTTTGTTTACACCTATGGTCTCGAATAAAGTGTCTGAAGTTTAAACACACAATCAAATATACGTTATTACTACCTTTTTTTTTCTACAGTGTGTTTTTTATCTCACCAGTATTTCCCCTAAAAATGAATTACATGCGTGGCTTTGTCTCAAATGACAGTGGCCCTGTTGAGCCGTAGAGAAGACCAGCTTTCAGAATCGGACTCATCATTAAACCGTCAAATAAAAACACTTAAAATGGCAATTTGATTACCCTGGAATGGTAGAATACCGTCCAAGGAGAACAACCATGCTTTCAAAATCATGTTACGTTGCTGGATACTGATCACAAAAGTAAAATATTATTATTTGAGACTTTGCGTTAGAACTAACGTAGTATGCAAAATACTGCCAGTTCTATAGAGCTATGGTCATTGTAAATAGGGCAAACGTCTATATATTAATAGCGACCTACACCTGCATGGCAGGATAAAGTAAACAAAATGTCATATTTGAAAGTGTTTGTTAAGCATTAACTTAACTACATTATTGTTATATTATCTATGGGACTGCCTCTGGTCTTAATATAACTCTCTTAGCTAGGCTTATTCGTTAAGAGAGTTACAAGATCAATTGTCTGTTTATAAAGTAAAGTTCCTGTACTTCTTGTACTTCGTATTTCTGGCACACAACAACACAGCAAGATGACATAGTTCGGGAAGTTTGTGTAGCCTACTATTCATATTTGCCTCCAGTTGTTGCTGTGTTTTTCCTCCATTAAACGTAATTCTGATGTTGATTGAGAAAGGGTCTTTTTATATGAATATGCTTTTTTCTCTTTTTTTATAGACCCTGGGTAGGCTCACTATTGCATAAAATGCGCTGTTCCATGTCCGTGCCCTAGCATGAATCTCTTGCCTAACATGTAAGAGTATATAATGTACTTAAATTACACTTTTATATATATTTTTAATATACATTACACCAAATCACCAATGGACCAGGGCAGTCTGGTTCCATCCGGATTCCCCCAATGTTAAACCCCATTTGAAAATCAGTAATGACGGCCAAACTATCATGTAGGTTCATAATTGTTGACGAGGGAAGAGATGATTTCATCTTTAACTGTTGCAACAAATGCCTGTAAACGTTTTACTTTAATTACTGTGAATATGTACTTTCTAACGTTACTTTAACTTGCTTGTTTCTTTCTGTAAACTCTATAAACACTCCCGAGCCATAAGTGATTTTCTTGTATCGATCTGAGTCGGTTGAACATATTTGGCTGACGGCTGCAGGGAGAATAAGTAAGTTATTAAGTTGGCTCGCGCTGGCCAGAGTTACATTTAGATGGTGTCACCATAAATGGCTCAGCCGATTTAGCCATTACTTTCGTTGCCATCATATTTGTCCACGCGGTATGCTAATAGTCCCTTAAAGGACGCTGGGGGATGTAGCAACTGCTCACTCTCTCCGCTCGCCATTCTCTAGCTTTTTGTTCTCTACTGACCAGGGGCCTGACGTTATTGATAGTCATCATCATTAATGGCTGTATAGGCCTGTATAATAAAGGATAATGATTTCCAGCTTATATAAAGCCTCACTGTTTATAACAATTATATGGCTGTGACTCCAAAATGTGCTAAACTCTGACCTTTTATCCCGAAGCGTGCGCATTTGTGCACCGAAGCGTATGTGTCATTCCTTACGTAATTTCTTACGGGAACCGTAACACCCTTAGTCTCCATGCAGTGCCGATGACATGGAACGCGAGAGAGTAAAAAAAAGGTACACATACTCATACCATTTGCCTTGTCTACGAAGGCGCCCTGGGGAGAGTCTGGGATGCCCTTCCACACGGTGATGGGTTTGGGGTAGCCGGGATCCATGGTCCGCATGTCTTCATTGTACCTCCAGTACCTGCAGTGTGCAGAACACAACCGCCATCAACACACTGGGCTCAATAAAGAACATAGAACAATATATATGTACAGTATATACAAATATATTTACAGAGAAAATAAAGTCTCCCATCATTCCTAATGCATGCAAACACACACACACGCAGGCACACACACGCACACGCAGGCACACACACACGCACACGCAGGCACACACACACACACATACACACATAACCTTACAGAACAGTGTAAGAAGGACATTCCTTTAAATGTTAATCCGCTTTGTTTCTTTCCCTCTTCATAGGCCACATTTTCTTTCATCTTTTCAATGTTTTCATACTGTCTTTCAGACCTATGACTATGACTTGCATCCAGACCACTTTCTTAGACAAACGGCTTCTCTCTTACTAATTCGCAGAAAATCGTCCATGTAGTTCAACATTACATTATGGTGTCAAGTTAGTTAATATGGAGCCTAATGTCATTCAAAATAGATATTCCTAAACTCCATATACTCTTGGGTCTCAATTACTCAAACAGGGTTAGGTAACCCTCAAATTAGGCTGAACGGTAACAACCTTAAGTGTGCGTATGTGCTAAGTCGGCCTCATTACATCACAAATAGGTCAATGGGCCTTGTGGCCATTTTGGTTCTAAACGCTAGCTGTGCGGGGGGATCTGAATGTGGAATTCCGTATTCAGTTCCCCCCGCCCACCCAGCTAGCGTTTAGAACCAACACGAAACAAGACGGCCGCTAGGTCAATAAGGGTTTCATAACTTCCCACTGGCACCCAGAACAGGGTTCATTTTATACAGAGGATTCAGTTCAACCTCATGTGGACACGCACCTGTCCCCTTTGAAGAAGTACGTCTTGGCCACGTCCTCCCACCACACGGCCGTCTCGATGCTCTGCGTGGGCATGCCGCTGCCGAACAGAGAGATGTCCTGAGGGTAGGTGGGCTGCAGGGTCGTGTCCTTGAACACCCAGAAACGGTTCCCTATGAACACACCACCACAGGGACAACTGAGACACACAGGAGCACATCCCATCAGAACAGAGCAGAGCATGTGACCCCCTGGACTCATGGAGCAACGTAGTATTCAGTCTTTTTTTAAACAGCTTCCCTGGCGTTAAGGAGCAGGTATAGGGGGTTAAGGGCAGCTTGCTCAAGAATGGCTACAGGGAAACTGTGGACATAAGGGGGATTGAACCCAGTGCCTTTCAACATAGAGTCAAATACTCCTGCCACTACACTATCCCGACCCGCTGGTAGCGGGTCACAAAATAGCAAAACTGTACGGGTGCTACGTAGAGTAGAAGTAGGCCTACTGCATTTGCATTGTTTGATTACATTTTTTGGCAATTCAAATTGATGAAGAAATCTGTTTGAATACAGTGTTCTTACACACCATCCACAGTGTCCCAGAAGAGCTGAATCACTTTGATTCGCTCCCTGTGACTGTGTGTCACATGTGTGATTATCTGTGAGCCGCTATGACACCACACCAAATCAGCCAGGACTAGCTGTTATGTGTTTCCTTTGAAGCTATGGCTTCATTTAATTCACTCCCATCTTAATGCCTTAGGCAGGGAGCTGCCTAAGGCACACATTCACCCACACACGCACAAACTGAAGCATGTGCGTGTGCACAAACACATACATACGTCATGTTTTTCTGAGTCAATAAATAAATCATGAGGAACTGGGTGACAGATGTCATGTTAATCTCCCTGATGGACGGATGGCTCATCCACACATGCACACATGCGTGCTCACACACGCACACAAACACACACACACACATACACATGCATGCACATGACACATGCAGACACATACACAGACACACACACACACACACACACACACAGGTTTGCGTCACCAGTTCTGGCACCACTGGGAAACATCCACTTAGTATCAGCTGAGATAAGATAAAAGAAAGCAAACACACACTCACACACACACACACACACACACACACACACACACACACACACACAAATAGATACATACACACACAAACACACACAAACACACACACACACACAAACACATATAAAGACATATACACACACACACCCTCACACACAAACGCACCACACAAACACACACACACACACACACACACACACACACACACACACACACACACACATACACACATACACACACACTCACACACACACAAACTTCAATAGCCTAGTCACTAGTGCATACAACTTGTGCTTTGTTCTCGTTGAAAGGTTTTACCCTGATTCTATCAACTCTATCAATGTTACATGATTTTGTCTCTCACCTTTGAAGAAGACAAACTTCCCCTCACTGTTCTCGTAGACGGCATCTATCTTGGAAGGCAGGCCTCGCCAGAAGTAATTGATCTGCATCGGGTAGCCAGGGACCACCGAGTTGTCCCGTACACGCCAAAACCACTGGTCCTGTACACATACAAACACACACACACACACACACAGATTACTTATAGATACAACAAAAAGTACATCTCAATAAGCATGGCAAATGCAGCAAATGTAAATATGGTTACAGAGTGTGTGGTGTCCAACCAACACACATCAAGTTGAAATGGGTTGAGCTTAGTCGCATTGCCCTGAATAATTTGCCTAACATTAAATTGGATGTATTCTATTCCCTGTATGCTAATACATACAACAAATGCTGACTCTCGATATGGGATTTGGGCAGATTGGTTTGCTCAAGGCCAAACTAAGACTACTAACAGTAAATGTCCAGTTCCTACAATGCAGCACGATGGGTTGTGTCAGCTCAGCGTCGCACCTCGCCCCCCACACGGTGAGTATGGTGGGAGCCATGACATACCTTGAACACAAACAATTCCTGGCGGAGGATGGCCAGGGTGTTGAAGCCCCCGTCGCAGATGTTGGGCTTGGCGTTGGGGTTGGAGGGCTTGGCTCCCTGGGGGGGGCGGTGGGGCCGGACCTGCCGCTCGTGCTTCCGGGGGTCGGAGGGGGGGTGGTGCAAGCGCGGCGGAGAGGCCGTCGACGGGGGTCTGGTGGGCTGCGGGGATCTGTCGGGCGGACCTGAGAGGGATCGTAACCAAACAAGATTGTATGATGTTGTTGTTGTTGTTGTTGTTGATTGTTGTTGTTGTTGATTGTTGCATTTGGATGGGGGTGGGGTGGGGGGGGGGTCCTCAATGAATATGAGTTTTGTTTGAGATATTATGTGATTGCTTTTGGGAATAATAATGAGTTCACTGTTTATGTTTTTTGTGACAGTTACAGATATTTATGCATTTCAGTAAATGTACATATGTTACTACTTTATTCATTTTATACATTTGATTGTTTACAGACCTTTTCAAAGGGTTCATTCATCCTTTTTTATTTTCAATAGCAGCCACTGAAATTGAACATATTGCTGTGGTTCAAAAAACTAAAACCTGTTCAATCATTTTTGCTACAATCATCAAACTACACTCACGCCCCTTCTTCAGATCCAATTCCTTTCAAAAAGGAGAGAGGAGGTTTACCGTAAATCTTCTGTATTCCCTGCAGGTCGTCGTGAGGTAGCTTGAAGTTCTCTGTGTCCATGTACTGGTAGAAGGGAGCCATGATGGCCGTGGGGTCGTTGGAATGTTCCAGGCCCAGCGCATGGCCCAACTCATGGACCGCCACCAAGAACAGGTCGTTGCCTGCAGAGAGAGAGAGAGAGAGAGAGAGAGAGAGAGAGAGAGAGAGAGAGAGAGAGAGAGAGAGAGAGAGAGAGAGAGAGAGAGAGAGAGAGAGAGAGAGAGAGAGACAGTGTTAGGAGGACATGGGTAAATACATACAGACATCCACAGACACAGCAGTCGTTTGTGTACACTGTGTAATCATGTGCACCTGAATAAATATAAACACACTGCGGATATATATACACTTCTCCCCGGGAACCAAAGTTGTGCTTATCCATGGTAAAGGTACATGGAAATGTTAGAGGAAGAAGAACACAAACATACATAAAAAAACAAGGGAACTTACTGAACAATGTGTGTTACTTAGAACAAAGTACAAAGTAAAAGAGTAACACTTTATGCTGTTCATTATTTAGCAATTTCTGAAAACTGTTGAGTAATATATTAAGATAAAAAATAACCCTATTGGTAGTACCTATATTAATATGTATGCATTACCAAACAGTAAAATAGTAGCAATAGGTATTTCTATACAAAACAATTCTATATGCATATGGTACTCATCAGATATATCAATAGTTATGATTTATTATTGTGTCTTGATTTATTATTGACGTAATTTGATGATGTCATGAAGGAGTGTGGGATCTGTTGGGGAGTTGCAGTCTCACCACCACTGCCGGTGATAATCGACATGACATGACTGAAATCATGTTCATGGACAAGCTAATGTATTAATGTTTTATCCACGTTACTTGTGGCTATTTCATGGAATGAAAGCACATAACGTGGATAAACGTGACCAAACGTAACCACAAGTAACGCTTGCTAACACAACGTTAACTTGCTCCCATGCCATTAAGGGTCAGCTTAGCTCAGGAAGTAGAGCGGGTTCACTTGTAACCGGAAGGTTTCTAGTTTGATCCCCGGCTCCTCCTAGCTGAGTGGCGAGGTGTCCCTGAGCAAGACACCTAACCTTAACTGCTTCCAATGAGCTGGCAGTCGCCTTGCATGGTTGACTCCACCGTTATAGTATGAATGGTTGTAAGTTGTGTTGGAACTAACATCATTGTAATGTTATGTGGCGAATTCAATGGTGGAGTAGCCCAGCACTGTTATCCATGGTCAAAACAATCAAGAAAAATTGACATTATGACTGTATTTAGCCTTGCTGTAACTTAATAACGTTACCATACGCATTAGCTTTGTGGATGGCATGAGCCACTTGTCATAGTAGCACATTGTAGATAGATCGATATTGAAATGTCAAATCAATAAATACTGGATTACTGTTTCCTGTGTTTCCGCAGAAGTTAGGGGGTAACCTAGAATAAAACAAAGGATTTCTCTGGGTTTGAACATGGTTGGAAAAATGTGTGATAATGTAAGTACACAACTCAACCAAATATTGTGTCGTTTTTAGATATTTAAATTTGGAAATGTTACATTTAATACCGTTACAAATATAATACCTATACGTGCTACCATGATCTCAAATACATGCCAACTTAGACACAAGCAAATACAAATGTCTGCTCTGCTACCCACATTTGCTGATGACGAATCATATGATGATAATTATGTCATCTTAATGAACCCTCTGCAAAATCCAAATACTGCTTATTTATTTGCTTCTACCTATAACATTTACACAGTTTCTGTTTGTGTCCATAATAAAGACAGAACCCTACCATTTATGGACAGCTTGTGACAGTAAGGAGAGAAGCCCTCTTCAGCGTTCAATAGTAAATCCATCCCATCCAGTGGACTTTTCATGGAAACAACCCACTGACCACTGACCACTGACCCTCTGGTCATCTACCCAACTCCCCCCCCCCCCCCCCCCCCACACACACACACACACCCCCCACCCCCATCTTCTAGCTTACCCTTGGTAACTAACTCTCCCAGGACACACCCGCGCTTCCATTAGTATACGTGTCAACATGCAGCACTGACAATTCCTCTGCTGCTGCAGCCCACTGAAGGCACCGCCAGATCGCTGAGACCGGGGCTTTTTCTGAATCATTGTTGGCAGGCCGTGTGAATACTTCAACCAACACGGCGAACACCACTTTGACTATCGTGTCCGCAACGATTTCTACTGGGGCATGATAACAAGCAGAAGCAAGTGATGGTCAGACAACACATAAAACCGGGAAAGGAAAAAAATCTGTAATACGGGTGGAGGTTAAGGACTGTGTGACTAGTGCTGACAGCCGATGTGCACAGACGGCTGGTGCTGTGTAGCTGTGGAAGGCTTGGAGAGCTGGCCTGACAGAGCTGCTCTGACAGGCCCATGGAGTCCCGCAGTCAAGGTAATTAATGGACCAGTGGAGAGAGAGAGACACAGAGAGACACAGAGAGCGAGAGAGAGAGACACAGAGAGACACATAGAGGGAGAGAGAGAGACACAGAGAGACACATAGAGGGAGAGAGAGACACACAGAGAGACGCAGAGAGAGAGAGAGAGAGAGAGAGAGACACACACAGAGAGACACAGAGAGTGGGAGAGAGAGACAGAGACAGAGAGAGACACAGAGAGAAACAGAGAGACACAGAGAGACACAGAGAGCGAGAGACACACACATAGAAAGACACAGAGAGTGAGAGAGATGGAGAGCAAGAGAGAGCGAACGAGAAAGGAAGAGAGAGAGACACACAGAGACACACAGAGACACAGAGAGACACAGAGAGTGAGAGAGAGACACACAGAGAGACACAGAGTGAGAGAGAGAAAACGAGAAAGGAAGTAAGAGAGACACACAGAGAGACACAGAGGGACACAAAGAGACACAGAGAGCAAGAGAGAGAGAGACAGAGAGAGAGAGAGAGAGAGAGAGAGAGAGAGAGCGAGAGAGAGAGAGAGAGAGAGAGAGAGAGAGAGAGAGAGAGAGAGAGAGAGAAAGAGAGATCTGATTACCCCCTCCAGGCGGCTGGTCCACCAGGCCTGCATCACTCTTTCCACACCATTTAAATAAATTAATAAAAACGTCACCTAATGCAATGGAATCAAATCACTTGAGTTGAAATATCACATAGCACAGTGTAGCATAGCAAAACATAGCACAATACAGCATAACAGCACGAACCAAGTGAATGAAAAGGGTGTGATATGTCCTTAGATTTCAGCAGAAACATGATGTCATGAGGCGCCATGTTAAAATAACTGTAAATATATTAATATTTTCTATGCAGATCCATTATGAAACCCAATCAAAACAACCATGACCTCAAGTGCCTTATGATTAATGCAAACACACACACACACACACACGCACACACACCTGTGTCTTAAAATAGCCCAACGGTGGTGTTGAATCCTGCCATCTGAAGAGGCTATTACGCACTAAACATCAACACTTGGCAGACGGAGAGCTGCTTCCGCCACCCAACAGTGTCTCATCAAACACACTCCTGCACTCCGTGTTCTCTGGCTCAGCGGGCCTCAGAGCCCACGATGTGTCTGTCTGATGGCTCCTCTCGCCCTCTCTTCCGTCCTCAAACATCCGTCCTCATTTCCTCTTCATTAGCTATCTATCTCTCTCTAGCTATCTCTCTCCCCCTTCCTCTCTATCGTTCTCTTGCCCTCTCTATCTCGCTCTTTCTCTCTCTCGTTCCTCCCCCTCAGTTTTATTATCCGAACCGACCGAGCGAAGACTCGTCGTTTTTTTTTTCCCCTCATTTTTCATTTTTTCCCCTCTCCTGTCTCCTTCTCCACCATGTGTTTCTAACCCTCCCCCCTTTTCTTCCCTCTGAGCTTTAAAGAGACGCGATCGCTCCTTCCTCACGATGGATGTCTACCACTACTACTCTAGTGTCTATCTTACATCCTTCTTCACTCTATCTATCCACCAACATAATGTCCCTTCACTCTTCACTCCCAGTCTTCTCGTCCGTCTCTCTCTCTGACTCCTGGCTCGGAGCATTCTCCATGCCTCCAGCCATTGGCTCTCCATTTTGTTTTTCCAAATACTCTCACTGCACGCACACGCACATGCAAGCACACGCACACACACACACAAACACACACACACGTGCAAAGACACACCACATCGACACACAACACTGACACACACACACAATGCTTTCTCTCTCTCTCTTTTTCTCTCTCTCTCTCTCTCTCTCTCTCTCTCTCTCTCTCTCTCTCTCTCTCTCTCTCTCTCTCTCTCTCTCTCTCTCTCACCATCGTGGTTGGGGTTGCCGAGGGTCCAGGGCTCGTCCGAGTCGAAGTGCGTGTCTCCTCCGATCCCGGGGCCGGGGAAGTAGGCATGGGCCAGGAAGCCGCCCTCGCCGTCAAAGGGGGAGCTGTCCCCGTGGAAACCCGAGGCGAAGATGATGGTGATGTCCACTTCGCGCCGGCCGCTCTCCAGGGCGCTGTAGGGCACCGCCTCGAAGCGCAGCGGCGTCACGCCCTGCCACACGTCAAACGCACGGCGGATCGCGTCGTGGGTCTCCCTCGCACCCACCTTGGGCGTCACGTTCTTGATGCTGCGTGTGACGGGCGGATCGGAAACATTGATACGCTGAATATCACGCTGCATAGATTTTTCCCAATATTATATAGATTCACTGACTAAATCTCGCAATTAATTTTTCTCAATGTTATTGTGATTCCCGGACTAAGTATGAAGTTTATTTTTACCGATAGTATATAGATTCATTCGTGAATTTTGTATAAATGTAATCGTTTACACATGGTTTGTGGGAGTATTACAGGTCTGGCTTGATTCGCAGGACCTAGTTGTCATATCTTTGTATTTATCTCCGCTAATAACTCTCTCTAGTATTGAGATCGTGAGTAAGCCTATCAGTCATTAGAGCAACAGAAGAAGGAACTGTTGCTGTCAATCAAAGATGGAGAATATTGCTATCAACTATACTGATAGTCAACTATATTGATAGTCAACTATACTGTCAAATCGGTGTAACTCTACCTCGAGCATTGAGATGGTTTTTTACAATTGACTGTTTAAAAATCAATTCAACCTACACAAATGCATCACTTTAAAAACACAAAATAATCGCAAATATTGAATCGTGACGGGATGCTTATCGTATCGCCAGATTCTTGCCAATACCCACCCCTACTTGTGTGTGTGTGTGTGTGTGTGTGGGGGTCGGGGGGGGGGGGGGGGGGGGGGGGGGGGGGGGGGGGGGGGGGGGGGTAACAGACAACATGTTGTTGACTCTGTGTATGACTAATGCATTTAAAACAAAAGGGTTCTTCCTGAGGGTTCCTGAAGGTTAATGTGATGCTGGAGCAGAGATGATGACAACATAATCATCTTAGAGTCGTTTAGCAGCTGCTTTTATCCCGAGCAAGTGGTGACCTACATTCTGGTATATCATGTTGTCAAAGAGCATGGAGGGGTTAGGCAGTCTTGCTCGATGATGCGTACGGGTCAACAGTGGTCAATGGGTGATCGAACCCAGTAACCCTGCAAGAGTAAGTTGTATTTTATATATTTTAATAGTCAAAATGTGTACACATACATATTTAAATGGCGTGCAAACAAGTATTGTTTAAGTTCCTTGAAGTACTCACATATACTCTTCACAATGAACAATTTAAAATATATCCCCCATCCCTTCAACATTATTTCTTCCTATTAAGTCTGAGCTCACATTTAATTTCCTAAAATGGGGCGGACTGTATTAAAAAAATGTTTAACTTGACAAAACGAATAGCAAAGCCTGGTGGCTTTTGCTGAACTTCTTATTGCGGTAGTCCTTATCAGTCCCCAGCAGGCAGGGACAAGAGGGAACCTCTCTCTCTCGTCTCTTTCTCTATCTCTCTCACTCTCTCTCCCTCTCTCCTTCTCTCCCTCTCTCCCTCTCTTTCTCTCCAGTGATTTTGAATGAACAGTGTGCAGTCAGCAGTGGTAGGCCAGGGTTGAACACTGATTGACATTCCATTAAGTGAGGTGGCTCATCAGCTCGCATTGAGAAAGGAAGGAAAGGGGACAGGATTTGAATAAATTGACAGTGTTATCTTTTAGAACGGATACATCCTGTCAATCCCCATTGGGTGCCCCGCACCCCTCGTCTACCCCTTATCGTTGTCCTTCAAAAAGCCTGCCAGGGAGTGGAGGCGGGTTTAATCAGGTGTGATTAAAGAGGAATAATTTTCTTTCTTTTGGGAGAATTTCTTTTTTTGCTATATTTGAGTTTTGCTTTAACATACGTTTTTACACTCCCCCTGTGTTATTCACAAAGAACAGTGCGTTTTTGAAGAATATGTCAACAACATGAATGACACATTGCCATTGTAAGCTAAAATAATAGCTTGAAGTGTGACTATTCAATGGTATTTTGAACAACACAGCAGCAAAGGCGTATTCGAAGAAAAATGAATTGAAGAAAATGTGTGATATCACTTTTTCCAGGTGTGTGTGTGTGTTTGTGTGTGTGTGCATGTGTGTGTGAATGCACACACACATCTTGCGTCCATACCTCTGAAAACGTAACGTAGTCCAGTTTCTATGACAACGCGCAGCGAGTGAACCCCGAGTGGGGCAAATTAGCGGTTAGATGTGCAAACGTGCAACGGAACCCTATTATTGTTGCAAGCAGCAGACTGATCTAACCCGTTGCCACAGCAACCAACGACCAACCTTCAACGTCTCCCTCACCTGTAGGTGATGTGTGTGCGTTGCCACTTCTGGCCCGTCAGCGCGTAGCGGCGCTTCCGGGAGCGCGAGGCGTTCTTCAGCTTGTCGGGAACACCACAGCGCGGCCTTTGCATCCAACTGACCCGGAAACATGGGAGTAGGAGGAGGAGGAGGAGGAGGAGGAGCGGGGGGGGGGAGGGGCAGGACAACCGGGAGAGGGAGTGAGCGGAGGAGGAGGAGAACGAGTGGGCGGAGGAGGAGGAGAAGGTGGAGGAGGGAGAGGGGGCGGAGAAGAAGGAGAAAAACAACCAGGAGGGGGAGTGAGCAGAAGAGGAGGAGGAGGAGGAGGAGGAGGAGGAAGGGGGGAGGGAGGGAGAGGGGCGGAGGAGGAGAAGGACAACCAGGAGGAGGAGTGAGGGGAGGAGGAGGAGTACGAGTGGGAGGAGGAGGAGGAGGTGGAGGAGGGAGAGGGGGCAGAGGAGGAGGAGGAGAAGGACAACCAGGAGGGGGAGTGAGCAGAGGAGGAGGAGTACCAGCAGGAGGAGGAGGAGGAGGGGAAGGGAGAGGGGGTGGAGGAGCAGAAGGAGGAGGAGGAGCAGAAGGAGATCAGGGTTAGGGTGTACGCCCCATACCTTTATCATCCAGTGTATTAAAGTTACGATGCACTCTTTCAACACACAAACACACAGTCAGCATTAAAGACCGCAGCTCCTCTTTTCATTATGCCCCGGGTAACGAGGAAGTGTGACAGGACCGGAATATTTCTCACGATGAGTAAACTCAATGACATCCCCCATCCCCCCCAAAGAACTGATAAGCAAGGCTGAGAAAGGGAGTTAATGGGACATGTTTTCATTGATAACACAACCACCCATTCACAAAACGACTTACAGTCGTTAACCATGCTCTGCTATCTGGAGCCTGGTGTGATGTAATGAAGGATGTCCTAATGGTATTTATTTATTGTTATCTAGTATTTGTGTGGTTGGTGTGGTGGATTTGTCAAAGGTAAACACAGAGTCTAATTAATTTATGAATTGAATTTAGACTGAGGCACATCTCCCAAAGACATCGGCCTTATCCCTGCATTCTGCACCACCTCAACATTCAGATCCCCCATTTGACGGCATTCAAGTACAACACACAATACGCGTTTTTATGTATATACGTTCGGTGTGTCTTTCTGAGACTGCGCCAATGTTTTTTGATTGTCGTTATTTTCGTGTTGTGTACCATTACGTTTATGTGCTGGCATGAAGTGAGTGTAGCATGAGCCTATGGCGTGGGGTAGATCTACTCACTCCTTGGTGCGTTCATCCAGGGTCCCTGTGACATTTAAACCGTAGATGCGCTGCATGGCGGCGATGGCTGAGTTCATGGTCTGCGTGGAGCGGAGCACAGACATCCTGGGGTCCGTGTGAGGCAGGTAGCCATATTTGTGCAGCCATTCCTGGGAGAGAAGGGAGACGAGACGACTCAGCTCATTCACGGTTTACAGTTTCTATATCACAGTTAGTAGCTATCATGTCCACTTTCTTAGAAAGCTGATGTCTGTTTGCCCTTTTTTTTTATCAAATGTTCCTATTTAAAAGATAGGAATTATTATACACTGGTTCACTTTTTTGAAATTTTATAACAGGCTACATGCGGTTTATATAGTCATATATTTATATCAGACAATGTCATCCTCCGTAATTCACTAAATTACAGTTGCATTACGTTTTTGTCCTTTTCTTAAGAAAGAATACAAATTGTTGTCAACCTTTATTAAAGCATGTTTTATAAACATCCCTATGGGCCCTATTGGCCATACCAAAAAATAGGACATTTCAACCTGATCCTCTCTTTCTGGATTAATATACATACAATACATTCTTCAGATCTTCACACAGCCAACCATGGAGCAGTCATGGTCACATCGCATCACTGCCAAGCACCAGCTGATGCTCGGTGTCCACCTTTTCTTTCTAGCAGTGTGTCTTTGCTGCAAAGCGATCAGGACGGCGAGCAGTGACGGTTGCACCTGAGCACCAGCCACTCCTTTCCACGCCACCGACAACTCATCAGAAATCCAATGGGTTGTTGTCCATGCAGCACATGTCCCCCCACCCCCCCCCCTCCACCCCCCAACCCCATACACACACGACAGCGTGCACACACACACACACACACACACACACACACACACACACACACACACACACAAACGGCTTGGCCACCTGTGAGACCCATGTTCTGATCCTGGATGGGTAGCAGCAGTAACAGCATAGAAAGGGGTGCCTTCCAGGGGCCATTGTGCACCCCTGCCCCCCCCCCCCCCCCCCCCCCCCCCCCCCCCCCCCACCACCAAAGCCACAACATTTCCCTCTGATATATCACCACATCTGTCCACATGACAACCAGCTGCCCTCCGCACAGCCAGCTAAGCTAATCCAACTGGTTCTCTTTCTCTCTCTCTCTCTTACTCTGTCTCTTCTTTCCTGTCGGTGAGTATCCTGTGTGTGTGTGTGTCTGCGCGTGTACGCACGTTTGTGTGTGTGTGTGTGTGTGCACGAGTATGTGTTTGTCCATAGAAGCAGATCGCACGGAGATATGACACTGAGCCATAAAATGAGATTACGGTGGTTTGTGTGAGTGGCAGTGTGTTTGTGTGTTGGAGATGTGGAGGCTGAAGAGGTGTGTGATAGTAATTATTAAAGTAGTAGATGTTTAATCATATTATGCCGGTGGAGACAGCGGATTTGAAGATCTCCAAACACCACGATTTAGACCCAATTATATGCAACTACCTTTTTTTAAATCATGTGCAGAAGGCATTCTCATGCAACATATCGTCGCACAGGAAATGGAAATAAAAACAATGTTGCTCTTTTACTCGTTGCAATAAAACGCTGTTAGGTGCAATCTTAGGGCTACACGTTATAGGGATGGATTGGGGGGGGGGGGGGGGGGTGAATCAATTTAGCCGATGGGCCGCAGTGTAATAACCTCAAATATGCATCCATCGGATGCTGTTTTCACGGCATCGTGAATAAAGACTGTACATTATTTGGTGTCGTGTGATGCATCATCTACTGCCCTAGAAAAAGGTGACCATGGGCAGGCTATATAGGCTATGCCGCGCGCTATGATTATTACGTAGCATGCCGAGGATGTTGTTGTTCATGCAGAGGTGGATGATACGATGAGAGTACATCTCTATTCGGCTTACCTCTACGCTGAACAGATGGGCTTCCTCTCCAGACACGCCACATAGAATGGGAATGAAAAAATGCAAGCAGAAAGCTGCTGCGTAAAAGCAATTCGACGGTTTTCTTTTACCGGAGGATACTAAGGTCATAATGACCCGTTTTTCCCAAGTGTTTCTTAGAAGAACCCGCCCGTCTGATTTGGCTGGTGGTAGATGAACACCATCAGGCGAGCTGTCAAGGCAAAGTCGGAGAGACACATGCGCTTATAAACGAACCCCCCCCACCGGTTATGCTTCCGATCATTAGAATGCAACGATGTCAAGCGAGGAAAACGCAGCATTTTACATCCACGGCCCTCGCCATCCTTATTTACATCAGGGGCTACATCTATCCAGCAGCGTCAATGGCCATGTACAGTACAGTCTGCGCAAGATACCTTCCGACGCCTGCGCTTTGATTTCTCGCACGCGCGCTGCTTGGCAGCATCATCGGCTCTAACGTAACGCCATGTAAGGCAGCGTGCATTATAGGACGTGCAATATAGCCTCCTTAAGAGGTACGGGTACACCAATGCACAATAATGATAGATTGCTTTTGATGTGTGATGAATAGCCTGTATGGTATAATGGTTTAATTATAAATTCGTAGTAAAACCAAAAGCAAAATTGGATGATACATAATAATAAGTTATTAACTATTGTACAACAAGTCTGAAAAATAATGGTGCAATAAACTGCATTCTATAATAAATAAGCACACCCTACCACCTTAAAATGGACAGACATTTCTATCTTATTCTTCCACTCTTTACTAAACCTAGCTCGTATGAAGTTCGTACAACAGTGTTTTATTATCACTAACTACTTTCCAGTTGTAAATTAAAGCAATACTTTGGTTGTTGTGTTGGGTGTCAAGCACATTTAGATAGATATAGAAGGCCCATAGCATCCTTATTATATAGTTATGCCGCAATGTGACCTCAAGATGGCGGTGTTTCATTGAGGAAATAGGCCACGTCCAGCACAGTGGGAAGATGTGGTTCATTCTAGTCAATCTGGCTGGTGTCATTTGCATGTATGAATGTACGCGGACCACACTTATTCTCTGTCTCTCTGTCTCTGTCTCTGTGTCTGTCTCTGTCTCTATCTCTGTCTCTCTGTCTCTCTGTCTGTCTCTCTCTCTCTCTCTCTCTCTCTCTCTCTCTCTCTCTCTCTCTCTCTCTCTCTCTCTCTCTCTCTCTCTCACACACACACACACACACACACACACACACACACATACAAACACACACCTGCAAATAAGTTAGATCACAAATACCTTGAGATATAAAAGAAGGTGAGTGATGTGCTTGCATGTGTGTATATGTGTGTGCGTCAGGGGTATGAATGTGTGTGTGTGTGTGTGTGTGTGTGCTTGATCTGGGTGTGTGTGTGCGTCTGGGTATGTGTGTGTGTGTGTGTGTGTGTGTGTGTGTGCAACCCAATGGGCTGCTATGGAGACCACATGCTCTGGCAAGTACACATTAGACCCAGAGAACGTTTTGAGGAAATAGTACAGCATAGTGCAATGAAGCCGCATGCAAGTTTCATCACGCTCACTGGCCGGAGACACAGAGAGCGAGGCGGCTCCGTTACCATTGCCGACAGGCGAATCACACTTACACATGTTTAACTTCACCACACACACCAAACACAACCCTGTAACACAATAGCATGTATCATGTAATAGTATCACCACCAATAACCATCAACAACAATAACCTTATTATTATTATTATTATTTTTATTATTATTATTATTACTGCAACGGAAAGAAAATGTGACCCACTTTCAGCACCAGCCCTTGTTGATGTCTTAGAGGGAACAGGCCGGAGGCTACAGCAGATGGAGGAAGACATATCACAGGCTTTCCTAATGAAACCTAAATTAATCTGTGCTTGACAGTTTTTTGAACACTCAAGCCCTTCAAACCACACTTTGGCAACAGCCATGCTGAAAATAAACACCGCCCGCTTTTCTTTCACTAAGAATTTTGTTTCTCAAAGGAAAATCACTGAAGCACCGTTGGTCACATATATTCTGTAGTTCTTTGTTTTATGTCCAGAGCTCTCCTGATTATAGAGACAGAATGTATGGACTTCTTTCAATATCTATATAAAACAGTATTCATGGTTTTCTGACCGACGTGACTGTGTTAAAACAAGAAAACAAGCACACAGCTTTTAGACAGGCGTCACAAAAAACAACCGCACAGCAAGACAAAGAGTGAGGCAGGCAGCAGATGCTACAGCTTGGAGTGACAATCCTTTCTGAATTCATATGTTATGGTTACACCTCACAGCACTGCCAAGCTCCACATCATATGCAATACAATACTATACTATGGTATGCTATATTATACAATAAGGTAATCAGTCTGGGAATTCAGGGAATTCTGGAAATTCAATTCATTCATATTCAGATTACTGTACTAACGCCGGGGGTAATTGCTTCTCTTACAATTGCTCTGCTGAATATTATAGAAAATAGAATAAATGTAAGAAAGGTATGTGTATAAAACACATTTACAAAACGTTGGTGTATATAAATGATGTATAAAATGGTATATAAAATGTTGATGTAATGGGGTTTTGTTGATTTTTTCAGTAAGTTGAGTCCCAGGATTCTTCTTTTTCCATGAGTAGTTTTGTACAGGCATGGGCCCTGTATGCAGGGATATGGGATCATGGATGCTTTCATAACACGCGATGGTGGGTTGCTGGTTAATTTGCTCCCTGGCATGCAGCATCTCAGGGAGGAGGTACCACTCTCTCTCCTCCCTTCACGCGACCTTTCTAGCTCACTGGACCGCTTCAAATCAACCTGTTAAACATTAGTTAACATCATTGGAGTGGTATATTCTGAATGCTTTTGAACTAGTTCCCTCCACCGTCACTCTCTTCGGCCATCTATCATCCACACACACACATTCACACACACATATATACACACACACACTCACATGCACACACACACACACACACACACACACACACACACACACACACACACACATTCACACACACATATATACACACACACACTCACATGCACACACACACACACACACACACACATTCACACACACATATATATACACACACACTCACATGCACACACACACACATTCCAGACACACTCATTGTCTCTTGCACACATTTACCCTCTTCCTCTCATTCTGCAAAAGGCCCAGCGCTGGTGGGGTCGTGAGTCTGTGTTTATTTTGCGTTCCCCAATGCCGATGGCCATCCTGGTGCCATCGCCATTGGAGGATGAATTCAAATATGACAAAGACTAACACTTTATTTGGATTATTTTTGGTTGTTGTGTACCATACAGAACATGGAGATTGTTGTTGTCTAATTGAGGATGGAGTGAAAGGAAGTCGTTTCACAGGCCTTGTGTGTGTGCATAAAAGTATGGCAAAACTAACAGCCTATTTGGCCAATGTCGAAACATGAACACGTCAGATGTCAGAGGACTAGTGGTCATCATTGAAGAACCAACCTGGGAGTCACAGAGTGTGACCTCTGCATTCCAGCGATAATATGGTCCATTAACAAACTAACCACCATGCCCTTTACGGCTTTTCCTTGATTTGTAATAACTTTTCACTGACATTCAAATGCCATAGTCTACTACTAAAAGACATTACTTAATTTTTTACTGCATACTCACCGTACTTACCGTACATTTCTTTATGTTCTTTGCTTGATACTTCCAGACAGTTGCAGAACATCCTCAGTGTGAAAGTCATTCTCAGGTTGGCTAACTTCTCTCTGCTGCAAGCTAAATGTACGTCATTACACCCCAACACGATAAGCACACCGTCTGACAGTACAACCGATGACAATTTGCTGAGCCATTAGGCCTGCGTAACGAAATAAACGGCAGCTTGAGAAATGATTTCCATCACCCCTGTCCCCGTAATGTCTGATCTGCGTACAACAACAGGCACAGTTGGATTATCTGATTACCATCCTTTTAGACTCTTCCTAGATCACATTGACAGTCAATCAACAGTGTGTATCCGTGTGTGTGTGTGTGTGTGTGTGTGGCGTGGGTGTGCACATGCATTTGTGCTTGTTTGTGGGTATGGATGTTTGTTTGTTTATGTTTTTGTATGTGTATGTTTGTGTGTGTAAGTTTGAGTGTGTGTGGCCTGTGATGTGTTATGTGTGTGTTCTGTGTGTGTGTGTGTGCACGTGCGCACATGCTACGTGTGTGTGGGTTTGTGCATATATATGTTTGTGTGTGTGTGTGTGTGTGTGTGTGTGTGTGTGTGTGTGTGTGTGTGTGTGTGTGTGTGTGACTGTGTACTTGCAGCTGCATGCAAGTGTGTGTGTGTGTGTGTGTGTGTGTGTGTGTGTGTGTGTGTGTGTGTGTGTGTGTGCATATATGTGTGTGTTTTGTTTTGTTTGTGTGTGTGTGTCTCGGGGGGAGGGGGCTTTCCATATTTGTCTCTCACCTTTCTTTAGACACATTTATAAATTAACTAATTAAATAAATCAATAATGAGATATATCATACGTACACCAAGCTAAGCAAAATGACAGCATTCGTATCACGACTATATATGCTATTAATGACAGACGCGCGCGAATGGTATAGGCTACTCCACCATTTCTCAGTAAATTGCTCCACTACACTTCTCGGCCACTACCTGGGTGGATCTATGAAGCGATCGTCAAGCCTCCTTTTTTGATGACGTCACGTCATGCAATGGTTTCTCCTACAGTCGTCTGTGCCCAGTACTGGAAAAGCTGTACAGGGAGAGAGGAGGAGGAGGAGCTGTCAAAGTTTTTCACAAGGAAAAAGTCGTTACATTTCAGTCAACTCCAGATTTTTTGGTAATAAAGTGGGATATCGCGTGGGGTTATCATGAAATGATAACATTCCCCATCATTGTCGAATATCGAAGTTTTTTCTTGAAAATACAATGGCAACGCAATTTCAACTCTGGATAACTCTTACCTTCTTGCTGTGCCCTGGCTCATGTGCTCTGCCGGAAAAGAAAGGTAAGCCAAGGAATCTTTCTGGGAGAAGTAGCTACATTCAGTTTTCTAGTAGTAGTTCTTCATAGTTGAAACGTCACATTTTCGTACAGGGCCACATAGAAACTTGATCCAGCGTGGGAAAAGTTCTTAGTGGCTCTCATTTAAAGAATGTGATTTTTTTGTGGTTTAAGTTCGTGTTACCCATGTCTAAAATGCGTCAAAGTCTCACCGGAATGATAATAATTGTTAATAAAACGTAACAAAACAAAGGTAAGATAAAAGAATGAACACATTATTTCCAGTTGATGGTGCTGCTTCAAAGGGATTGCGAGCGTAGTCTAGGACACCTATGGATTGCTTATAATGCATTAAGAGTTATTTGCAGGTGAAATGTTATCTTGATGATTATTTGTTTACACGTACTTTAGTACCATAGGAAAATAAAACAGGCTATGCATTATTTGTAAATGTAATGTTTTTGTTTATAATGTATTACTTTTTTGTATTACCTTGCATGTATCCTATTTTATGCGATGTAGTGTGACTACCTTTTACGAGGACTTTGTCTAATGAACGTTGCAATAACAAAAGCAGCGTTTATAATAGGCTGCGAAGTAAACAAAACTGTGCATTCTGCAACTGAAGACAATAATGCCTCAGGCTGACAGCTTAGTTTCTCCTTGATTTTTTTCTGTTACCCTATAATACATCTATAGTAGGCCTAAAGGTCATGGTAGTGTAAAAAAGACATTCGCACAACTGTCTTGACTCATTTCTCACTGAGCAAAAAGCTAAATAGAAAAAACATCTCATTGGGAATACTATCCTATACATGGGCTACTAATAGGTAAGTGAAGGTCTTGACCTATACACTATTTAAGTTTAACAGTGTTTGAGAACCCAACCAAAACTTGAGGGGTGGTGGTGAGGTGGGGGTTTATACAGTTACTATAATCCAAACAGTTTATGGTTCTTGCCTGTAATTATATTTTGCACTGACCTACAATAAGGCGCTGAGATTATAAAACTCATTTATATGAGATTGAAGGAGAGCACATTCCAGATTTACCATGCACACCAACTGCCAAAGCGGCAGTGCGATTAGGATCATTTAGGAACGACCAGTTTGGGAAAGAGATGGTGACCATGGAAACCCTACCCCGGTCACACCCCCACCACCACCACTGCCCCGACATTTAATTCCTTTTGCCATCAATCTTGATTACGCTTTTTACACTGTTGTTTCCCCCCAGAAAGCAGATAAGCTTAGTGTGTGTGTGTGTGTGTGTGTGGTGTGTGTGTGTGTGTGTGTGTGTGTGGGGGGGGGGGGGGGGGGGGGGGGTTAGTTTAGATTGTTGTTAATCGCTGTTGTGATCTTTTGGGGTTTTGCAAGCCTTGAGGGCTACTAATTCAGTGCTTGCATAAGAGACAATTTTAAAGGTTTTATTTCTTGTATCGACTGGACAGATATTTCATATGTTTGCTAAACCTTCAGATATTCTCAAACCGTTTTCTTTTTTTCACTTCTGCACCAATATAAAATAAACAACAACACCCGCAGGTGGCTGCAGTGTAACCGTCCATCCATTGGACAGGAAGCTTATCTTTGACCGTAATTGGAAGAGAACCGGACCAGGAAATTATAACAAAGACAAATGACCCGTGTTGTGTCAGTGTGTATCTCACCCACATCACTTCCAACACTGTGGTGGCTAAATTGAAATCACATCAAATGACGACAAGACGATTATAAACCTATTTAGTGTAATGCGAAAGTTTCTGTATGGGGAAGAGATTAAGAGTGTGTGCTCGTTCTTGGAGAGGAACCTGAGATGTGATAAAACACACAGCAGTAATAACTCTCCTACAGGAAGTGTGACAAGTGTCTCGTAGCCACTGACAGCCTGTTGGCGTATGTGTGTGTGCGTGTGCGTGTGTGTGCATGTGTGTGTGTGCTTGTGCTTTGAGGGGGATGGAGAGTGGCATAGGACCTTTGGATAACAAAAACACCTGTCTGCATGTTAGTCATCTTAGCGAGTAGCTGTCAGCTGTTGAGAGGTTGAGTTAGCAAAAGACCACACATCCGTAGGTAATAACCGCTAATTTATGAGCTCAGTCGGGAAAAACACTGATTAGAATCATACCTTCCCTCTTGTCTTTAGAGATGGCACTGTTGTCCCAAGATTACGCTGGAATGTCTATCTTTCTATTACATTTTTTAACAGTTTTCCAAATATCAGTCCTCTTTTAATTTAGACCCCTGTTTGTCTGACTGGGTGAAGATATGAGGTCAAGCTGTCTGTGCCTTCATCTCTGCGTGGAGTACAGGGGGATAACCTGTGATGGATCAAACTAATCACGGGAACATGTCCACTGCTAAACCCTTAATCTCTTAGTCCTTCAACAGACACGCACACACACACACAAACAATCACATACATGCACGCATGCACACACACACACACACACACACACACACGCATATTGTATAGCTTATCGTTTGTGTAGGGACAGGATAAACTGCTTAAATCAATATGCTTTCCGGGTCCTGCTTCTGCTTCTTTCACTGGCTGCCCCCCTCTCTCTTTATACCTGCTCCCTGCGACTCATCTGCTAGAGCCATTGTTGTGTGGACATGTGACTTCTGGGTTGCAGCCATTTTATTAACCCTTCCCCCCCCTCCCTTCATCACCTCTCCCCCCCCCCCCCCCCCCCCCCCCTTTCTTGGCTTACCCCCCTTCCTCCCACTAGTCTTTGATGAACTACACTGTACCTCCAGAGCTTCACTTGCAAGCTGGAGGCTTTCTGCTTTTAAAGGGGGTGAAGCAGGGTGGTGGTGTTGGGAGACAATGGTGCCTCCATAGCGGGAGAACAGGTTGTCTCTAAACAAGGGGGGCCAGGAGGGGGCCGCGTGATAGTGTACCACCTTTATGGTGTGGTAGTCAGATGCGGTTGTGGCTGTCGGTGAACCAGATGCTATGTCGCTACGCATCGCTAGACGTGGAAGACATCCTGGTGATGGGAGTCCGACGGCGGCATAGAGAGAGGATCCTGTTATTCCACTCCATGTCTTTCAACCACAAGGATGAGGCGGCGTACGTACAGACTACAGAGTCGATTGTTTGTTCTTTGTTCGTGACTAGCATATTGAGGTAACGTCCAAGGTGGTGCCTTGGATGTGACGGCTCGTTGTCTTGTTTGAGATTTGGTTTAATTCCCAACCCAAGTACACACAATCCCATATCAAATAATACATACGGAATTGATGGTGTATATGGCTAATTCTGCCTTCCATTTCAACTTTATTAGTATCACCGCTTTTCTTAATGTTTTGTTTATTCAGTGTCAACATGCATGGACAAATGCAAACAGCTCCGTTTATGTACATCTCTTTTGCATGCTATTGCTGTTATTCACAGATTGACCCGGACCACCGTGGTTACTTATTCAACCAGTTGTGTGTGTTTTGTTTTGTTTGTGCACGGTGACAAAGTCATCCGTTGCGTTTATGGCCTTTCCATGATCCAACGTCCCCAGTGGAAAGAGACGTAGGAATTCAGGCTGGGAAAAAAAGGAGCCCATGTGCTATCTCCCATCTCCTCAGGTGCAGTGTGGTGTTCACAGGGAAAACAGACCAGTGATCCATGAGGTGCTGGTCCAGCCCCCTGTATGTGGATCTGTTGTGGCATGTTTTACATGCTCAAGGTTTTGTCAATGGGATTTTATTTTGTTACTCCTTCATGTGGAAAATCAAGCTTCAGTTTTACCATTATATTCCATGACTTTGCAGGCGGTGATTCAATGAAAGAGATACCAGTCTAGAAGCTAGACTGGTATTCTGAAGGGTTATGGTTTGTGAATAATGTAGTTCATTGTAGCTTTTATTGACAGCAGTATGTGTGTCTGATATATTTTAATATTCATACGTAATTGCAAAAGGTTCCTGAGGTGAATTAAACTGAAGGTACAACCGTCGCCCTTGAAGTATTTATAAATAATGGTTATAAGGTTATCCACATAATTTCCCCCTGCATGACCAAGTTTAAGGACATACTTGGTATCACAATATTGACATTGAAACCTCCCCTTTAATTGGCAGATGTGGTTGCAGGCCTGCAACATATTTGTCCAACATTAACACCTGCCTTCTCCATGCCACATGAAAACAACCCCCCAGGTAATAGGTAACCTTAAATGTTCTGCCTCTAAATGTCCTGAAACCACTCACTTCTTTTCAGTCATCTTGGTACACGAAAGAGGTCTTTGAACAATGAATGAACAGAATGTATTTTGTAGTCTGCTGGTGTTTCACAGACTGGTAGTCCTGGGCTGCTGGCTGGGTGAGACATCGCTAGTAGGGGAAAGTGGGCAAAAAAACCTTTTTCTCACATTGAACAACTCTTGGCTCTCTCTCTCTCTCTCTCTCTCTCTCTCTCTCTCTCTCTCTCTCTCTCTCTCTCTCTCTCTCTCTCTCTCTCTTTCTCTCTCTCACACACTCACACACATACATACATAAACACATACACACATACACACAGACACACACTAAAACTGCTTCAGTAAGTAGAGCAGCGCCGCGTTTCACAGCCAAAGATGTTGGAACCAGCTGCCTTGTAGTCATATGGTTCTATATTCGGAGAGGGCAGCTCGATTTGCATTGGTAAGCAAACGTGATTTTGACAAATCAGATTCACTGAGGGGTGGGGTTTGGTGGGGGTGAGTAGGAGTACGAGGCTCAGATCAAAAGAGGAATCACAACAATGGCAGGAAAATCAGAGACAAAAAAACACATAAACAATCAGACATTGATGAGGTCTTTTATAGTTTTATAGTTCATGCTTCCCCAATTGTCACGAGCCGTGCTAGTCCTCTCATAAGCGTTGCGTTTGCCTCACTCAACTGTCAACAGGTAGAAGGCTACACAGTACTAAGCCCATTTATCCTGTAGACTGTGCAGAAGAAGGTGCGGCGTCTTTGGAAATAGCTGTACCCTCAGGTCCGTCTAGGCTTAGGATCTGCTTGCGCAAAAGAGGAATTCCCTACAGGATAGAAAACAATGGCTTTACAGGCAAATCCCCAATCCCGCCCATCTCAGAACCTTCTAGAAGAAAGTGTGTGTGTGTGTATGTGGTCTGTGTGTGTGTGTGTGTGTGTGTGTGTATGTGGTCTGTGTGTGTGTGTGTGTGTGTGTGTGTGTGTGTGTGTGTGTGTGTGTGTGTGTGTGTGTGTGTGTGTGTGTGTGTGTGTGTGTGTGTGTGTGTGTGTGTGTGTGTGTGTGTGTGTGTGTGTATTAGAGGGCAGTGACTGGCGTCAGGGTCTTGCCTGCCTAATAACCTTTTTGTCTTTTCTGTGTGGTCTAATTGGTCTAAGAAACTAAATAATGTGCTTAGGCTCTGACTCACTGCTGGTACTTTTGGATCTTATGATAACTAAAGATGTACTTTATTAATCCAAGAACAGAAGGATGCTAGATTGGAGGGAAATGATGCAATTTCTAAATGAAATCCTGTACCAGTTGATAATATTGAAAGTAGGGATCCCTACATATACTGATACTGACATTAGCTTAGTCAAGTTTCATCTAGTTTAGCCCGGTCTTGTCTAGTGTGGTGACTCGTCTATTGTTGTCTAGCTCAGTCTAATGTGGTCGATGGTCTAGCATAGTAGATCATTTAAGAAATTCTGTGGCTTTAATATCTCGGATATTTCTAGTTGTTACCCCTGTAAGAAAGGGCAGAGTGAATGGTTCATAATTGAATAGCATTAACTGTACGTGAGTGCAGTGGAGAACACACAAACATCAAAGCAGTCTATATTCAAAGTTAGTTTTAACACAGTTCCGGAAGATCTCGATCCGACATGTCCGCTATTTTTCAGCACTTGGCAACGAGCAAGAAAGTGTTTTCATTGCCTGGTGTATAAAGGCATTACACGCTCTATTGCACTGGGTGCGGTGGAGTGTCAATCAACATGGACAATGCGTTGGAATCTCACACAGGCGTCTATAGAGACATCTGCCTGACACCCTGAAACAGAAAAGCCTGTTAGATTAGGATGAGTGGTCAAGATTGTGCTTGCGCAGTTTGTGCGCACATCATACACTGAATTCTACATGAGAGGTTGGTAGTAACTTTACAACACATTAAGAGTACTCTGATTGGCTGGCCAGTAGCAGGAACAATCTCTTATTTTGTGAGGTCACGGGTAGAAAGAAAACCCATTGGAGTGCAGAGTTTCATACGCGAAAGTTGGGTAAACATTGACAGATGCAGACGGTTACCTGCTAACTGATATCACTCCTAGGGTGCCCTCATATAGGGAACTTGTCACAACGTATAGCCTTAGAGGAGCGAGAGTTGCGTTATAGTGTGAAACCTGGAAGTCATTTTGTATTTGGCCAAACATGTTGTTTAGTACACCAATAAATAGAAAGGGTTAGGAAAAGAGGCAAGGAGAAGAGGAGAGCGGGGAAGAGAAAAAGTGAAGAGAGGGGGGAGGGAGAAGAGAGGTGGAGCAAATAATTAAATAAAAGAACCTGTGTGAACGGAAAGTGCACAAAAGAAAATGGGGATAAACGATCTGTGCATGTGCAATATGCCGTCCGAGATCCATACATGGACCAGGCCAAAACATTTACCCCCCAGTCTCCCTGGAGACCCAAGTCATGTGGACAAAAGCTTCTTTTATTTAGGCCTGGGCTGTTTGCCTTGACACTGGCTTATCTGTCTTGCCTGACCTTAATGTGCTATGTAGACATGACTTGAGTGACTGTGTTATACAGCCCTATGTCAACAGTTGGAGGAAGGCCTCGTTTTGGCTTGCATTTATGAAGGCTGGCTCACAGAAATGAATGTAGATTGCAATGTGAGGAATGCAATTTTACAAAAAAAAGAAAGAGACTTTTAATGATGGAAATCCCCGTAAAAGCTTGTTAATGTTTTAATTGTGGGATTATCATTCTAGATAATCCGTTAAATCTCCCTGATCACGCAAATTGAATATGTTCAAAACCTAAGTGGCACTTTTCCCAATTGCCTTGTATGTTTCAGCAACGATGATACTTTGTTCTGCACAAAATGAATTTCCTGGTAGGACCATAAGCGGAACAACTTCATTACCCCATGTTGTCATAATGAGAGCCAGAGACCCGTAAAGACATGCACTTCTCCCTGCACCACTGGCAAGACTTTACCTTCCATAAAACACGCTAAAATGTAGCCTCGCCGTACATGGTTTTCCCACAAAAGAATGATATTTAACAACACAGCGTGTGTTTGCCCACTTTGCATAACAGCTTTACTAAGGCGGAATTGAAAAACAACCAGTGTTTCAAATGAGGGAGTAGGCTTCTTATGTAGACGCTATAGGTGAATGTGTGCTCAATGATAGGACAAACTGTAGTTGGATTAGTGTCACACAGCGACAGATTAACGCTGGATCTGATTCCCCTTCCTCACCAGGTCCTTGTTGAGCTGATTATCAGCAGGGGGTGGGCCCCAGATTTGTGATACATTTAATTGTAGTTTAGTTTAGTTGCAATCCAAATGTTATTCCAGGAATCATAAACACAACATATAAATGGCTAGAAGCATATCTGGGTTAAAGGGCCAATGGAACTGTTGACACCACCCCAAAAATGTGATCGCTTTCAAACAGTCAAACAGCAGGAATTTCAAGTATGCATTTCAGCCATCTCTAGACAGACAGATAGGGTCTTGTCGTTTGCGTGTGGTTGGCATTTGACCTTCGTATGGAACGGCTGCCTTTTAGATCAGCTACTTTTTCTTCTTGACTTTCTCTTATTTATTTCAACTTCTATTGTTGGCAATTTGTGTGAACTTTCATTTTAATGACTTGGCACTTATTTTGAACGTAGTATTTCAAATCAATGGATAATTAATGACATCCTATAATAACCTATTAGTGTGGCTAAACCTGATTCAACGGTGCCAAGAGATTGATGGGGTTTGGCCTAGGATTTGTGTTTAAACATTTTATGTCGTCTTAAAACATGGAGAAAAATCGACCTAAAATACAGCTGCCTTCAATACTTCAGAGTTCTATTCAGCGCAGTGCTTCATGTTGAGTTATATTGTTTTGAATCTACAGCGAAATTGTATTCCTCTCTGCCATGATATATGTTTTACTGAGCGAAACGCCTAGTTTTGGTTTTGGATATTGAATTTGACTGCTGCAGTTTAGGAGGCATTTTAGCGGCTTGGCTTTTGACTCTAGTTGTCCACTCCTCCAGGTATCTGGTAGTCAGAATTCTCTAATGTGGTGTGTTGAGCGTTTTACATACACACTGAACTCTGACTCTGAGCAAGGGCTCTGCTAGCAGTGTAGCTGATAGGCAAGGAAAGAGAATCGACTGTCCAAGGCTGCTGTTTTTGATGACTGACAGGCAGGCAGTCAGTCATCAAACAATAATGAACAATAATCTCTCTCTCTCTCACTCTCTCTGTCTCTCTCTCTGTCTCTGTTTCTTTCTCTCTCTCTGTCTCTCTTTTCCCCTGTTGTGAGTGGGCAGTGTTAAAACAACCGTCCTCCCCAGTCATCTTGGGTTTAAAAAACACTGCCAGAGTCATTGTTTCGGTAACTTTTGTTAACTATGTGATGTGAACGATGTGCTGTGAAGGGCCTTTTTTATGTCGGGAAGAGGATGACGCCCCTAGTGCTAACAATAGTCCACTGACGGAGAAGTTGTGGTTTCAGGTTTTCTGTGGATGAAGTAAAGAAAATGCCAGGTCTGTGTTCAAAAGCAGATGCTGGAGATTCACTTGTTTGTAAAATACTGGCTGGGTTTCAAGAAGAACCAGAAAGCTGTTAAACCCTGGGGGGCTTCACTTGCTTGGCACTCAATCCATCTCTGGCATTTGAGTTGAGTGTGTCATAATGGCAAGTCATAACTAAAATCTCTCAAGCTTCCCCTGTGTAATTTTAATTGGTTACACCAGTGGCAAAAACAACACAAAGTGTAACTTCAACTTGGTTTCATTGTTAATTCAGAAGACTGGCACTGCTGAGGTCATTACCCGGAGCCCTGTTGGTGCCTGAGCATTACCCACTTTGTTGCCCAGTGTGTGTATTTGGTGTGAGTGTGTGTGTGTGAATGAGGGAGACTCATTATTGGGGACTCGGGATGTAAGGCCCCCACAGAAAGCTGAGAAGTGGCGAGTCAGGCCTGAGCAATAGATGGAGGCTTTCCTTACTAATGTTAACACAAACCCCAGGCCTTTGTAGAATTTGCCTTTTATGGGGTCTCTCTCTTCCTCTGCCTTTCACTCTCTAGCTCTCTTTCTGTGTAAAAATCGCCTGACAAGGCTTAGTCATAGGGACATGAGTAAGGACGTGGCTAAGAGAGCTGTTGGCATAAGACATTGGTCAGATGACCTCTCCTTCACCTCCTCCTCCCAGCTATAATGCCGGCCAGCCATTAATTTAAAAGTAAGAGCCCCTTGAGGTGAAAGGCCTTGTCTTAAGGGCCTTCTTTATCTCTCCTAGACTCTGATGAGCTGAGGAGGCTTATCTTTGGAGTGTGTCCGTTGGTTGTAGGGACCTGGGCCAGCACTGGGGAATGGTTAGCAAAAAAACAAAAAACAACAACCGGGGGGATTTCCGAATCACAGCTGCTTTTCTCTCCTGCTGGAACTGTGAAATGTGTGGGTTCCTCTGCCTGTGGTAGTATTCTCTCTTTCTTTTTTATTGTTCTTCATTCTTTTTTCCGTTCTCTCTCTCTCACTCGCTAGCTCTCTCTCACTCTCACTCTCACTCTCACTCTCACTCTCTCTCCCTCTCACGTGTACTTTTTCACTTATTTTTCACATCTATTCCACAGGTCTTGGACTGAGTGAGGGCGGGGAGGGGAGGTGGCGGAGGTGGTGGAGGAGGGGGGATGAGGTGGAGGAGGGGATGGTGGTGTTTCAGGGGCGGGGGGGGGGGGGGGGGGGGGTGAGAGAGAGCAGCAGTGAGTTAGCGGCCGTGTGCCGGACGCCCACAGCCTCTCTTCGGCAGCAGCCTTCCTCTTCCTCTGCTTCCTGTGGGACTGAGGAGGAATATGGCTTTAGCAGGGAAGGATAAAGAGAAGAGAGGGAGGTGGAGGTGCTGGTGCTGGTGGTGGTGGTAGAGGCGCTGGTGGTGAGAGATTGAAACACTGCACTGGGTTTCTATGGGGAGTGTGTCTGGACGTACCGGGAGGAAGTGGGTTGAATGTCGAGGCATTTCAGGAGAAAATAGTCGGAATTTAAATAGGGGTCCGGGTTGCTGCGAAAGGGGGGTTTGTCTGGTAGTTTTTGTTTTGGAGGGGACTAATGGACCTTCCAGTGGAGGAAATGTGTGAGAAGGGTCTGGCTAATAATGTGCATTGCTTGATATGAGCCACAAGCATTGAGTCTGATGGGCGTGTTTTCGGTCACTGCTGGGCTTTAACAGGGGTTGCAGCTGTGTTTAACTAACTCCCATAAATCTTCCTGGTGCCCGGTAATTGTCCTGTCGCTTTTTTCCTCCACGTTACTTTTCCCCGTGTCATGTGATCATGTCGATTAGGACATGTTTAATAGGACATGAGTGCATCGTTGGCTCGAAAGCAAAATGGATATTGAGTTTAGAAACGGAAAGCCTCATATTAAGAGAAACTATTAGTTGTTACGAGTGTATTCCTCATACTACAGTTATGCATGATGCTACGGTTTTGGCCTGAAAGGGCTGATAGTCTTTTCCCAAGGACAAGATCGGCAATCGACTCACAAAAGTAATAGATTTTGTGCAAAATCAGTTGACTCCAACTTCAGCACTCAGCACGGTGCCTGGTGCGCTGACTTCCTATACGGAGCGGTATGGGAACCGATGGCCCACTGAGAAGCTCCCACCTCGTCTCTCTGAGACGTGCTCTAGTCAAATGAGGAACCGCACGTGTGAACAGCACAGTGTACACGTTCCCATGTGTTTGTACGCAACCTCGGGCCGTCGGCGGCGATGGAGCACCGTGTGCCGGTTTTTCCGAGAGTAAACATTATGATGGACTGGGCCGCAGGTATCTGGAGAGCCTCACTCGCTGCGAGAGAGTGCTCTGCCAGAGGGGTAGTGTAAACATCTGGCTTTTTTGCTCTTTATTTGGTCACTTTTAGGGAAGCTTTTAGCAGCGTGGAGCTAAGTCCATTCCCCCACCCTCTCCCCCCAGACCACGTCCATGCTCGGCACAAGCCAGCGGACTTTCGTGGGTTTAATTGTTTAGAATGGGCTCTGTTTAGAGGTGATTTATTCTGCTGTGCTTTGCTTGTGTTTAGGGGCGGGCGGGGGAAAGGTCGGTTGGGGGATTGGCGGGGGGTGATTTGCTTGTGAGCTACAGCTGGATGTTCAGAAAAGGTTAAGCGCCTTCAGGTCAGACATTTTTTCCACGTTGAGTCAAGGAGCTGAAAAGCTTGCGTCGCCTCTGATGGTTTTGACAGCGCTGCCTCAGAAGTAGAGCAACCTCCCACATCTTGTTAGGCTAAAAATATAACAACTGAAAAAAAAAACATTTGCTCCCCCTTTCTTCCTCAACGTGTGTATATGTATGTGTGTGTGTTTGTGTGTGTATACATAGTTGGAGACAGAGTGTGGTGGGGAAAATACCACACTTTCTCAAACTACGAATACACACACACACACACACAAAATTGGCTGTGAAACGTAAATACAATTTAAAGTACCCACTCCCCTCCTTCATCCCAGGGGGAGTCACCTCGCATCTGTTGTAGCATCGTTGGAGCGCTGTGTCTCACTTACCTCCCCCCTCCCCCCACACTGAGATCAACTTCCTGCCATGTCGCAGCCCTCCATTCATGGGGGGACGGAGAGGAGTAGGAGGAGGAGGAGGAGGAGGAGGAAATGGAGGAGGAAGGGGAGTGAGCATATATCCTCTACTCTATAGGAAAGGATTCCTCTTTTTCTTTTTTTCAAGAGGCCCCAAGATGTTTTCTCTGAGGGATTGAGGCATCTCCCACGCAGAGGAAGATGGGGCCCCCTCCTCTTCCCCATCCCCTCCCCTTCCCTCCAGACAACAGAGAGCAGGATATCAACGCTTTGCTCCCCTTCCCTTCCCCTTACACTACAAAGAGTGTGTCAGAGTACACAGTACACCACACAAGTAGGACAAGATATGGCCTGCACACGGGTGTTAGTTCCGCTCCGCTTCCCTAATCTATTCCAAAAAATGTGTCCCAATGATATTGGATGGCGATGCTTCCGCTGGGCCGAGCGATCTGGAGCGCAGGAGGGCCGCCTGGAGCGGGATGCACAGGAAGGGTTTTATTTTCCTCGGGGGTTTCATAGGACTGTTTGTGAGTTTATGCATCTCCCTCGAATCCCAGGCTCTGGCCCTGGAAACTTCAGGAAATGTCCCCTCCCCCTTCTTAAGGAGGCTGATACCCATGTGTCAAAGAGGGCCAACAATCAACTATATTGTATTTAGTAAGCTTTTATGGGCATTTATCCACAGAGCTACTGTGATTTTGTTTCTTTCAGATAGAAGTAATTGATGAGCAGGTAGGGGGAAGACATCTTGCTCAAGGATTCCTACAGGACAGGTGGACTGCATTCATTGGGGTTTGAACACAGAACCTTTTTACTTGGATCTATACCCCTGTACTATAAATATATTTTCAATCTTTGTTGTCAGTGTTCATATCAGCCTTCCCATGATCTGCATAATCAAGTAAATAATCATTATTACTGTTACAGTTTAAGTATTGATAGGAATGCATGTCTGAACATTGTAATTCATCTCAGCATCTATTTGTTTTAAACACCAAAGCACGCCCTGCCGATTTGGTTATGCAAGATGCTCGCCGGTGATTTCGTTAACTCGGGGGAGTGAAATAAACAAGAATGTCAATTAGCTTTGTTGCTTCCCTTTAATTATGTATAGGGTTTCGGACAATGCAATAAGAAGACTCTGGACGCGGGTCTAATTGAATCTCTGCCCGTGACTGAGAGGAAGAAAATGAGTCTAGGCCATTTTCTGTTGTCTTTTTTAGTCAAGTAGACCACTGATAGCCTGAAATGTATAGTAGTGGGCCCAATTCACCAAAGGAAGTCATTATATGGGCCTTTTGCAATGATGATGATGATGATGATGATGATATGTCATTGCTGACAACTTGTTGACACTTTACTCTAATGGCCAAAAGCTGGAGAAAAGAGGGAAAGTTTGTTGGATCCACTTACAATAAGTTAAATGTCATATGTTTACTCAGGTTTTTTAGACTGTGTTGTATTTGCTGTAGGAATATCTGGTTCACTGCAGTAGGGAAATATAAAACCTTGGTGTTCGCAAGACAATGAGCTATATTTTTAAGTGGAGAAAACGTTTACTGTTTGGACATTTGCATAATACGTCTCGTGGCCATATGACCCTTGTAAAAATAGAGGTAAATTAGATTTTACTTACAAATGCTGTAAGAAATAGCCCTGGGACTTCTCACATAACCTGAATGGTACTCCCTCCCACCAAAATAAATGTATCTAGTTATTGTATATTTTTTTGTAAAGATGATTCATTATGGCCGTTGAAAATGTTAGACGCAAAATTATCTCAGCCTCTGGCATATTATTTGTGGAAGTCTATATAAGTCCTATAGCCTGGAGAAACAAAAACAAATCTCCCCATGCACACACCCCCTCAAACTTCCAATACTAGTCCACAGGCAAACATCAAAAGCAGTATGTGACCACACACTGCAGTGAGCTTAGATGACAAATGAGCCGGTTGGTTTGGTTTTTTATCGCGTTCTGTTGGGCTCAGCAGTGGCGTCCAGAGGGTGTACCCTGATGGCATCCGTCACTTTTGTTTCACTGGCACGTAACACACACACACACACAAAAACACACACACACACACACACACACACACACACACACACACACACACACACACACATACACACATACAACATTCTTATGCAAACAAAGATAGGTGGCATGGCTGATATGCAACAATTCATTATTGTGATAGCAAATAATGTAACATGATGCACAATCGAATTCAAAACACAATGCTAAAGAATCCTGCTGAGATTCATTACAAGAAAGTAGATCAGAGTCAAAACTTTTAGTTTTAACTCTTCTAACCCCTTGGCAATAAAAAAATTAAACCTTGTCGTGCAGATACAGTCCCATTAAAAGATGAAAATAATGAACCAAGCGCTCACTTAACCCCACGTACATTCACACACACACACACACACACACACACACACACACACACACACACACACACACACACACACACATATACACACACAGACAGGCGCACACACACACAGATACACCCTGACACATCACACACGCAGATACGGATGCACATGCGGTGAGTTAACGATGGGCTTGTCCTAGCCTCCTGGCCAAGACGTGCTGTAAGATGGCTGGCGGAAGTGTAGCAATGCAGATCTCGTGCTGTGTCACGCTACCGTTGAGGTCATTGCATGTTACACCCATGGTGTGGTACAGGTACAGGTACAGGTTTGGGTTTTTACTGTGTTCTATTTGATGAGTCAAGGTCTAACCAGGTACGAGGTTTGTGTCACCATTTCCAGGATGCATCATGGAGCAATGAGTTATGGTGTGTGTGTGTGTGTGTGTGTGTGTGTGTGTGTGTGTGTGTGTGTGTGTGTGTGTGAGTGTACACAGTGTGTTCTCATGGAGAGGTCAAGTCTCTTTCTCTCTGTCTCTGTCTCTGTCTCTGTCTCTGTCTCTCTCTCTCTCTCTCTGTCTCGATCTCTCTCGATTTCTCTATCTCTTGTTCTGTTACTTTTTATTTTATTTTGCTCTCTCTCTCCCTCTCTCTCTTGCTCTCTCCCTCTCACTCTGGTCCTGTGGTCCAAAAATGAAGGGAGTATACATGGCAGTGCAGATTCTCAACAAGTCACGTATTCACACTGTGTATACACTATGTGCTCAAGGAGAAGTCAACTCAAGTCTCTGGCTGTCTCTGGCTCTCTCTTTCTCTCACTCTCTCTTCCTATCTCTCTCTCATGTGTTGATGTCCAATAAGGAAGGGAGAATACTGTTATGTAAAATTTGGTTATTTGAACCATAAAACATCGCTGGAGTAATCAACAACCATATGTAGAAGACTATTTACTTATTTATTTGGCATACAAAGAAGCCAAATCTCAGCTGCAGGAGGAGAGTTTGTTGTTGAAAGTCTTTAGGTACATGTTTACATGCATCAAACCCTCATGAATATTTAGGGGACATAATTTACATAACTACGAACACATACTTTGGCAACCTACATATGAGTTAATTAACTCTGTGAGCTGTTCATCAATCAGGAGTCAAAAGAGGGCCATGGTGTTCATTTCATTTCCGCTAATTTTTCTTCACTTGTTTTTGTATTTTATTGCATTCGTATTCCAGCTGTGGTCTAATGATGACCTCATGTTCATCACAGTTTTCAGTTGTCAATGTGGGAAATAATTAAGTGATAAGTGATGATTACATCTGGCGGCCCTCCGCTGGATAATTAAAACGGCCATCTTGCTTTTCCCCCCGTCTGCCATGGTTGCCTAGGAGGCGTTAGCGAGTCCGTTGGCTGAACCCTCAGGGGGTTCATGTCAGGGCATCCCCCCTCAGGGACTGTGGGTAATGAGGAAGGACAAGCGTGTGGTGGAGCAAGACAGCTGTTAGCTGCTAATTCTCACTGATCCATGGTCCCCCTCTTCCCTCCTCCATCATCTGGTCAAAACAACAAATGAGCAAAACAAGAATCTTGCCATATTTCTGAGTGCAGTTGGACATCTGGAGTGAGGGTGAACGAAATGATCCGCCATCTTGCCGTTGTTTTGGATTTGGGGGAAAATAGTTAATTGCTTGCACGGCAAATAAAATGTACCACATGAGGTGTGTCCACATCGTTGCGAAAATGTGGAGTTCATCCTGCTGTCGAGTGCAGACATGTTTTGGAATGCATGCCATGAATTGTATGGTGATGTTTCCATACAAGGACTATCATATCCTGCTTAATACCAGACATGCTCTAGTCTATACTTAACTACATGCATTAGTCTTTTTTGTAGCACACTAGTTGCACACACGGTATGTGTATGTGCACGAGATGTGTAAGTGTGTGTACCCCATGTTGAAGTGTGTGTATGTGTGTGTGTGTTTTAAATGGGGGGATACAATAAGAACTCAGACTATAGACAGCTCACTCGAGGCCTCCTTCTCAAGTGCCAGTCAGAACCTGTCTGACCAGCTATGAGGGACAAAGTTGAAAACCATAGTATTGTTTCCAATTAGACACACACACGCACGCACCCACACACATGCACACACACACACACACACACACACACACGCATGCACACACACACACACACACACACACACACACACACACGCATGCACACACACACACGCGTGCACACACACACGCGTGCACACACACGCGTGCACACACACACGCACACACACGCACACACACACTAACACACACACACAGACACTTAATACATTGGTACTGTAAAGGTCCCCTTTACATTGTGAATGATCCTCTTGTGTATTATGTATGGGCTTATCACTAATACTGACCTTCATATCCAAACATACTGGGTTGTGTAATGCCTGAGGCAATTTTATCAGACGTAGGCGTGTCCAACTCGCCTATGTCTATCAATGGCTGCTTTGTTATTTTCAGTAAAAATCCAGAGAAAGTTCAGGGATCAATAGCCAGGTTGAAGCCCAACTAAATTACTAACTAAACTAACCCTTCTAAAACTTATATTATATAATATATATATAATATATATCGGTATATATATTAAATATACCGATATAACCCAAAATCAGCCAGTCTAATTACCATAATCTTATTTAAATGTTAACATGTAATGAATGTTTAAAATAAAAGTCACGTCTTTCCCTTGAAAGCTGACAATAGTTGGTTTCTTAAGAAGAAACAGCAGTGGCACAGGCTGCAGTGGTTGTTTTAACTAGCTAAGGAATAGCAGTGGAAAGAGCCAGCCGGTTGCCAGGACTAACACGTCCAGCTCCATTTGACTCATGAGCCAGTGTGTACTGCAGTACTGGGATCTGTCCAGTCCCCCCAGTTCCTTTCAGATGCAACCCAGATCAGATATTTCCCACTGAGAGTGGGCCAAGTAATGACACTGCAGACCAATCACACACACACACACACACACACACACACACACACACACACACACACACACACACACACACACACACACACACATGCGCGCACACACACACACAAATACACACAGACACATTCCTCTATCCAGTGTGTTACATAAACGCTGCAAGCCTTTTCCTATTAGGAAAGAGTACGTGCTATCTTGGCATATCAGCATGATAATGTGAATTATTGCCAAGTAGGTTACCCATGATATCGACTTTTTCATAAATATGTTAACGGGATATATATGACTCATACATATAGTCATGACATGCATGATTGATCTCTTCAGATTTTTTATGATTAACTATTTGGCAGACGCTTAATGTCATTAATGATCAGGTTGGGGTTTAGTATCTTGCTCAAGGAAACGGATAGAACTGCGGACATCGGGGTTCGAACCAAGAATATTTTGGCTAACCACTAGAAACTATTCTGCCCCCTCCACTATGATACGAGTATAATGAATGATTTGTGTGTGTTTCCTCACAGTGTGCCAAGGCATCACCAACAAATTCAACCTGCTGGGCTCCAAGGAGGGCCACTACCTGAACTTGGTGAAGACGTACAGCAACTGCACCGTGGTGCTGGAGAACCTGGAGGTCACCTACATGGAGGAGCACCACGACCTGTCCTTCCTGCGGGTACGCCATTGACTGTACACCATATGGACGTAGTGTCCGGGATGTCCTCCATTGGTTTACACACGACTGATGGGGGTTGTGGATTTGCCTTCTACGGAGGACGCCTCGCAATAGTCTATGGCCAAAACTCATTTATATTCAACCCTTAAGAACTTTTTAATTAACTAAAACTGTCCATTTGTATAAGCCACTAGCCACTGAGATCCTTTCCGAACAAGGAAGAAAGAATTATTGGCTTTGGAATGCGATAATCACATTTCATCCTGTAGACTTTGAATGGGGGCGGGTCTTTCTGCATTAAACTCCCACGGGCCGTTAGAGGAGCTGCATATTAGTCTCTGCCCTCCAGGGCTTCACAAGCAGGCGGTCATGGTGGCCGCTTGGGGCATGCTCGCAAGAAACGCCAGCGCAAATCATCATTACTGTCAGATAAACACACACGGACACACCATCCTATACACACACTACTACACCACAGCTGTTGAATGGATTCTACTGGTTCATTCGTTTTTCTTTCCACTCCGAGCCTCTTTGGTGGTCTTGGCGGAGGTTAGCGCTGCAGAGCGGCGCTGTGGATCGGGGACACCCCTAAGGTCTCCTGTCCCTGATCCTCCTCTCGCTTCGGTGGTGATGATTTAAGAGAGAGACCATTTCAGACCGGCTCCCTAGCAACAGAGGTTTCGTCAAGCAGTTCATAACACATAACCTCATACGTCATTGGAACCCCCCACCTCGTTCGACGCGGGTGTGAAATCCAAGGCTATGAAATCCAAGGCAATGATGAAATAGCGCATGCATGCACAGTTTCATCTGAAACCATTTACAGTGAACTCGGACACATGTTAAGACATTAATGAGCAGGTAAGGGGGTTAGACATCTGGCTTGAGGATTCCTACAGGTTGACAAGAACCTGACAAGAACAACAACAGTAGCCAGTTTTGTCTGGGAGTCAGAACACCCTTATCACTACACTATCCTGCACACAGGTGAAATAATATAAATAAAATACCATGAAACTTAGTAACATAACACTGACCAGACGAGTACTCGTCAATTAGTCTCAAGAATCAGACTTTAGATTAATGATAACAAATCTGATAGCAGACTAGCTCAAATCTGGGTAAATGGTGTGTTTTAGGGGCTTCTGTAGAACAGCCACTTTAGAGATACACCTATTAAAATCCCGTCCTGAAAGCTTTATCCACTTGCGCAAATGACTTTCTCTTCGGTAGAATACCTCCGCAATGAAACAGGAGGATCCGCAATGATGCATCAATAAAACAAAAAAAAAAAAAAGAATCTGCCAAAAAAAAGTCATGACTCAACGATCCCTCCCCCGGCCTGTGTGCTCCAGTCCATACAGGAGGTGGGGGGCTACGTGCTCATCGCCCTCAACACAGCGTCACGGATCCCCCTGGACAACCTCCGCATCATCCGGGGTCACTCGCTGTACATGGACAACTTCGCGCTGGCCGTGCTGCTCAACTACAACAAGACCATGGGCGTGGGGACCCGGGAGCTCCCCCTGATCAGCCTCAAGGGTGTGTTCCTCTCTCTCGCTCTCTAGTATCCCCCACCTCCCTCTGTGTCTCTGTCTCTCTCTCTCTCTACTCTCTAGTACCACCCCTCTCTCTCTTTCTGTCTCTCTCTACTCTCTAGTACCACCCCTCTCTCTCTTCTGTCTCTCTCTCTACTCTCTAGTACCCCCCCTCTCTCTCTTTCTGTCTCTCTCTCTACTCTCTAGTACCCCCCCTCTCTCTCTTTCTCTCTCTCTCTACTCTCTAGTATCCCCCCTCTCTCTTTCTCTCTCTCTCTCTCTACTCTCTAGTACACCCCTGTCGCTCTCTCTGTCTCTCTCTCTACTCTCTAGTATCCCCCCTCTCTCTCTTTCTCTCTCTCTCTCTACTCTCTAGTACCCCCCCTGTCGCTCTCTCTGTCTCTCTCTCTACTCTCTAGTATCCCCCCTCTCTCTCTCTCTACTCTATAGTGCCCCCCTTCTCTCTACTATCTACTACCCCCCCCCCTTTCGCTCGTTCTCTACTCTATAGTAATGTATGTGATTGAGATCGAGAATATTTTATGGTTTTAAGTTTTTGAAAGAAAGAGAAAAACTAAATTGTATGGTTTATTTATTCTTAGATTTTTTATTTAAAGCAAACCTACAGTGAATTCAGACTTCAGATGTATAAACTAAACTCATTCAGAAGCAGGTAGGGGTAAGGGCATATTGCTCCAAGGTGCCTACAGATAGGCATCGGAAGGGTTGGGGATCGAACCCTCAACCTTTCCGCTTGGTGTCAGAACACCAACCTAACCTAAGCTTCTCTGTCCTGCTCTTTTTTGTTACGGTAGAAATTCTCAAGGGAGGAGTGCGCTTCGCCAGTAACCAGCTGTGCAACATAGAGACGATACAGTGGAAAGACATCGTGAACTACGACAACAAGACCATCATGGAGTTGCCCAAGCCCTACATCAATCAGCTTTGTGAGGACTTCATCATATAATATATATGTATACAGTATATATGTAACGTGCTCTTTATAATGACTTTAATTCTCTCTCTCTTCGTGCAGGTAAAAAGTGTGACTCAAGTTGCTACAACGGGTCCTGCTGGGCCCCTGGTGCTGAGCACTGTCAGACCCGTAAGTGGCTCTTTCATTTTATCGAATGTGAATTGAGCACAAATTTCGTTGAATGCAAGTTATATTATGATAAAATATGCAAAGTAGTGCGCGCACGCACACGCACACACACACACACACACACACACACACACACACACACACACACACACACACACCGTTACTCTTGCAAATCACCAGGGTTGTTGGTCCCCCCCCCCCCCCTTTCAGTGACCAAGTTGACGTGCGCGCAGCAGTGCACCAGGAGATGCAACGGAACCTCCCCGAGCGAATGTTGCAACGACCACTGTGCTGCCGGCTGCACCGGACCCAAGGCCACAGACTGTCTGGTGAGACGGGCAAACTGTTTAAATACATTAAATCACAGAGAGAAAAAAAATCACACGTATAATGCTCCCTAAGATCCTAACAAAGAAGAACCCCTGTTTTTATTGTTTTTATTCTGATCAGAAACAAATATTGTTGAGCGCCTCACGGGCGGAAGGTCTTTTGATGTAAGTCAGGGTTTATTTGACAATGGCGTGAGGGACTCTGGTCCTGCTCTCGGTACAGCTGTGAGGTCTCTAGAGAGGAATGCTGTGTTATTATTAGTGATGGACTCTGTTATGATCCCCCCCCCCCCCACCCCCCAATGCGGCGCAGGCTTGCTTGCACTTCCAGGACGACGGGACCTGCAAGGACTCGTGTCCGGGCCTCATGACCTACGAGCCCAACCTCCAAGAGCTCGTGCCCAACCCCAACGGGAAATACAACTTTGGGGCAACCTGTGTCAAGTCTTGCCCACGTAAGCTCCACTGACTATCTTTTTTTTTCTGCCTTTACATTTAGTTCATACATAATAGATCATAGAATCCTTATAATAGAAAAGGTCCTCCACTGCTGCTTGTTAACAAAACATGTATATCTGGCACAGGAAATCGTGAACTTTGATATTGCCTTAGTCTTAGATAACCAAGGTAAACATAAAAGCTGATGTATTCACTGTGCTAACATGAAATACCTCACTATTTGATTTGCATTTAGCATTGCTCTCAGGCTGTTAAACATTCAGTATGATCTGTCTCCTACTGAGTTTAATGATAAACCCCACGACCCGGGATAAGAAAATGATTGAGTTTTGGGGAACGTGTTAATGCAACAACTGTATCTCTTTATAACTGTTTTGAACACGCTGTTCAACTGTGCGCGACTATAATACAGAATGTCATGGAGTCAAGTCAGTTAATGCTGTATTGATGCGTGAGACAAACTGTTTTTGTTTTAATGTATTAATTGTTTTTAACGGTGGGTCCTCAGATAACTTTGTGGTGACCGACCACGGATCGTGCGTGCGCACCTGCACCGGTAACACCTACGAGGTGGACGAGGGAGGGGTCAGGAAGTGCACCAAGTGTGATGGACTGTGCCCGAAAGGTACAGAGGGAAATGATGTCATTACAATAACATTGACTGATCTCATCGCTGTGTTCCTTATGGCTTTATCTTTTGCCACACCTGGACGCTCTCAAGCAAGTGTATTGCCCTTGTGGTCTATAAAGACATAAGAGTTGTGCACTGTGGTTCATTTCTTTTCTTTTTGTTTTGTTTTTATTGTGTGTGCGTGTTTGTGTGTGCATGCTTGTGCGTGCCTGTGTGTCCGTTGACAGTATGCAATGGACTCGGTATGGGAAATCTGGTTAACGTCATCTCCATCAACGCCTCCAACATCGACTCTTTCAGAAACTGCACCAAGATCAATGGCAACATCGAGTTCATCCACACATCTATCTATGGGTGAGGGTTGGAGATTGGATACAAAAAATAACAGCAACTCCATTAGCGCGTTGTGCTGCAAACACACAATTGTAGCCGGATAGTTGATCACTAAAGAAGGCGTGTATGTTGTTGTTGTTGTTGTTTTTAGCGATGATTTCACCAAAACGCCCAAAATGGACCCAGCTCAGCTCAATGTTTTCAAAACAGTGAAAGAAATTACCGGTAAGACTTCGTAATACCGGTATACGTCAACCTCACCGTAACAACCGCCTGTTCTGTTACTTTGCTGTCCTGTCATTAGTCTTTTGTAGCTGCTGGTTGATTCCTGCTTTGTGATTGTTTGTGTTTTTTCACACGTGACCGCTCAGGGTTTTTATGGATCCAAACGTGGCCAGAGAGCATGACATCACTCAGCCCCTTTGAGAATTTGGAGATCATCAGGGGGCGGACCAAGCGGTACGTTACCCCCTCATCAACAACCCCCTCCCGTTTATTCGCAACCTGAGGAGTCATTCATGAGGAATGAACGCCAATCCATGCGTCATCCAATGGAGTCCTTTCTTAGTACCGCCCATTCATTCACGTCCTGCATCCTTTCCCTTGCTCTCGGCATGTTATAGGGTGAGCCGTAGCCTGGCTATCGCCCAGGTGGGCATCTCCTACCTGGGCCTCCGCTCCCTGAAGGAGGTCAGTGACGGAGACGTGTTCATCACCAAGAACCCCTCCCTGTGCTTCACTGGCAAGCACCACTGGAAGGGGCTCTTCAAGTCGGACAAGCAAATCGCCAAGGTGGAAAACAACGCAGATATGGCCGCCTGTGGTAAATTGAATTGATCCATTTTATTATATTATTATATAAAAAAATACATGTTTTTCTGACTTTATTTATATGGCACTTTTCAAAACAGTCACAAACTGGTTTACAAAACCCCAATCAAATCACGATAAAAAAAAAGTGACAAAGATAAAAACAATTCAGACAGAATACAATTCCTAATAATCATGAGCTATCTGATTGGCAGTGCGTATTTGCTGATCGTTGGTTCGCTTGGTGCTTTTGTAGCTCTGCAGAACAACACTTGCGACGTGAAATGCACCGAAGACGGCTGCTGGGGCCCGGGCCCCACCATGTGCTTCGCTTGTCGGGACTACAGCCGCCACGGGAGCTGCGTGGACTCCTGTAACATCCTGGAGGGGTAAGAGGAGGAGGAAGGAGGTGGAGGAGGAAGTGGAGGAATCCGGCTTTCACTCTCATTGACACTACACAACCCCCCTTGTGTTGCTTTTCCTTGATCCTTGATTTTTATCAGACCAATAAACATTCAGATCTCTGTGTCAGATCTGTGTGTGCTACAGTTCACTGCTAAAAGTGTCAATTTTCACTGTTTCCTGTGAAAGATAAGAAGATTTGGCATTTGGAATTCTCTTATCCCCCTTTTTTTATATATAATATGGCGTTGTCCTGTCGTGCTTGACAGGACAACCCTCATATCTGGAGTGACGTACTCATTGACAACTGTTTGTCTTAGGCAACGTCTGTCAAACATTGAATCTTGTATCATTTCATGCTTACAATTTAACTCCTGGCCTTAAAATTGGGTTCATCGGTTTTAAAATTTTTCATCCAGTGTGACTGTTTGAATTGACAAACAATAAAGTTTGCTAGAGTTTGCTAGCTTTCTTATATTATTACTGTTACTTTTCCCACAGAGACCCACGGGAAGCTGTTGTCAATCAAACGTGTGTTAAGTGCCACTCTGAATGTCAACCTCTCAACGGAACAGCATCCTGCAGTGCTCCTGTATGTGTTCCCCCTATAACCAAACCATACTGTCCCAGTACAACCATAACCTGAATGACCACATACAATCAATGCCCCCTAGACATCAGTCCATTTTCTTTTCTGTTTTGTGTTGTTGTCAAATATTTCTAAAATTGGGAGAAATGTGTTGATGCATTTTGCATCATTACTTTTAACTTTTAACAAATTATTTAACTTTTATTTAACTAGATAAAGCCTCATTGGGATTTAGAATCATTGACGAATAAACTTGCTTTCAAACTATACTGTACTGTAGAGTTTAATGAACCAAAATGAACACTGAGTTCAGGTCTATTACATCTACAGCACGACTACAGCTTCTTTGGGAGGAGCCGGCTACTGATGTTTTGTTATGTCCCTTCTTCTTCGTCGTCTCCTTCATCTTGGTCTTTGTTTTCTTCTTCTTCGTCTCTACTCCTCACTTCCAGGGTCCTGGAAACTGCACAAAGTGTGCAAACCTCCAGGATGGCCTGTTCTGCGTGTCCCGCTGTCCCCAAGACGTGCAGGGGAAGGACGAGAGCCGCATCTGGAAGTACGCAGACCACAGGAACATCTGCCAGCTGTGCCACAAAAACTGCACCCAAGGGTGAGTGCAATTCCCCCACTTCAGCACACCGTCAATCCTCCCAATAAGATGTAACCCTGTTATGAATGAGACACGTTGGACACGTGGATGTGTCCCTGGATTTAATTGGGTTTGTTGAGAGAAAGCAATCATGGGGATTGGTGCCCTAGCTCGGTCTCCTTTGGCACCAGGCAGTTTTTTATTTCCCCGTTGCTGAATAAGCTGCTTACTTGGCCTTGTTGTTGACAAGATGTATGGTCGGTTAGGGAAGTATGTGCTAAGGTGCTGTAGCCCACAGCTCAACGTAATAATAATAACAGTGGTGCTCCGCTGTGTACATGTCAGCTCTGTCACTGGACAAGGAACTGTGTGTGTGTGTGTGTGTCAGTGTGTGTCAGTGTGTGTTTGTGTGTACGTGTGCATGTGTGTGTGTGCCAGCGTGTGTTCTTGTGTGTGCTTGGGCATGTGTGTGTGTCCTTTTTTCCTTTGCATGCATACATGTACACATGCGCATATACAAATATGTGCTTTTGTGTGTGTGCCTAGATGTGCGTGTCTGCAGGTATGTGTGCGTGTGTTTCATCACAGGTCTCCTACGATTCAAAGCAATAGTTAGTTACATCAGAACAGGTGCAGGGAGTTATACTATGTTGCTCCTATTGTACTTACCTACATATATTTGTGTTTGAGTATTTCTCACAGATTTTCCTTCTCATCACTTTGAAAGCACAGTTTAGTCTAGGGCCACTGTTTTTATTGTACTGCAGACAGTACACATCTTCAGAGCTCTTCACAGTTCTTTATCTGGGTTTAGATTATCCCCTGCCCTTACATACACAAAAGTACCATTGTAATAACACAACAGTATTTAGGGCGGTCAGGGTTAAGTATTTTCCTGTGCGGTAATATAAGCAGGCTCAAGGCAGCGGTATGCCATATTACCACAATTATAAAAAAAAATGCCACAGCCCTTATATTACTGACTCAATCCAGATTATTTTAATAATTCATATAAGGATTTTACTGGTCTGTTCTAGGGTTACCGCGAATGGTCGATGTAAGGGTTACATCCACGCAGAAAATTTAATTAACTAATCGTTTTTTCCCCTGAACTAATATTTTTCATTTCTTAAACGGTTTATTTAGTTAAATCCACATTTTATTTTAATAACTCACATGCAATTTTTATTGCCTGTGCCAATTGAGTGCACAGGCAAAGTCCATGCAGGTAGATAGGTAGAGAGACAGGTAGGCCATCCAATAATTTCATTCGGGCTGAAAGAAATCTTTACCAGATAGTTTTTCTTTTTTTGTCAGAGCATTTGGTTTATTGATTAGTGGTATACAGAGAATTTCAACAAATATGCTTCTAAAATGCTTCTTAAATAGCCTTTAATATGCCTTTTGTTTGATTATACCAATGCATTTGTAGTCAAAATAAAATGAGCATACTGTATAAAATTGTCCATTGTGCAGCCCTGTGCCTTATTAAGCGGTCAACACATGATTAGCCTTTTGAACCGATTCCTCACTGTTGACGTGAAAAAAGAGTAGTAACTTGAAGAAAAATACACTAAAAACAGAAATCCTGATATAGTGGTTGTATAGCGATATTGTAATAACCTGAAAGTGGACGTGTTGCCAGTGCGGCATTTTGATGTTTCGGAAGTTGTTCCCCCCCCCCCCCACACACACACACACACACACACACACACACACACACACACACACACACACACACACACACAGCCACATTGTTTTTTTCTGCCTGCTGTTTGAATTCCAGAGCTCGTGGTGAAACAATACACATTTACACACAATACACAACAATACACACACATCTATGCGGAGATTCTAGCTAGTGTTAATAATAAACAACCTAAATCGTCAGCTGATTGCCTGATTGCAAGAAGCAGAAAAAACATTATGACTTTAGATGTGACGCATACATAGTTCATTAGAACAAATCACCTACACATTACCGTCTGTGGTTGCTCTGTCATTCCTTTGAAAGATTGCAGCGCAAGGCGAAACCAAAACTGTATGCAAGACAGATGGCTTGCCATAAAGTCATTTGAACTTACTTTATTTATAGTGTTATTCCCCTCAATGTTTATGGTTGTATATAATAGCCATTATGTGTGTATTATGTGTCATCCTGTCTATATTACGATTCGCCATTTCACCCTCATTAATCCATCTGAAAATGTGTTTTATTAATATTTATATATATTTGATATGCTCTGCTTTTTATTTGCTGATAGATGCCATGGGCCTGGACAGAACGGCTGTCAACCCAAACGGTAAGCAAAGTAATCAGACCGGATTCCTTTGCAGTTCAGGGCACAGTTCAGGGCACGCAGATAACCACTAGAATGTGTTATTCTATGCTTGAGGTGCAGCTCTCTTCAGTTGAATTTAGCGACAGTTGATTCCCAGCGGAGGACAATAGTTAATAATCTGTCTTCAATCCACTGCCATCCTCAACAGAGCTGTTGACATATCAGATGAACAAAGAGATAAAGAAACTGAAAATACTTTGTTTCACAGTTCAGCAACTTAAGAGATATTTGACAAAGTCCTCTCTCTCCCACTTTTGTGTTTGTTGCCAGTCAGAGTAAAGACAAATGTACACGTTGAATATTAATATCAGTAATATCAAATATATATATATTTTATTTATTATGTGTTATTGTCCTCTCAGCCCATCAGGGCTGTCCATGATTGCGGCCGGCGTGGTCGGCGGCCTCCTGGCCCTGGTGGTCGCGGCCCTGTTCGTCTTTGTGTTGCTACGGCGACGCCACATCAAGAGGAAGCGGACCACGCGGAGAATCCTCCAGGAGAGAGAGGTGACAGATTAGGGGAGGCTGTGTTGACGCTCAGAAGTTGTAAATTACACAATATTTGATGTAGAGTATAAGAGTACTTGTTCCTCTTTATGAAATGTTACAGATTCATTCATACATCTTCACATTTTAATATACTCACAGGTATTTAAGATACGATAACAATCCCTTAAGGGAGTTCCACAATGTATGGACAATGTAGCCATTGTCCGGCTAATGCACCGTCATTAGCTAGTATTAAGTCATTTCTCATGTCTTGATCTATTCTTGGATCTATTCATTTGACTTTTCAGTTGGTGGAGCCGTTGACACCGAGCGGCGAGGCGCCCAACCAGGCTCTGCTGAGGATCCTCAAGGAGACAGAGTTCAAGAAGATCATGGTGCTGGGCTCCGGGGCCTTCGGCACCGTCTACAAGGTACCAGCAGCCCTGTGTGTGTGCTGCATACTGACCGACTGTAGCGCTGAGCTGTAGTTTGAAGCGTCGGGCAGCAGCAGAGAGCTGGACGGGTCTCGGGAGTAAAGTGCGTGCGTAACCGAGGAACCCACCTCCTCCGCGGTGCCATCCCTCATCCACATTGGCTGTCCATCTTTCTATAGCAGATCATGCTTGCTCTTAGTGGGGTGTGCACGTGTGTGTGTGTGTGTGTGTGTGTGTGTGTGTGTGTGTGTGTGTGTGTTTGTGTGTTTGTGTGTTTGTGTCCATGTTTAAGTGTCGACAATTACACGTTACGACTCGTCAATGCACACCCTTAGCAGGTCGGTGCACGTTTACATGGGTCTTACGCTTACGTATGTGTGATGCCTATGACATGTATATATTTGAATATATACATGTAATCTGTGGTGTGGAAGTATCCACAGCATTGGAAGTAGCGTGATGGTTTATCCCTAACAGGTGTCTTGTCCACACAGGGCCTGTGGGTTCCAGAAGGGGAGGACGTGAAAATCCCCGTGGCCATCAAGGTGTTAAGAGAGGCCACGTCACCGAAGGCAAACAAGGAGATCATGGATGTAGGTGTATGGCTTTAAACATCCCATCAATCAGTCCATTATGGGCTCCCTGTCACACTGTTCAGTGTAATGCAAAGGCATGTTTTATCTATGTATTTCACCCATCTACTTATATTTACAATAGATGTATGCTAAGCTTTCAAATATCTTTAAACCATTGACACAACACTTACTGGAATATATACAAGACACTCATCTATGGAGTGGATTAGGAATATTTCACAATGTACTACACACACTGCTGTAGTACTCGCCACGATTCAAATTTCAGCGTCATGTCTGCTCCTAATAAGGACCACATGCGTCTGGTTATGAAACTAATGACATTAGGTGAAGGTGAGGTATCCAGTTCTACACCAGTATTCCCTAGTGGAGAGATGCAGGAAATAGGATTAATGTGTTGGAGGGTTGGGTCTGTGAACTGCTAATCCAGGGCTGGGGTGATGCCGGCTCTGTTGCCATCCAAAAGAAACAACACAAAACAACATAACACAAACCCAGCTCTGTGTACGAGCGGTTTTCTACAGTATATCTAAAGTGCATCTTAAGCACTGAGGCTTTTGCGGTCATGTTGCTTAGTCATTCCACATCTGGTATTTGAGGCGGACACCAGACATCCTCTCAGCCTTTTAATTTGAGGGCAAGGAATACTTGGAAGAATTTGGCTGACCTCTCGCTCTCTATACTGTATATAAGTTACTACTACTACTCATGTAACAACTACTTATACTGTCCTATAAAATCGAATCTGCCCAGTTTTGTGTTTTGTGCTGTGGGAAAAAAAACGTGTGTGACTCGAATTAACGCCTCGAGGTTAAAACACAGGGTTGGGGGTCATCTCCAGGAGCACAGCCTCTCTAGAGCCAGCAGGGGTGGTATGTCCGGATAGCCAACATTCTAGCGTTATCAGGCCTTTAGCGTTAGTAGCCTCCATATAACCTGTATGCCCAGACACACAGCGGTAGCCTACATATTTGTTGACAGAAGAAGCAGCTCCAGTTGTAAATCTTCCGGCTGAATCAGTCTCTCCACTTGAGACACAGACACACACAGAGGACGTGGTTCTTCTGAATTAAATCTTATCCTTTTATAGCATGTATTTGATTGTTTTAATCGTTGTTTTTTTTACATATTTTCTTATGTCCTTTTTGCGCCTGAATGGACCGGATGGTGAAGGGGAGTGAAAGAGAGAAGGAATTATGTTTATCATAGCATTCTGCCTTGTAGTGACCCCGGTTCGGAATCAAACCGGGGTCAAGGCGTCTTGCCTACGTAGATAGCACACTAGCATGTTATTGTCTTTAGTCATTATTGTCACTTGTTATGACAATTCAATTTGTTGACACATTGTGATCATTAACAATTGGAACATCTTTTAACAGTATTGTAACCCCCCCGTAATAAGATTAAAAAAGAACTACCACAATACAGAAAAGACTCACAAAGTATACCTCCTTAAATAATAACAGTAGACCGTACCATACAGTTACATCAAACATGTCAGAATAGAAGAGATATGCAAACATATTAAATGCAAAGTTAACTCAGGGATCGATCAATGGGTCTTATCTATTACATTTATCACATAATTCACATCGATAATACAGAGTCATCAAGACAGTGTAACACAGGTCCAGAGGTCCTACCACGGCCCACTATGAAACCTCAGCCTCTCCAGATGGAGGACTTCACCCAGTTTGTTGTCTTCATATTTACTATATTGTGTGTGTGTGTGTGTGTGTGTGTGTGTCTATGCAGGAGGCTTATGTGATGGCCAGCGTGGACCACCCCCACGTGTGCCGTCTGCTGGGGATCTGCCTGACCTCCACGGTACAGCTGGTCACACAGCTCATGCACTACGGCTGCCTGCTGGACTACGTGAAGGAGAACAAGGACCACATCGGCTCCCAGTACCTGCTCAACTGGTGTGTGCAGATTGCAAAGGTAAGAGAAAAAGAAACCGAGACAGAAAGATCATTTGGTTGGGTCATATTTGTAATGATTCCGATTGTTTGTTTACATGTGCTGAAACATTGGAGATTGTTTCAATGCTGCTATGTGTCTGTCTTGTGGTCACATTTGTGTCTAAATGTTAAAGATATTGTGTAAATATTCAAAATAAGTGTTGTGGATTTAGCTTTAAGTTGGTTGAAAAGTCTTCATAAAATGACGTTTCAAAAAAGTTTAACTAAGGCCACTGAGCAAATGATAACTGAGGCTATAATGTTATGATAAACTATTCTCGTTTTTTATAAACTACACTGTGGCATAGTCCAGCCTAATCAAAACAACACCTATAAGGAAGCGCTGTTCCCCGTCTCTTTATCTCCACACTTCTCTCGTGGCCCGTGGCCCGCCCAGGGAATGAACTACCTGGAAGAGCGCCACCTGGTGCACCGAGACCTGGCCGCCCGGAACGTTCTGGTGAAGACGCCGCAGCACGTTAAGATCACTGACTTCGGTCTGGCTAAACTCCTCAACGCAGACGAGAAGGAGTACCACGCAGACGGAGGAAAGGTGAGGCCCTCCCAACCCATCTCAAACCGTATCGTTATCGTTAACCTTAAGCAAGAATATAGGTGGCGTTGGTATTGGTATATAAAATACATGCAGGAATATATTTTTTGAATTGAAATCGTACTGTAAGGGACTGTACGCACTTTGTCCTTGACTTTTAAAAAACCTCATAATTGCACATCTGTTTTTGTTGTAGATGTGCATCTCCACTTACCGAGGGCTGAGATGTATTGCTTGTTTGCTTTCAGACAAGACGGTTCCAAAACATCTCTCTCTCGTCCCTTCATCTTCTAGCAATCTTTCAATATGTGCTGCTAAGGCAATCTCTTTACTCCACGTCAGCCCGGCTTTCCCTTTTTAAAACACTGGCCAGCGAGGCTTATTCTCAGCGTGAGTAATGGTCTTCGCTCTCTGCAGGTCCCGATAAAGTGGATGGCGCTGGAATCCATCCTGAACAGGACCTACACGCACCAGAGTGATGTATGGAGCTATGGTAGGTCTAATGCAACACAATGCTGTGCATGTTTGCTATACCGCAGGAATAGCGTAGCTACGAGATTGATGGGTGTCTTCAAAGCATGTCTGAACTGAGGTTAGAATTGGTTAAAATGTATGTGATGTGTGTGTTTTGACTAGTGTTTAAACAGCACAGATGCTAAAGTCTCAGGTAAAAACAAATTTTACTTTGTAAAATAATATTGTTTTTGTGCAGTTGTCAAATTTGGGAACAGAGTAATGGTCTTGTAGGTATCAAAGGTTTCTAGAGAGGTACTAAAAGCCTACGCAGAAACGAGCCTCAGATGGACAATATTATAAATATTATAACAAAAAAATAGTTGCTCCAGCCACCACATGCCAGAAAGCATTTGTCAAGTTCAGGAACATATGCGCACACGCACGTACACACTCCCCCCCACACACACACACACACGCAGACTCATACAATACATAGAGACACACAAACAATACACACACATATCATATAACACACATGCAGCACACCCACCCACACACACACAAACACACATCATATAACACACAGAGACACACACTTAACACACATATGCAAACAACACACACACATATCATATAACACACATGCAGCACACTAACCCACACACATAAAAACAAGCATCATAGAACACACAGAGACACACACTCAACACACATATGCAAACAATACACACACATATCATATAACACACATGCAGCACAAACACACACACACACACACACACACGCGCGGAGCACACGCTGTTCCTTTCTGCGGGTCAGCCCCCAGAACGGTCTCTAGGGTTTGATCAGGCCTTCCGCTCAATAAGGCGAACCCATCAGCAGGACCTGGCAAGACTGACAGAGACTCTCTCTCTACCCTCCCCCCCCTCCCCTCTCCCCTCCCCTCCCCTCCCCTCCCCTCCCCTCCCCTCCCCTCCCCTCCCCTCCCCTCCCCTCCCCTCCCCTCTCTCCCCTCCCCTCCCCTCCCCTCTCTCCCCTCCCCTCCCCTCTCTTCCCTTCTTCCTCTGCAAACTCTCCAACGCACATACGCATCCTGCTAACTCCCACTGCTACAGGGCACGGGGCCAATGTGTTCAGATGCTGTGCGCTATTCTGCAAGCGCACATCCTGTTGCTAAATCAAACTGTGATTTGTTTTTGTTTTTGTTTGGTCATTATCTTGGGAAAACAAAGTACAGCAGAGTCGCTGTGCTGGCGTTGCTATACGTTAGGATGCGAGTATGTCTGATAAGCTCACCTGTGCCTTGCTTCTAGGTGTGACCGTTTGGGAGCTCATGACGTTCGGGACGAAGCCCTACGACGGCATTTCCGCCAGTGACATCGCTGGGGTCCTGGAGAAAGGCGAAAGGCTGCCCCAGCCGCCCATCTGCACCATAGACGTCTACATGATCATGGTCAAATGTACGCAGCAAAATGAATGAATGAATGAATGCCGGCTACTGATGTTACGACTCAAAGCCTGAGTCAAGTACCACTAATATACTTCACAGTCACAGCGTGCTATTAATTATGCTGTGCTGGGAATGATCAGCTATAGGATTGCATGGCTTCCCACATAACCCAGGAAGTGATGTCACTGATAAGATCTGTTGATGTCTCTGGTTAGGCTGGATGATTGATGCAGACAGCCGACCACGTTTCCGGGAACTCATGTCAGAGTTCTCCAAGATGGCACGAGATCCTTCCCGTTACCTTGTCATTCAGGTACACTCTCGCCCCTCACATGCTTTCAATACCAATAAGGCTGGTAACCAGTAACGTTTTAAAACTGGAGGACGCCATGAACTCAACTTGTGTTGTTTGTTGTTTTCAATCGCTGATCATGATAAGATTAAATAAATAAACACATCCATCTTTGTAATCTCGACAATGCAGAATGTTGTGTGTTTATGGGGCTGTGGAAATCACATCTCATTGGCACCAGCTAGTGGTCAAAACATGACAATGATGTTGGTGTGCCAGAGACTTGCAGACTGTAGTGAGCCACTCATTAACTCTCTTATAAAATAATATAAAGAGTAAAAACCTATTTATGACGGTTTCATCCAAAGACAAATATACGGTACAAAGCCAACACGTTCCTCCAAAGTGACTTACAGTGAATTCAGATACAAGTCATCAAGGAGCAGGGTAGATTAGGCTGTGGACAATGGGTGAGCGAACCCAGAAACCTTCCGGCTGGGAGTCAAACAGCCTAGCCTCTACATCCTGCCACTTGCTATGCAAAGAGAGAAAGACTCCTTTCCATACAGTGTGCCAACCTTCACTCTAAAGCCCAAAGCACATGGCAAATATAGACCAAAATAGACTTGAGTCCTAAGCGATGCGAGCAAAAAAATACAGACCACAGATACAGATTCACTCTCCGTGCCGCTTTGCTCCATTAAAACAATATGATTATATTTCTTAACAGTTTTTGCTGTTTGTTTTTTCCGTTTCCAGGGCGACGACAGGATGCACTTGCCGAGCCCCATGGACGGCCGGTTCTATCGCAGCCTGATCAGCGGCGAGGAGATGGACGACGCGGTGGACGCAGACGAGTACCTGCTGCCCCAGCAAGGCTTCTTCACCAGCCCCAGCACCTCACGCACCCCACTGCTGCACTCCCTGGTAGGCTCCACCTACCTGTCTGTCTGCCTGTCTGTGTGCCTGTCGGTCTGCCTTTCTGCCCGCCTGTCTGTCTGTCTGTTCTGTCATTCTGCCTGTCTGTCTGTCTATCTGTTCTGTCGTTCTGCCTGTCTGTGCTTCTGTTGGTCTGCCTGTCTGTCTGCCTGCCTGTCTGTCTGTATGCGTGTCTGTCTGTCTTTCTGTCTGTCTGTATTTCTACCTGTCTGTCTGTCTGTCTGTCTATCGTTCTGTCTGTCTGTATGTGGGTCTGTCTGTCTGTCTGTCTGTATGTGTGTATGTGTGTGTGTAGGTCTATCTGTTTTTCTGTCTGTGTGTCTGTGTTTCTGTATGTGTTTCTGTCTGTCTGTGTGTCTGGAAAGAGGGTTAGAATAAGAGGGTTTTGGCCTGGACTGGACCTGTAGATGTGAAGCTGTCACATGTGCTCTGTCTTCCATCAAAATCATAGAGAAGAAAAAGCATTACATTTCCAAATGAGGGCGAAATATAGTTGACTGAAGGAAAATAATACGTTCTGGTGCAATAGACCATAATGGGATGGAAAATTGGGGTCGCGACTCTGATTTGAGAAATTCCTAGGGGCACAGCAAGGAACATGACCAGGTATACTGTTCAATAATAGCTTTAATAAAAAAACATGTTCACTTGTATGGTCTTACACTGTTGCCCTGATACGCTGTGGCCATGACATTTATATTTATTTAAGTAATTTAGCCTGAGACGCTTTTATCCAAAACGGCTTACTTCAAACCTTGACATGCTGCGGTCTTGAAACACTAAAAAACACAATTTTAGATGAATTGGCTTGATTCACGCCAGCTTATGTCTACACACACAACAGAGTTCAACTGCTCATCAGCATTTCCTTGAAACAAGACCGAAAATAAAGCTTTTGTTTTTCCTCTGAAGCAGTATGTTATGGTTGCATGAGATCGAATTTTAATCATGAGTTCTGTGAAATGCACATTCTGCATATAAATCACTTAATCCCAAAGACAGATGGAAATAAACTCAAACTCTGTTTTGGCATCAATGAATGAACCCCCCCCCCCCCCCCCCCCCCCCCCCCCCCCCTCAGCGGCAATAGTACCAAAACACGTTGGACTTGATGCTTGATGGCTACCAGCTCTATCTGCAGAGACTGTGAAATCAAATAGGGCGTACATGCAGATAGCCACAAGAGTGAATCTAATTGGCTGGGCTTGAATATCTCTACAGCCTGTCGTTACCTGGCCTGAACCCCAAACGACCAATTTTATTGGTCCTCGTTCTGTTGACCCATCACCCAAGGGACTCTCCCCCCCCCCCTCCCCCCCGCCCCCCAAGTTTCTTCTTTTTCTTCTTCTTCTTCATCCATCCTGTCTTCCATTCAACCTCCCACTCTTCACCTCTTTTTTTCTTTCCCCCCCCCCCTTTCTCCTACGTTTCCTCCCAGGTGCCCTTTTGATTAACACGGGAGGGTGGGTGTGTGTGGGGGAGGCGAGGCGGGGGTGGACAAAAATGAGGAGAAGTAATTTACTCTGGGTCCTCCAGTTCAGTCAAGGCCAGTGTGTACTGTATGTGTAGCCCCCCACCCCCGGCCGCGCTCCTCCATGCCGGGTATCTGGGTATCAGAGCCTTTAGCTGAAAGCCTGTTTAGCCCATATAGAACTTTCAGCTTTGATGGCCTTCACAGAACACTATTCTCAAAAAGTCCCAAGAGGGGCCGCCTCACTCGTATCTGTTTTCATGAAATCTGTTTTCCGTAGCATCATTGTTGATACATATAATGCATGACACAGTGGGTTTCAGTGAGTGGAAAAAATCTCCCACGTGCTTTACAGTAACAACAACAGGAGAAATCCCCTCAGCGCTAGGCTTGCGGGGCATTTGATTGTCCCGGGAGAGATCATTCCAGGGACGCGCCGACAAGCTGAGCAGAGCGATTTTTCTTTCTCCCATAATGCAGCGCTGGGTAGCGGGGGTCTGGAAGCTCTCACGGCTGTTCTCGAACAGCCCAGCGTCTGGACTGGGGGCTCTAGTCTGTTGAGCGATTAGTTCCTTGGAATCGGTGGAAGGCCATTCGTAAATGGACCAGGGTGAGCCGAGGTGGGGTTAGAGACGCCGTTAAACGAAAGCAGACTTTTGTTTTTGCCTGGTTAGGTCCTTACACAGTTACAAGGAAAGTAGGAAAGTTACTACGTATGAAACAATGAAAAACAAAACGATTTGTTATATATTTATAAACTATTTTACATCCAAATCGAATCAACTCACTTCCTCTACTGGGGAAAGAGATAAGTTGTGTAGTGATGGCGTTAACGTGTGCAGACCAGCAGACTTCAGCATTTCAACCATTCATATGATCACGTTTCCGCCCCTGTTGCTCCAGAGATCACACAGCTGGCGGGCTTTAGTCACTTATGTAAGAGCCAATCAAATCCAGATGGACCCAATCACATTCCACCTGCATATTGTCACTGTGCAGCTTTACTTGAGACTACGTTACATTCATTTGCTGTTGTTTTTTTATAGGCACAGAGAGTAAAACCATATGTAGTCTATTGAAAGGGGACAGAGCTATTCTCCTTCCAGTCTGCTAGTGAGAATGGTAGTGAGAACAAACTCATTAAAGTCACAATTCTAATGACAGATACATACATTTTAATGAAGAAAAACAGTTGTATGTAAAACGATGTATTCGTCTGGGCTAACAGAGTGTATTGTAAGGGAATGCACTGGTGCCCAACGTTTAATGAATGTTTCTGACTTGTGTTGCAGAGCCTCAACAGTAGCATCGGGACGTGTCACAGCAGAAACGGCTTCATGGTAAGTAGGTTGCGCTACACAGTAACAGCAATAAGACACACACTCCAAGCACTCCTCTCGCTTTGCTGCTTACAGCTATGACTCCTTACCTTCTTCAACTACTGTCAATGATGTTTAATATTCATCTCTTTTAAATGCGTATTACTATCTTGTACTTTTGCCGTGACGCTCAAAGTTCCCGTCCGGGATTAATAAAGTACATCTTATCTTATCTTAAAGAATATCAATGTATTTCCCTCTAGTCGAGATAGTGTGGTGCATGTCTGTCTAAGGTCCCCAGGTCGTAACTCTGTCGCTCCTCTCTCTCTCTTGATCCAGAATGGCTTCCCAGGCAGAGAGGGCAGCCTTGTCCTGCGTTACATCCCTGACCCCACAGACAAGTTCCTGGACCAGGACTTCCAGCCTGCTCCAGGCGAGTTCACTGATGCTTTTAAAGGGAGCATTTTGTCTCGGTTTATTCTGAAAGAAATCTCAAGAAAGAAAGACATAATCGTATAAGTTATTATGATAGCGTGATCATGCCCATCCCCTGACGACCCTTGTTTTAATATTTTTACCATGACGAGTATCTAGTTGTCAGTCGATGTGGCTTTTAACAAATTGATATAGTTGTCAAAGAGTGATGGTGATGTCATTGGGCTGTCATTGGTCTGAAATGCCATTTAGGTGTCCTTAAGAACGTTTTTTACTTTGTTCTGAAAGTAAAACTATATTGAAATATTCGTGTCCTAATAAGGACATAAACCACAGCGATGTAAAACTTTCATCGATACTAGCTAATATATCCATATTAATAACTATTTGACAATTATTTGAAATGTATTTCCTTGCCACTGTGTTAAGAGTGTATGTGTTAACTGTGTGACTTGTATCTCCCCCCTCACTACATGAATCACTGACACACGCGTGTGTGTGTTAACCATGTGACTTGTGCGTCTCTCTCCAGACTACATGAACCAGAACGGCGTGTCGGACGTGATGAACCCCAACTACCAGCACCCCGGGCCCCCCCGCAGCATCCTGCCCCCCATCTCCTCCTCCGACGACACCGAGACCGAGTACCTCAACTGCTTCAAGGAGGGAGCCGAGGGCCCCGAGTATCTCAACGAGATCCGTACCCCCCGGGCCCATCCCCCCCGGGCCCATCCCCCCCGGGCCCATCCCCAGATCCACGCCCCCGCCGCCATCCTCTTGCCGAGCCCCAAGGGAGCGGTGTGTGCTGGGCAGAAGTACCAGCCGCAGAACAGCATGGACAACCCTGACTACCAGCAGGACTTCAAGCCCACCTTCAAGACCCACGCCAACGGACACATCCCATTGGCCGAGAACACAGAGTACCTGGGCCCAGACTGAGAGGCTCGTGTGGGGGGGTACAAATTAAAAAGAGACACCTTCTTCTATGGTGGAAGGGAAGACATTGTTTTTCCCCCTTTTTTATCTATAAAGAGAGATGTATCTCTCGCTCTCTCTCTCTCTCTCTCTCTCTCTCTCTCTCTCTCTCTCTCTCTCTCTCTCTCTCTCTCTCTCTCTCTCTCTCTCTCTATATATATATATATATAAATCTATATCTATATGTATATATATATATATGTATATGTATATATATATGTATATGTATATATATACAGATATATATATATATGTTTCACCCCGAAGAATCCAGTGGCACAGCTTCCCATGTAGCCTGCATGCTGTCAAAGCTGTATTTCAGTCACGCAAAAGCTTGCCACATGCCCAAAGAGACTGAAAAGGGGAACTAAACAAAAAGCTGGAGGATACAGAACATCATTATATAACCAGAGAGGTGGAGTGGCGTTGAGTAGAGGCCAGCTTACCGCACTCACCGCCAAGTGTCGTAGCTCATTTCTGGATGTGCGGCCGGGGATCTTGACGGCATATACTGAACGCTGTGGTCTGAATGTACCAGTGGAGAGAAGTACACAAGATAAACTGCGATAACACACTGTCACATTGAAGGCGAACAACGGCGTTTTGTAAAGGGATGAACGTGGCAGCTAATCCAAATAAAACAGCGGAAGGTACATGTGTTGTCGGAATTAGAAGCATTACAATTTAAACAAGTGAATAAACAATATGGATGTGGTTTATATACAAAAGGGAAGGGACAGCTTTTTTATTTTTACTGTTTGTAACAGGTTGATGCTGGACTTAGATGTGAATCGTTTGAAAATATCCTTGCTTTGTATGGTGAGGAGTTAAATACTGTTTTTGAGACACTTGGACGACGCACTTCTTGAAGTAAGAAGAATGGTGAAACAATAAGATCCAATGTTATGAGGCATTTCCCGTTTGAAAGGGAACCCTGCCAAATATGGGCTTTGAAAAATGTCTGCCTGGCTTCAATTGTTGAAAGGAAATACAGTCGATTTTACCAATATGAAGTTGTTGCATAGCATAGAAAGCCAATGTATTCAATAAGTTCAATATTGTCTATAATTAACTGACCTGCACAGAGGTCTCCCTTTAATCTTCTGCATGGCCAAAGACATTCTTCTACCAATCTCATTCTTCAGATAAACAACAACAACAACAACTGATCTTCTATTCGTCAGTGAGCCACTCGACAAACCTGAGCATTGTCACTTATTAGGGCAGTGTCAATAGACAATAACAAATAGGTCGTTCAATACCAAAACCTTTATCTAAGGCCGTCGACAGAGAAGAGAATAAACATGTTTGGTTTGTCTTGAAAACAGGCTCTTTCTTGCCGACTGCGTCCTATCTCTCTCCGTTCCCCTTTCTACTGTTCTATTCACCATGAAGCCCACCCCGCCCAGACACCCAAAACATGAAGAACGATGATCCACTCATCATAGTGAGTGGATTACCAATGCTCCTTCAAACAAGAAGTGGGGGTGGTGTGTAGGACTTTCAACTCTCGGGCAGAAATCAAGAAATCACAGTTTCCATCTCTAATGTTATCATTAGTATGGCATCCAGAATGTATAATCTCTTCAGCTCTTCTGGTGACCAAACTTCCCATGTACTACCCAAGGATATCCTCAGCCATAGGAATAACCTTTTTGAATGTGTGTAGTCACTGTGATGTTCCCTTTCAAATGCTGCAAGGAAATGTATGTCCGCTGTTGGCATTTGGATGCAGATGTTCCGACGTTATGTTTTATTCTACATTTTATGATGAAAACAATTATACCATGTCTACTGTTTTACACGGAGTTTTATGTGTTCATATAACATCTATAGATCTGCTCGTGGCTTTAATGTCTTGTAGCGACGCAAGAGCATACAGTCTAAAAGGCAAATATCTTTCCTAGTTTTACAGGAATATACTGTTGTAGCAACTTGTGAGCCTATCCACTTTTTCTGATTTTACAGGTACATGTAAATAAAAGAGAGATTATGCTGTGTATAATATAACTCATAGTCACCTATAATTTATCATATCAGTACATGGTTTTGGCCACTTTATTCATTGATATGCAATTTTTTTTAACCTACACATTTTGTATGTTTCTGTGGTCATCATTTGTTATTAGTGGTGTTGCTATTAATTGAAGTATTTGACATGTTATAAGAATAAAGCCAAGGCTTATTTAATGTGGTCTGACTAAATAAATACTGAAATACCTTTTTGTAATATATGCTTTGGAACAAAGTCCTTATATATAGGAATTCTGGTTTCAGCTAAACCAAACCAACCGAATAACTTAAGGTAATACCTTGACAGATGGACTAATGAAGCAAAGGTTGGTCTGTAGAGAAGCGCAAAAAATAAGCAAAACAAAAACCATTCATAAAGCTGACAGTAGAGGGCAGTCGTGACCACAGATGCGTGATACCGTGCGGCAATTCAACCCCGTTTCGATTGGTGGCAGTACCCACCCACCCGAGCAACCCCCCAAAACAAACGAATAAGACTGACAACAAATCGCAAAACTTTACCCGGCCGGAGTGGCAGTTCGCGTTGACCCTTTTGATACGCAGGGATGGGGATCTTAACAGAGAGGAGCGATGTATTTGTACTTTTAATATTTATATTTTTAACCGAGAGGCATTACCAATGGGTGAGTTTGTTAACGTTGTGTTTCGCAATTATTTTAACATGACTCAGCTGGCTGACTGTTGTGATCACGCGAGCTCGCGTCATAGGCGCTGTTTATTTTGGAGGGCTAGCTTGAGATTAAGGTCAATATACTTACGGATCCAACTATAAACTGTTGACAGTTCGTTATATAGTTATTTGATGCATAGCATGCCCTTACCTAGTTAAAATGTATTGCTTCGATAACAGAAGTGGGAGAAGGGTAACTTGGCATTGGTCTACCACACAGATTATTCTGGGACTTGATGTACTCAGACATTCCTTCCATGTTCATACAATAAACCACTAAGGAAACAATCACTTATTGATTGTACGATTATCAGGATTCAGTGGTAGTTAACGTGTTTGCAATTTGAAGTATGAAACAAAAAATTATGATGACCCGTGTGACAGTATCATGTCTAAACCTTTCAGCAGTTCGCAGCCCATTGGATGCCCTTCTTTTCATATAAAGTAATGTGTTCATTTCAAATACTATGTGACTAGGCCTAACCATCACTAAAGGGATCAGTACTTTTTATAACACCATCAACTCAACATCAACGCTATGCAGCAAACTGCCATAGTACCCCGGATGGCTGTAGATAAAGAGTTAACATAGTTGCTCTTGATGATTATCTGCTACTGATGTTGATAACATGTTTCGTTGTGTCTACAAATAAGTGGCGTTTGCCAGATTTTTTTAATCAACGTTGAATAGTTTTAGTAGTAGCCTAACGTGATGTCCTTTGTGCTCTTGTTCAAGTTTGGATTAAAAAACGAATGTTAAAACAATTGCACTTTAATGGTGGCCTTGAACTGAGTTGCACAGTAACACGGCCAATATTAACCAATTATAACACGGCCAATTATAACATTACATTGACTCAATAAAATTAAACCTTCACATAATTTCAAAGGTCCCAAATTAAAAATGGCCATAGAACTATGAGAATATTTTTGCCCATCTATGACTCAGAAAATAACTTATTTATTGTGGTTAACCTCGTATTTCAGAGACCTACAAGAAAGATTTAAACGTAGAAGCATTTTTTGTATCATATTGATGCAATACTAAAATAAGGTCACACGCACATGCACACAAACACAGGCAAATCAAACATAGTCGTCAAGGTAAAATGGAGAAGTGTTAGCCACTGGTTGATTAACCTGTGGTCTGTGGGTATAATATGTGCTATCGCCCTCTGTGCTAGACCTCGGTCTAATCCCTTAAATTATGTGAAAGATTCTTTACACAGAATGATTAAGTGCAGACCAGTGCATGATTGCAGCATGAACTAGCAGGGGGGTCGGCTATATTTGCACTGTGGACTTTGCCCAGGAGCGCGATGGACTAGAGCAGCCCTGAGTTTTGTTGCTTTGTCCTCAGGTGGAGGCCCAGCACTGCGTGTGGTACGGCGAGTGTGGGGAGTCCGCCACAGTCACAGGGAAGAAGTACAACTGCTACTACACCGGACCACCGATCGCGCTGGACGCTGAGGGGGTCGAGCTTCTTGACGTATGTGTCCCGAGAGGCCTCAGTGGAGATTACTGACACTCACTCACTCACAGAGACACATGCATGCATACATACAGTACATGCATGCATACATACATGCATACATACATACATACATACATACATACATACATACATACATACATACATACATACATACATACATACATACATATAGACACACACATAGACACACACACAACTCCACACACATCAGGGTTCTCTTCTAGATTTATTTTAGCATAGTGACACACAAACTTCAAGCATGTGTTTCTAGGGCAACAATATTATCAAATTATGTCATTCAAACATTCTTTTCCATACTGATCCTTTTATCTATTTTTGTCTTTATTTTGTCTTTTTTATTTTTTACAAGGAACTATTTATGACAAACACTATTAATAAGCAATTGATGCATCTAGTGATGCTACAACAACAACAACAACAACAACGTCATCACTGTGTCCTCCTTGACTGCCTGCAGGAGCTGTGTCCGGGACTCGACTATGGAGACCGGAACCTGTGCTGCGACGTCAACCAGCTGCGCACCCTCAAAGGCAGCCTGCAGCTGCCCCTGCAGTTCCTGTCTCGGTATGCACTGTGATTACAGAGTTACATTTGAGGAGTGCATGACATGCATGCACACACACACGCACGCACCGGACACGCACGCACGCACGCTCATACGCACACACAGTTTCTTCTTATTTAATGATTATGCCAATAAAAAATATATATATATATTGTCATTATCCATTTTTCGAAACTATACATTTCTTCCTGGGTTGCAAAGCTTTTATACCTCAATGTGTATGACCGTGTGTGTGCGTGCACCCCCCCCCCCCCCCCCCCCCCCCCCCCCCAGGTGCCCTGCCTGTTTCGTCAACCTCATGAACCTGTTCTGCGAGCTGACGTGCAGCCCCCGCCAGAGCCTCTTCATGAACGCCACAGAACTGGAACCGTATGTGGACCCCGCGCTAGAAAACAAGACCAACGTGGTGACGGTGCAGTACTACATTGAGAACACATTCGCCAACGGTGAGTTCCCGCCTGAAAACAAATCAATATCATGACTAGGACTTCAATGAACCTGATCATATCGTTGAAAATTACATATACAACGTTTCCCGGTAACCATGACAACGAAACAATCACACACTCTTGAGTCAGACGCAATCGCATGCGTCGAAGGAAATGCGCTGACTCAATGGCATCGGTTCCCTTGCTCGCACTGGGAGCTTTGATTTGGGCTGCGGGGTGATTGACTGTAGCTGCCGTCGGCCTTTAGACTTAGTCAGTTTTATGGAAGGCCATTAGGCCAAATAATGTCTTAGAAATTTCATGTTTACACATAATATTTTGACATGTTAATGCAACAACAACAAAAAGTACATGTTAATGTGCATTTTCTGGTTGTGGCCAATGAGGAACCTTGAATCAAGGCAGTCATGCATATTCATGATGAGGTTATGTCAATGCTGTTGAACAACAACGCAAAGGGAGCATGTGCTGCATTAACTACTGATGTGGGCATCTATGCATGTGCTGCGCACTCATTTAATGCACCTAGGTATACCGTAAAGGAAATTATGTGAATGAAGCCTAAACCAGAGTTGTGGTTTAGAAGAAGCCAATTTAAACTTTCAGCAGAAGATGGTGACGTTTAAAGAAACCGCACATTTAGGTAATGTTTTGACTAGCAAACATCAGACGATGAGGAAACGATCAAGCAGCTTTGGCAAGGAAAGATACATTGCTAGCTTTATGCTGTTTCTGTGTGGGTTCTCTCGGCAGCCATGTACAACGCTTGCAAGGACGTCCAGGCGCCGTCCAGCAACGTCAAGGCGCTGTCGCTACTGTGCGGCAAGGACGCCAGCATGTGTAACGCTACTAACTGGATACAGTACATGTTTAACATCAACAACGGCCAGAGCCCCTTCAGCATCACACCCATTTTCTCAGGTAAAACACCTCCCTCACCAACACACACACACACACACACACACACACACACACTTGGTGCTTCCTTTTTTCCTCCGCTTTAGCCTAGTGTACTGCAATCCCCCCCATAGAATATCTAATGAATCAATTCATTTTCTATGCACTCTTGGTTCACAATAACCAACTGAACCTTGTTGTTATCACTGATTTACAGAGGATCAAAGGATCTTGTATAGGCGATTAAAAAAGGAGTTTGTGATAAAGGTTCTTACCAAAGGCTGTTGACACCAGCTGTTTCCCTTTTGAGGTCATAACATTATCATTTTTATTGTGACTGTTGATGGCTGATCTTCTGTGGTTTTTGGCCGTTACCGTATCAACAATAGATGTGCACAAGCCTCGCTCCTAGACGATGGCTCAATCTGTACTACATGACCACAGGAATAGCGTAGAAAGTTACACCATTGAGAACAAGCAAACGGCTCAAGGGTTGCATAATATATACTGCTCAAAAAAATAAAGGGAACACTTAAACAACACAATGTAACTCCAAGTGTTCCCTTTATTTTTTTGAGCAGTATATTTGAAATATTGAAAAGTTCCACACAAATGAAGACAGCAACAGAAATCCAACACTAGGCGTTCGCTCCATGCTTTTCTTTTCCTCCTGAGCAGACGGGCCGAAGGCTGGCTTCACCCCCATGGACAACCAGACGTGGGCCTGCACCGACTCCCTGGAGGACGGCTCGGGGCCCTGCTCCTGCCAGGACTGCTCCCAGGCCTGCGGTCCCACGCCGGTGCCCCCTACGCCGCCCGCTCCCTGGACCATCCTGGGCATGGACGCCATGGTGGTCATCATGTGGATCTCCTACGTGGCCTTCCTGCTGGTGTTCGTGGGCGGCGTGCTGAGCGCCTGGTGCTACAGGTAAAAGGACGGAAACCGATGAAACCATCAACAGGCTCACCACGTTGTCCAATTGTGATCTGAATGACGCTTTTTGATTTCCTTTTCTTACTGATTGGGGCGGCGCCAATATTTGCATATCCTTTGAGAGAACGTTGAGATGCTTTGCATTTAATTGCAAGTTCTTGTTCGTTTCACCGCATGTTTTGCAGGAGAAGGAGGATCATGTCAGAGTACGGGCCCATATTGGACAGCAACAACCCGATGTCTCTCAACGGAGAGGACTCTGACGGAGGTACAGTAATGACCCCCAGGAACCCACATCATAACAAACAAACTTGCTATTCCCACACGTCTCTCACTGTTTACCCGATGTGATTCCAACATATCCCCCAAAGCTGTTACATAGGGATTGGGATTGGAAGATAGTATGGGTATATCTCTACGTGAATGTTAATAAATAAATGTGTGTATATATATGATTTAGTATAGTATATTGAAATAGAGTAGTTTGGGGAACTCTATTATGACTTTACTATAACTTAGTTGAGATTAAATTGCTTATTGTGTGAAACCAAAACCAAGCCTGTCATTCTATCCGATGATTGGCTTGGAAATACCCTTTTTTAAAAGGTATGTATGTAATTTGTCTCTGTCTGTCTGTCTCTCGCTCTCTGCCTCTCTCTCTGGCTCCATTTTGCGTCCCCGTTAGCCAACGCGACGTGCTGCGAAAGGCTGGGCGAGCGCTTTGAGAGCGCCCTGCGCCGCCTCTTCACGGCCTGGGGCTCGTTCTGTGTGCGGCGGCCCGCGCTGGTGGTGCTCACCACGCTGGCCCTGGTGGCGGCCGCGTCGGCGGGCCTGGTGTACATGCGCGTCACCACCGACCCCGTGGACCTGTGGGCGGCGGGCAGCAGCCGCGCGCGACAGGAGAAGGACTACTTCGACCAGCACTTCGGGCCCTTCTTCCGCACCGAGCAGATGATCATCACCACGCCCATCAACGACACCGTCATCTATTCGCCTTACCTTGGCGGCTCCGACGTGCCCTTCGGCGCCATCCTCCGCAAAGACATCCTGCATCAGGTGTGTGTGTGTGTCTGTGTGTGTGTGTCACTGGGAGAGGCGGATCAGTGCATTTAGTGTCAAAATGTTGTGTGTGAGTGCCTTTCGACACGCGTTAAACAACAACTATGGGTAAGGGCACACAGTGTCATTTATAATCAATAATCTGCATGACTGAATGCTCAAGAGTCACGTGGTTAGAGGGGAAAATATTGACAGCGAAGCCTATTTTTGCTTGTTCTGCTGAAGTGGATTTTTGGCCGGCCACAAACAAAGACAGGTTTTCTGCATCTGTCAGGGAAACTCTCAACTGCAGACAAAATGGGAATGAGTTCTCTTGCTGTCTCTCTTTGCCTGCTGTCTGTCGTGGTTTCTCGGTTTGTGTTTTTTATTGAAAGTGTAATTGGTCACAACCCACCGCAACATTGTGATCCTCTTTTATTAAGCTAGTACCGTCTTTGTTTATGAGCATTATAATGAGCGATAATAAGCGTAACCCTCTCTCGGACGCGGCCATCAACATCAACCGCTGCTAAGACAGAGCTCCGCACAGCCACACAAACCGTGGCTTAGCTGTACCCTCTCGCAGTCCCATTGCATTGCAAGTCACTTCGATGTCGCAAAATGTCTGCGGCTTGAATTTGGAGCGAAGTAGAACGTTCACATACTGGTTGGCGAAGACCAACAATTTTAAATTTACTTTGACAAATTTCCTCTAAATTACAGTCTTATTTTAGTAACGGTGACAAAATGGCATAGAATACTATATTGAAGATCATACCAGCACCAAACTTTTTTGTTGTTGCAAATTACATTTATTTTTTCAATTTACTCGTTCTCCTTAACCCGGACCGGCCAGGTGCTGGACCTGCAGCTTGAGGTGGAGGCGCTGGTGGCCACGTACGAGGGCCAGAATGTGACGCTGACGGACATCTGCCTTAGCCCGCTGGCACCGTACAACAACAACTGCACGGTCCTCAGCCTCCTCAATTACTTCCAGAACAGCCACGCCCAGTTGGACCACGTCGTTGGAGACGCCTTCTTCATCTGGGACGACTACCACAGCCACTTCCTCTACTGCGTCAGGTAGGTTTCTGGTCTCTGGTCGTTTCAGAGCGGATCTGAGGTGTTTTATACTTTTATAATTGGTGCTATACTTATGTATTTATTATTGGTTCCTTGTTCTTATTCCTAGGGGGAACTGTGGGGAACAGTTGTAGTCACTTTTATAATATAACCTACCGTTGCTGCTAGTCTTTGTCAACATGCATTTCCTGAGGCTTTCACATGCGTTTCACAGGTGTCTTTCTAAGTATAGCGCATCACGCTTCCTCATTTTTCGTCCAAAATTAGTTCTCTATTCTGGTTAAGACAGATCACTAGATAGATATAACTTGTATAGAAATGTACTTGGTTAGCTACTCTGATACTTCAATACAAAGATGCTTGGATACACAGAAAGATAAATACTTTATTCCTTAGAGGGAAAAATATAAATATATACTTTGTTCCTCAGATGAAAAGGATAAATGTATACTTTCTCTCAGAGAACAAGAAAAGAAAAGGGTCAGAATGGGGGCTCCTGCCCCTCCCCCAGCATCACCACAACTCCACTGTACCAGCAAATCAGATAAGGATCTGAGGTGTTTTTATACCGACTTTCTCTCTCATCTCTCCTCTGGCCAGCGCCCCAGCCTCACTCAACGACACCACCCACCTCCACGACCCCTGCATGGGCACGTTTGGGGGCCCCGTCTTCCCCTGGCTGGCCCTTGGAGGATACGACGGTAAGCACAAAACCAACGTGCTTATGTAGGGCCGAACTTAATGGCTGCCAAGACAGAATTGCTCTATTCATGTCGACCCAAGCTGTGCCTAGTCGTCCCTCACCAACAATATATGCCCACACACATGGGGATTTTCATTCACAGATCAGTGGCCGTCTGGCCGAGGTACACTAATGGATGTCCACTATACGGTGTTACCTTACCTTAATGGCATCGCCCCGCAAGGAGTTGGCTAGTCACCCGTCACTTTCGATCGCCACGGTTGACATTTGTTAGATTCCCAAAAAAGTCCCGTTTTTTTTTTTTAGTGCTTGGACACCCTGCTCGTGGTGTGCGAACAGCTTAACAGCCTGGCCCGACCAGGCGCAATGTCACTCGATTGGCTTCGCGTGGCATCTCCCCACATCCTCTCTAGTGGCTGCTTGTGGGAGTTTACCTCGATGTACTTAAAACCAGGAATATAACTTTAGTTATGTCAGTTTGGTCCGCTAGTACTCACTGAATGTCAGATGTACAATCACATGACGCAATATGCACTCATGTGCATAGTTATCTGAAACTGTTTTCCCGCCCCTTCAACGCGCTGTGAGCCCCAACCCACAAGTGAGACTTCCCACAATCCCTTGCCCCACACGATATTGTGTCCAATACAAAGTGCGCGAAGAAGGAGGCTTAGCCACACTTTCTTAAATCGATTAGTCAATGATACCGTTTATAAGATGTGGATATTGACAAGCTGCTTTGTACAGCATGCCTCCTCACATGCCTGCTAATAACTTATTTATAGAGTTGGGTCTCCGAGGTTGACAGAGCAGTGTTGAGAACATTGATAGACTGACTTGAATGCATCAGTTTTGGACAATTAGTGCAGAGGTGGTCATGATACTAACCATTCATGACCTCCGGATTGGTTCTATTCAGGACTTCGGCCGTCTTCTCTGTTGGGAAAACAACAATCCTTTCTTCCACACCTTATTTATTTTATTACTGTGCATGGAGAGGAGGGGTTAACCACAGTGTCATTGTGTTTGTGAGAGAGAGAGAGTGAGTATCTAGAATAAGATGCACTTTAACCCGTTACAAATATATAGGTGGTCAATCTTCATATTGTGGCGGTCAGTTAGGCCACAAATAAATAAATGATTGGGAAACACTGTATTGGCTCGCAGGCTACACATAAAGCAATATGCTACAGGCTAACAAGGAAAAGTAGCAATATGAGGCAATGTAGCAACATGAACCAAGCCTCTTGATGGACAAGTCCAGGTGGCTTTATTATGCGTTGTGGGATCTCATGATAGGCCAGCAGGCTCTTAAATTGCACGGACCAATCATCAGGGTGGACAGGTACACCAAAATCTGTATGGAAGGAAAACATAGTCACAGAGCTGCCTGAATGAAAAATGTGTTATTGTAGAAGTATTACTTGATTCAATCATCTAGCCATCGCCATACATCATTTGTTTGATTTACTGTAAATGTGATATGTATGCTGTGTTACCAGCCAGACTTTTGCTTTCTTCTCATCGGTCTTCTGCGTTCCTTCCTGTGCTGTAGAGACCAACTACAACAACGCCACTGCTCTGGTGATCACGTTCCCTGTCAACAACTACTTGAACGACACGACCAGAGTGGGCAAAGCCAAAGCCTGGGAAAAAGAGTAAGTAAGAGAGTGTGTGTGTGATCCCTCTATCCTACCTCTATTATACAAAAAATTATTGATTTGGTATACATTTCTCTTAAATGTATGTGTAGTGTTTTTGTGTTCCTCAAAGAGCGATTAGAAAATAAAATGTTTAAAAACGGTTCCCTCCAGATTCATTCGCTTCATGAAGAGCTACGACAACCCCAACCTGACGGTGTCCTTCAGCTCGGAGCGCAGCATCGAGGATGAGATCAACCGCGAGAGCGAGAACGACGTGTCCACCATTGTGGTCAGCTACATTATCATGTTCGTCTACATCTCCCTGGCCCTGGGACACATCCAGAGCTTCAGACGCCTTCTGGTGAGAGACCACCACCACCACCACCACCACCACCCAACCACTACCACCCCCTCCACCACCACCCAACCTCTACCACCACCACCACCACCCACTCGTCCTGCTTCTCAGTACTGAGCATGCATCGCTAGCCACGCTTCTTGTTTTCCTCGGCCTCAGAGAAAAGGGTTTTGCATCTGAAATGGCAGGGAAATGTAATATACGCGATGAGATAGTGTCTTTCTGACAGCGGGTTCCCTCTATTCGTTTGTCAAGATGCATTTTTTCCAACGGTTCTATTAGATTGATTCATACTGTTTTATTGTATCTGTATTTGTTAACTGTTCTTTTTGGTGCGGTTACACTTTAACAGAATTTCTCTTCCAGGATTAATGATTAATGCTCTCTCCTACGATAGTTCCCACCTCCTCACTCACGGGAGGTGACTCACCGGCGTGTGAGACATAACATTCCCATTGAAAATCCCACCGAGTCCTCCGGCATTAGCATGGGCGTCGGCTCACCGTAGCGCACCTCAGGCCTGACATCATCATCACAGCGGTCAGCATACCTCCAATGCGGGAAAACCAGCTCAAACCGCTTTCCCCTCCGCCTCCCCCTCCAGGTGGACTCCAAGGTGTCGCTGGGCATCGCCGGCATCCTCATCGTGCTGAGCTCGGTGGCGTGCTCCCTGGGCATCTTCAGCTACGCCGGCGTGCCACTCACGCTCATCGTCATCGAGGTGATCCCCTTCCTGGTGCTGGCCGTGGGCGTGGACAACATCTTCATCATCGTGCAGACGCTGCAGGTAGAGACACACACACACACACACACACACACACACACACACACACACACACACACACACACACACACACACACACACACACACACACACACACACACACACACACACACACACACACACACACACACACACACAGCCCTAACCTGGGCATTTTCTTATTTTACTTTCATATCTTCTTCTATACACCCCTATTTTTACATTGGAGGTACAAGTCTGTGCAAACGCCGCAGACTTTCATATCTTTTATATATATATATATACATTTCCTTTTTAGTACAGCGCAGTCTTTTTTTTATTTATTTTTTTGCCACTTTCGTTTCTATGGGAACACTCATCTGGTGGACGACAACGTCTTCATGGAACTCTCTTACTGACACACACCCCCCCCCCCCCCCCCCCCCCCCCCCCCTTCACCCAGAGGGACGAGCGCATGCCCCAGGAGGAGCTCCACCAGCAGATTGGACGTATCCTTGGCGACGTGGCTCCCAGCATGTTCCTCTCATCCGTCTCAGAGACCGTGGCCTTCTTCCTGGGTGAGCCCATCTGAATCACCCCCCCCCCCCCCCCCCCATGTAGCTCTCACTGTAGATCATTGACCTATTCAGTGGAAGTCATGTCGCGTGAGTCTAGCCAAAGTTCACGTGACAGTGATGCAAGAGACTTCTCCAATTCCCTTTTTATTTTCTATTTTGTTTTCCGTGTTTGTGTTTGTGTGTGTAAATCCTCCACGCTAAACCCCCTGGTTGACATCCTTCAGGCGCTCTGTCCAACATGCCCGCCGTGAGGACCTTCTCTCTGTTCGCCGGCCTGGCTGTCTTCATCGACTTCCTGCTGCAGATCAGCTGCTTTGTCAGCCTGCTGGGCATGGATGCCAGGAGGCAGGAGGTGGGTGTCAGACTGTCTGGGGAGGTATTAGTTATTATTGTGTTATTGACTCTGATAATCAGTAGTAGTAGTATCACACCACGGTGTCCGCTTCAGTTAAGAGTTCCTCATGTGGATGAATCTAGGCCGAGGTGCATATCCTATATCTAGATGTTTATTTTCTAGTCAATATACTGGTCTGATGACCGTCTCTATCCATTGATCCCACTGCCAATATCCACTGGGCCTCTTCTGATGACCTGATGACCTAAACCTAGTAATATTAAGGAAAACAAAAATAATTCAATACTTTCATTTGTGTGTGCCTATATTTGAATGCATAAAATAAATTTTAAAAAAAGAGTCCTCCAAGCAATTGAATCAGGTCAGAGTAACACAGAGCTACACAGAAATGTCCACTCTTACAATGCACTTCTGTGCCTGGCGCTAGACTAGGCTTTTTGTGCTGCAATACGACGGTGTCTTGTCTTGTCGATCTTCTAGAACAACCGTCTGGACATCCTCTGCTGCGTGAAGCTGCCAGACGGCCAGGAGGAGAAGACAGACGGCTTCCTCTTCCGCTTCTTCAAGAAGATCTACGCTCCCTTCATCCTCAAGGAGTGGGTGCGCCCCATTGTGGTCAGTTCCCTGGCCGTTCTTTATTTGACCGCGATGCCAACCTGTGATCGCGACCATGCAGCCATCTTTATTTATCAGCATGTATACCAAATGCAGTCATCAGAACCCAAATTATAGTGGTAGTTTGGGTTATTTTCACCGGTAATTTTCATCGTCTTCACTCGCCAGGTGGCAGTGTTTGTGGGCATGCTCTCCTTCAGCGTGGCTGTGGTGGATAAAGTGGACGTGGGACTGGACCAGAAACTCTCCATGCCTGATGTAAGTCGTCGTCGTCCCCCCCCCCCCCCCCCCGCTTCGACCACCAGACACGGCTAGGTCACCGTTTGATCTTTGGCACCTTGCTAGGGTCAGGAACATTTTGAAGACGCACAATAGGCTTTGATGAGGCTTGGCCTGCAGGAGGAAATGCTATACAGTGGTTTGACCATACAGTCAATGTCCTCTCACTGGGATTCTGGTGCGTGCTGTAACTTCATCTTCTACAACATCTTTTACATTGCCTATCTAGCTCATTCACCCCGAGGTGGTACTATTCATCATCACATCCAAATCCCTAACACTGAACTCTACCGTTGCTACTGTTTGTATTGATATTGTAACTGCTTTGTGTTCTTTTGATTCACTTTTCCACTTTATCTATGGCCATATGTGTTAAACCGCACATTCAATAATAAAACACTTCTGGTGTCTGCCTGTGTCTAGGACTCGTACGTGCTGCAGTACTTCAAGAACCTGAGCATGTACCTGCACACGGGGCCTCCGGTGTACTTTGTGGTGGAGGACGGCCTGAACTACAGCACCGCCGACGGGCAGAACGCCGTGTGCGGAGGGGTGGGCTGCAGGAACGACTCCCTGGTCCAGCAGGTCTACTCCGCCTCACTCATCAGCCAGTAGTAAGTGCTGCTCCAGATCTGACTTCATGCATGCATACACACAAAGCGTCAGTTAGTGACATATATTAATAATAATGATATTGACGATGAGTTTGAGTTTACACTAGTTTTGGCTGTCATCAGACAAGCACTTGGCTTACAGGCTTAAGATAAAACGTTTTATTTTTGCTATAATATATATTTATAAAGTTGATTCATTGTTTTTTTTACTACATGGTGGTAAAATAATATATTGAATTGGCGATGGTTTAAAGAGGGACTACACAGTAGACCATAATCACACTGGATATTGACCCATGGCATGTTGTAACTTTGCACCACTGAAACCATCTCCTAACCCTCACCATTTGACGTGGTTTCCAGCACCACCATCGCCTACACGCCGTCGTCGTGGCTGGACGACTACTTTGACTGGATCAAACCCCAGTCCAGCTGCTGCCGCTACTACAACACTACAGGAGCCTTCTGCAACGCCTCAGGTACACCTTCCTTTTTGGTCATGGGGCTTTTTAAGTTGTGGTTCCTTTGTTGCTGTTGTGTTATTACCTAGTTACCAAATCAAAATTTTGAATCTCAACTTCCACTCAATGTGTGTTTGTAATCCTAATCAAAATACCTTTTAGATCTCTTTCATTCACTATTCTCTCCTCTTAGAAAATGATAGAAACTAACATGGGTAAATTGGATGCCTTTTTTGTTCATAAGCCATTCTTTGTATTTGCCATTTTTTAATTCATGAGTCAATTGTGAGTTGACGCTGCAGCTGTCTATTACATTCTCCTCACAAGTCCACAAGTGGAGTGAACCCATCATTTTGTCCCTCAGTTGTGAATTCGTCCTGTGTGCACTGCCGGGACATGACCCCCAGCGGGAAGCAGAGGCCCACCGGAGAGGACTTCATGCACTTCTTGCCCATGTTCCTGTCAGACAACCCCAACATCATGTGTGGAAAAGGGTAATTCCAGCTTCTTTTTTTTTTGTTGCATTTAGGTTTGTTAAATTACAGTGCAGGGTTTATTGAAAGAGTGACCGAAAGTGAATAGAATGAAAGTGTGTCCCATTTATCCTTGTTCCACTTTCACTTCTGCATCACATGCAGTGGATGTGCTGTTTCTGTTCAGAAACTCACATTATGTTGCCTCTTGGTTTTATTTATTTGTAACTCTATCTCTGCTCAAGGAGTCAAGGAGTGATTGAAGGCAGGTGGTTTTGTCAGCCTTTTCAAAGAAAAAAAAATGCATATCAAATAATATCAATCATAGACATTTAAGACAATAAAACGATTGAGTTAAAAAGGCTGACCAGGCCGGCCCACACTATAACCTGCTTATTATTGTAACTCGTAAGCCAGGTTGCGTGCCTAACCCTGTCCTTTCCCCCGGCCTCCCCTAGTGGTCACGCAGCCTACAGCAATGCGGTGGTCCTCGGCGACACGGGCGTGGGCGCCACCTACTTCATGACCTACCACACCATCCTGAAGGACTCGCCCGACTACATAGACGCCCTGAAGATGGCCCGCGTGCTGGCAGACAACATCACGCAGTCCATAGGCCACAAAGTCTTCCCTTACAGGTTAGTTTCATCTTCATTTAAAATAACAACATCTAATAATGGTAAACAAAAGAGAGACTTCAACCTGCATGATGTGTTTACCCGTTAGCATTAGCAAATGGTTTTAGTTGTAGCTACAGTTGTAGCTATATCATTTGCAAATGAGCTAACAGGCAAAAGTGCACCAGAATAAAACGATTTATGGAGAATAGGTCCCTGGATGGATTTACTCGTAGACGGGCACGCTTTATTCTTGAGAAACTCTTTAGTTGAGCTATTTTATAATGGAGAATAGCTGCCATAGAAAAGTGTAGTGCAGGTTTAAATAATAATTACAAAATCTTTTATTTGAAAAAAAACAATTTGTTGAGGTTAACAAAGCCGTATTGCGACATCTTTAACTTTCTGCTAAACTTGGAGCTCAAATAGAAAGCATCCTTGGAAAAAAATAGAACCCAATCAAAAACCAATTAATTTCCCTTCAAAATGAAATGTGGGTGTGTGTGCACTTCATTAGAGGGTGGTTTTTCTCCCATTTGTCTCCCAACAGTCATTATTTTCAGAAGGACTGAACACTGTTTATGGCGCATAGCAAATGTTTGACCTCAAATTTCCATTTTCTTTTATTGCAACTTCTCGATGTCTCTGACCCATTTCAGTTAGGTCGTCAACTCCTCAGCACTAAAACACATATTACACTTTCTTAAATTAGACTTAAGAAGTCCTATTTCTAGACATTTACATTACATTTCAATTCCTAGTCATAACTGTCTTTATTTGCAGACACCCTGATCAACATAAAAAGTTTAACATTTTGCTAATGTCAAGTTGTTTCTTCCTATTATTCAACATAATTGAAGGTTATCCTGGCAATATCTGCTTCTGGTATTCACATAGGGTTTGAAATGTACGTACACATCCTAGCAATATGTTTGTCTCTCTATCTGTGTCTGTCTCCCTCTCTGTCTCCCTATATCTATCTCTCTCGGTCGGTCTGTCTCTCTGTCTGTCGGTCTGTCTCTCTCTTATCTGTGTCCCTCTATCTCTCTGTCTCTGTCTCTCTCATCCCCCTATGCAGCATCTTCTACGTGTTTTACGAGCAGTACCTGACCATCGCCTACGACACGGCGCTCAACCTGGGCGTGTCACTGGTGGCCATCTTCGTGGTGTCCACGGTGCTGCTGGGCTTCGAGCTGTGGACCGCGGCCCTGGTGAGCCTCACCATTGCCATGATCCTGGTCAACATGTTCGGAGTCATGTGGCTGTGGGGCATCAGCCTCAACGCAGTGTCCCTTGTCAACCTGGTCATGGTGAGGCTGCAGCACACGCATGCACACACACTCCCCCTTGTGTCTATTCCCCCTGTTGGATCAGAAAACGGCTGCCCCCACAAGTAGGGGAGAATAAGGGCAAAGGTCATGGTTGCAGGGCAGGGAGCTGATGAACTGATAAGAACTAATGGAGGGTTAGTTCCCTAGATGGGGAAACAGCGGGGTGAGTAAATGGTACACGGATGAAGGGAAGGGTAGAAAATTGTGTTTATAAATGCAGAGCAACTCCTTTATGATTTTGAGTGTTGATTTATCCTGACAACTATTGCGAGCTGCAGCACCTACTCACTCACCCAGCCGGCCTACTCTTTCTTATCCCTGCTGTGTATATGGATTACTTTAGAGTGGCGGCTGATGATTATGGTAGTCAATGATTATACTGAATTATGGATTAATCGTCAGATTATGGTTGTCACAGCTTAAAAAGTTATTTCAAAATAAACGCCAACATATTTTCCTAATCTATTACGTGGATTCACAATGAGACAAGTCCATTTATACATTTTGAGAATAACCAAAAGGAGGTTAAAGGAAGTGTTTTCGTTATTTAAAGACGACATGATAGAGAAAGGGAACAGCAACTTCCTTCAGTTTGCCAAGCCAACCCAGATGTTAGAATCTCTCAGTCTCTCACATCAGTTATGGTTGAGAGGTCACTGGGTTCAGTGACACAGGCATCTTTGAGCAAGATGCCTAACGCCTACCTGCTCCTCAAAGATATGTATCTGAATTCACTGCAAGTCAATTTGAAAAAAGAAAGTGTGCTCAATTGTAAAAGCAAAATGAGCATGTCACCCACCCACTCGTCTTCCTCTGTGTGCTCAGAGCTGCGGTATCTCGGTGGAGTTCTGCAGTCACATCGTGCGCGCCTTCTCCGTCAGCATGAAGAACAACCGAGTGGAGCGGGCGGAGGAAGCCCTCGCACACATGGGCAGCTCGGTAAGTAGCGCCCTGCCTCCACCCACCCTCCCACCCCTCCCACCCCTCCCAACGGAAACAGGCTTTCTGGTTTCACACTTTGCAGGTTGTAGCACTGCGCTGTGGCAGCATGTGTTATTGTACTGATGTGTTACTAAATATGCAATACAATAATATACATTTGGCTATGTAGAAGCTTTTTTTTGGAAAACGTTTTGAACATTTTGGATATGAAAAAGCATGAAAATGTTTCCATGAAGCTCTTACCATCATAAAACATGCTTGCGTCAAAATATCAAGCCTTTTTAGTACCAAGCACTTTATAAATAAAAAGCTGGAGTTGATTTTCTGTTATGTTATCTATATAAAAAAGAATCGCACTGATATGACGTTGTCGCAGGTGTTCAGTGGGATCACGCTGACTAAGTTCGGAGGCATCCTCATCCTGGCGCTGTCCAAGTCTCAGATCTTCCAGATCTTCTACTTCCGCATGTACCTGGCCATGGTGCTGCTGGGAGCCACGCACGGACTCATCTTCCTGCCAGTGTTGCTCAGCTACATAGGTCAGCAGTCTCACACACACACACACGCATACGCACACGCACGACCCGTCTGGTGATTAGTGGAAACAGATGCGTGACGTCAATAAATCTGGACGCTCCAAGATCCAAATATTATTACACTTTTATTAAATAAACAGTGGCATGAACGATGAAGGCCCATACAAATCCGAGCATAATGTCAAAAAATGTGTGTCCTAAATTAGTGAACGTGAAAAGATATTAAATTCTTTATGGAAATTGTGTGACAGTGAAATCCCCTCAGATCAAAAGTACACTTTACTGTATTTGAGCTCTTGTAATATTCACTCGGAGCACTGTGTTGTCAATGCGCTCATCATGTCATGTGACCTCCCCCCCAACCAAACCTCCAGGTCCGTCTGTGAACAAGGCTAAAGTGTTTGCGGCAAAACAGCGCTACGCCGGCACCGAGAGGGAGCACCTCCTCAACTACTAGCTTGGCACGCTAGTGAAGGCCCACTAACCACTTCCACCGACCGGTTATAAAGACTGAGGACGTAATAGCGAAGCACGCGCTAAGCGAAGCACGCGCAGAGCGCCCCCTGGCTTCCTGTGGGATAAACTGACACACTCGGCTTCACCGCCACTATGCACAGACGCTAACTCAGGAATGCGGCAGATTGGAAGAAAATATTTTTTTTTTTTTAAACCACTAACCTCAGTTTTAACTTGAATCTATTTTATTTTGAATACTTTTTTTCAACCTGCCCTCTCCTGTCTCTTTTGTTATTATGCGACCTTGCGCACGGCAACAAAGCAGGGAAAAGACAATTGGATGAACTGATCATGGGACCATGACAATTCCAGGTCATTCTGCCAATCAGACATTTCAGAAAACTTGAAAGGGCAACCATGTTTGTTTTTCACAACAATGGGATGTGTTTAAGAAAAGGTAACAAAGGGTTTGCTAATGTGACGTTTTGTAAAACCGTTTGATATTAAGATAATTTCTCGACCCAACCACTCTGTTCACACTTTAAATCATTTAGCTATGAATGATGGAATGTTTATAATAATGGTAAAGAACATAAATGTTGTAGAAATATATGTAAATGTCTTATTTTAAAGTCACTGATCAGTTTGTAAACTCATATTTGGAGAACAAGGACCGTTTATGAGCCTTCCCCCTCACTTTACATGCATGTTGTGATTAATTATTTTTAAACTGTCTTTTATCACACCTGTGATTGTCTTGGATCACAGTTGTAGTAAACCAATGCATTAGCTGTATTTGCATTCTTACTATAATCACCGCTTCAGTTATTAATATTTTAATACTTAATGTGTTATGTATTGTCATTGTGGAGCCCCTTACAATTCGTTTTAGTTAATGATCGTGAATGAGTCCCCCACTCTGTGATCATCAGACAGGGCAGTAATATCCTGCTGGGTGTTTCACTGTTACTCGTGTTACACAATGTCCATCATGGATTTAACATGCTATTGGGGTGGTGGTTTCAGTTTATTATATATATTTTTATAAATAATGCAATGTTTACATGCTAGCAACCTAAAAAAGCATACAATGATTGAGATTTGCTTGTTACCAATGCTGCGTGTTGTCACTTGATGATACCAAGTTGGGATTTTTAACCATTTCAACTTGTAATAAATGTGTTCTAAAAGTGTACTATTGAAACATTGGGTTAGACATGTGATTACAACACTGCTATAATTTCATTTTGTTTCAAGTACATTACATATTCTAACATGTTCTTGTTAGTTTATCTCTTTAATTGGAACAACTTATCTTTTTTTAAGTTGTAGGTGTACATTTAAAAACACTGCTTGTTTCTGCTTCATAAAGCACTTTACTGTCATAACCCCAAACAAATGTATAGCACATATGTGGAGGGTGTAAATTAATTTACTTTAGAAATTACATAATTAAACTAGAAATTAACTATTCTGTCAAACCTCAATGAATTGTGGACTTAAGGACAGAAAAGAGCAAAAACAGAGGAATACAAATTATTTCATAAACTAGGATACAAATAGAAAAAAATATACTAGTGTTATGCCATGAAGAAAACGTTTTGGGGCCTGTAGCAAAAAAAGAACACAAAAAGGGTTGTAATTGTCCTATCAGACCAGTGTGTGGCGCCAGATCCAATTTATAGGGCTTCAACTCACTTTTCATGAGCATAACGGTCCATACATAGAACCTATAGTAATTGTTATCGTGAATAAATTTAATGTAGTAAACTTGTCTTCAAATGCAAAGCTGTGTGTTCCCTCACAGCATTGTGTTCTATCTCCTCACTTTGGTTTATTTGCCATCCCAAATGATAGGCCTTGTCAGTTTTCAATTAGTTCAATATTTTCTCACAGCGTGTGCACGCGGCTCACCCATCTGCTCATCCTGTCTGCACACAAAGTTCAGCGCATAGATTATTTAGTCGCGGTCCTTTACCTACTTGAATCGCAATGAAGCTGAAAGTGTAGCCTATTTATAGGCAGTGTTAAAATGAAGTACACTAATTGTGTGTGTTAAGTGTTTTTATAAAATATTATTTATCATTATTTGTCAATTAAAACGTGTCTTTCCCTTTTGTAGGTCTAACTGTTATCGCGACCCCAACACAGAATCATAATTAAACCACCGTTTCTCTTACAATTTTTTCAGTCCACCTGGGCTCTTTTCTCCGGAGCCTTGACACTGTGGGCCTTGGTAGCCCGTCCTTGGACCACACCCAGTCCAAGGTCCTCTTTGGTTTTTCTTTGGAAACTCAGACCCAGGGGCGTTGATGGCCCCGGGTGCCCGTCCTTGGGGCTGTGGGGCCTGCCTTGGGACCGCTCCCTGTCTGAAGTCCTCCTGGGGTTGCTTTTGGGGGTCCTGGGGCTCGGTACAGGGACTGTGGGCCCCGTCCTCGGACTGTAGTCCTTGAAACCGAACCCCAACCCTAAAACCCAAAGCTAAAACCAAACCCTAAAATCGAACCTGTTAAAAGGTCAAGTCTGCCAAACCAAGGTGTGAGTTTGGAATGGATCGGAATCTGATAAACCTACCAAGAGAGATGGGAGAAACAGGACAGTAATTGCCAACAAAAACGATAATGGGAACCCATTTGTTATTTTTTGTCCCCAAATATTTATTTTTCCAAACTTCACTCTTTCTTCCTTAAAGTGTGCCAACACCGGGTTGCAAGTTGGGATAATATGAATATGCAGGAGAGATGGGAGAACCAACAGAAATTGAAATAAATAAAAACCGTAAGGGGGGAGACCCTTACGTAAAACATTTTCACCCTGTCTTAGTTCAAGTGTGCCGAAGCTAGGTTGCAAGTTTGGGAGAGATTGGATAAATCTGAGACTTGACAGAAATAATGAAAAAAAGACAAGGGGGGACCCTAACTTATATTTATTTTTGTCAAAATAGTTTTTCTCCAAACTTCCAACATGTATTAGTTCAAGTGTGCCAAAGCTGGGTTGCACATTTGGAAGAGTTAAGATAAACCTGACAGAAATGGCACAAAAAAAGATCAAGTCAGAAGCATGTTGGTGCACTACTCAAACTGTTAGGGTTATAAATGAATTAAACAATGCATATACAGAATGCTTAATTGAGGACCATTTCACCGAAGGGTGTATCAGCAAACACTTGAAACTACTTTAAAAAGGTTAGTGTTTAAACATTTTTCCATTCAACAAGATCCTTCAACGAATAAGCTAACAGGGCATTCATTGTCATGTCTTGCGTCTCTGGCTTTCTGTTACATCGGGGTCAGTTGTCTTCAAAAATCACCTCTTCGCATGGAACAAAGGGATTGGATAGCCATCTCAAAACATGGCGCCCGGATCCGATTTTTGGAGTTCACCTGCAGGGTCAACTCCTCACACCCAACACTGGGGTTACATGTAACACTCACCAGATTGAGGTTTCCATAGAAACGCATGCACGCACACAAACACATGGAATGGCTGACCTCTAAACTGCCTATCAGATTCCGACTCACTCCTGTTTGTATTAGACCTTCTCTCTGTACCTTATGCTGATATTAAACTACAAGTACGGTCCACACCCTTTTTTATGTCTAATTATTGCAGTGTTTGTTGGTGCTAAATGCACTGGTGGTGAACCTTTGGCCCTAGCCGTTAAAATGCCACACAAGCCACCTTTATACCACTGTGTTTGTGGACCCTGTGTTACACACCCCCATGAGGGAGGGACTGGAAACAGCGGAAGAGGAGAGGGTTGGATCAGACCACGTGAGTAGCCCTTAGTCACTGTATCATGCTGGCAAGGGAATGTGTGTGTGTGTGTGTGTGTGTGTGTGTGTGTGTGCGTGCGTGCATGCATGCGTAGGGGGCAAACTGCCATCTCAGCTGAATGTTGTTTCAAATGCCAATAGAATAGGATGATAGGACGGTAGGATACACATATTTTCACAATGAGGGTTCCAATTGATGGGCGTGCCTGGCTATCAATAAGCCCCTTTATGAGGGGTCGAGGGGGGGGGAATTAGGCAGTCAATGGAAGGGGGGCTCAGCAGCCACGTATGCCTGTAGTGACCTGACAAACCCTGCGCTACTAACGGCCCGGTTTGTTTTCATGGCAGCACGAGACTGGTGTGACTGTGGGCCTTGTTTACATTGGCTACGTGTCAGGCAGAGGTCCCTCGCTCACTCTCCCTCTCTCTCTCTCTCGGTGAGAAACAACCCATATCGGATTGCATCAGAGCCACATGCACACAACTCAATTTACATTGCCGCAAGGCCTCGAGGGCTCCAGCTGATTGAGTGAAAAGGGCCTAACAGAGCAGATAGTTACAGTACCCACTGACTGCTGCAGCTGCCAGGGAGGTTCGGTCACTTTGTTGGTTGCAGTGACGAATAATAGTGGTGCTTGTGTATTCATACGGACACCGAACAAATATTTCGTAAGACTCTGTTTTAATTGAACAAGCAATGCAGATTATTTACAAACACACACATGAACATGAGTTGTTGTCCATGAGCTGTCTAGTGAAGTATTTTAGTGTGTCCATGAGCTGTCTAGTGAAGTATTCTAGTGAGGTATTCTAGTGTGTGTGTGTGTGTGTGTGTGTGTGTGTGTGTGTGTGTGTGTGTGTGTGTGTGTGTGTGTGTGTGTGTGTGTGTTTAGTGTAATCTTTGAGTTTGCCATCCGTAATTCACCTTAATCTTGGCAATCTGTTTGAAATTGAATTAGAATCACAATTTAGTGAAGCCCGTTGGATCATGTTAAAATATAGCATCATGAATGCAGCAGCATTGAATACATTATCATTTTCAATTTCAAGTAGGCCATCTTTCCTGATTTAGAAGCCTCTTAATACTCAGTGGTTCTCTCTGAGAAGCTACATGATTCAGACCAAATAGCATTTTCAATCAAGCTGCAGTCATCCAAAGATCATGCCACAAAAATACCCCAAAAAAGGCAACAATTAATCATTCTATTATTTTTGGTCACGTTGCATTTCTTTTTCCTTCTTTAAAAGGTGCAGTGTGAATGATTTAGTGGCATCCAGCAGTGAGGTAGCAGATTGAAACCAACTGAATCCCCCCCACCACCCCTCCCTTTCTAACGACGTGAAAGGGGCTACCGTGGATTACTGGTCTTTAAGGTGCCAGTACATACTTTGAAAATGATGTCATCGTCTACGATAGCATCGAATAGCCGAGTGTCAAGTGATGAGATTCTTTGATAGAATTGTAAATTGTATACGTAGTTATTTAGTCTGTAAAACTAGGTCATACCTTACAAGTAAGATTATTATTGTTAACTGTCTGCATTGTGGTATGGCTTTATTGATAACATTAGCAATCATTGTCTGTTCTGAGCTACTGCAGAAACATGACGGTGCCATGTGGAATTGGAATAGGACCCGCTCCCTATGTAGATATCAAGGGTTCATTTTAACGTTAACGACAAAATGGTTCATAATTTCATGAGATTAAACACTAATTAAAACATACTTATGAACATTATCTTCCATTTCTGCCAAGGCCGTTCTGCAAGATCCCACTCAATTCAATACACTGCACCTTTAAATTACCCCTATTTTACCACCAGGTGTGGCGTTGATTAGCTGTTAGAAGCAATTTCTACAGACCCACTAGTGACATCACACATGGGCGGGTCCACCCAGATGTATGTAGGATGAACAAGCCTACCAGTTGGTTCAGTCCACTGGGTAGGCTGGTAGGTTGATCTCTCCATCATACATCTTGGTGGACCCTCCCACCTGTGATGTCACGAAAGGGTGGACGTACAAATCAGTTAATCAACAACCCACCTGGTGGTAAACAAGAGGACCTTTAAAGCTAGGGTAGGTCATGTATTTTAGAAGCTTTTTTTTTTGGGCAATCAATGAATCAAATTCTGACAAAGAAAAAAGGAAAAGAGTGGCTGTCACAGGCCTGTAATAAGCCCGTCCAATCACTTCATTTGTCCCAAATTAAATGACTGTCTGTAACTACTTACCGACCTGCGCACACTCTGCCCGTGCACTCATTGCGCATGACCGGAGTCTTCCACAAGGCTAGGCAGACCTATTGCTAAAGCTAGCAGGCTAGTTGGTTAGCAATATAGTTAGTGATGAAAACCATGTGCTGCGCTCCTCTCCCTAACGCTCTCTCGTAGACTCGTCCTCCAGCAGTAATCAGGTAGTACACGTTCCTGTGCTTTGGGGGAATGGCTTTGGAGTGAGGCCTGAAAGGAGGGTTGGGATGTTTTTGGTTGGATACTTTCAAAATCGAATTTACTCTGGCTGGTTAAAAAAAAAAGTTGCCTACCCGAGCTTTAATTTGATGTGTGAAATAACAAATTCAAGTTATGTTCCAAAGTATGACACTATATTCAAACGATTTGGGGAAATGCCTTTGCTCCCTTTCACCCCTGCTACAGGTGGGGTCAGAGTGCATGTCCTTCGTGCGAATCACACCCTCGTGCAGCGGAGACATGTTGGTAGTGCCATGCTTGACGGCACCAATCCACCGACGTCACACCGAAAACCAATTAGTGATCATTGGTTAATACATTTTTGTTATTCATACTTTTCTGTTCTGACCCCCAACGAAGCACTGTTCCAGTGCTGGGAATACACTCTAACATAGAGCATGGGAAATAACATGCTTAAAGTACAAGTTTCTGGTTAGTATAGTTCCAAAGCAAAACATTTTACAATTAGAATCAAATCAAATACTTTGTATGTTGTAATAGATACAACAACTGCCCCCCCCATCAAGGTTGTACTTTACACAAGTACTTTCAAATACGGTCAAATGTCAGATCCCATGCAGATAGTGGTCTGTAAACAAAAAAGGGAAAAAAACGGGGGGAAGCGAGAGAAAATAAGAAATCATAGAAAGTATGGTCACATGACTTATTTTTCCCGGATTGATTTAAAAAATAAGAGGATGAAAACTGGTCCCCTCTTCCCGGTCCCCATAATCTTCCAGGAGTGCACTTTTAGTGGTGATTGAGTGACAGCGTTATAGAGAATGTTCTATAGAAAATAATACAAATCCAGCCAAAACCAATTGCTAAAGAGGCTGCTGCGTTCATAAAGTCATGCTCATCAAAAGGCAATGATCATGACATTCATGAACAGGACACGAGTTAAAAAATATGAAGAAATGTTACATCGTAAAGTTTTTCTTTTGACAACCCTTTGCCAAAACATCACTAAGAGACCTCTTAGTGGCTGAAAAATGTGAGAGCTACGATCCAAAAACCACAAACTAGAAAAAAAGAAAAGTCTACGGGTTGAAGCCTTCAAACGTCAAGGAACATGCACGACTTGTGCAGAAACGCATAGAATAAATGTTGATGCACGTCCCAAAAAAAAATAAAAGAGTGAGTCACTTTGGCAGATTTCAGGTCTCTGAGAGGAAAGGCCAGCGTGGCGTGAATGATTGGAGATGGTCTGAGATGTTGTGAGATGATTGGAGTGGAGATCAGGAGGAGGAGAGCCTAGCTGGCCACCCCATCCCGATGGGACACCAGCGCTAGGACGTCTGAACGAGGCGTCTGTAGTGGGGCATGACCTCATGCTCTGGCAGGTGCAGGTTGAACTCCAGGGCCACCAGCACGGGGAACTCAAAGGCTATCAGCTCCCGGCGGTTCACTCTGAACTTCTCTTCCAGTTTCTGAAAGAAGTTAGAATATATTATTATGAATATTAATAAAATATCATCAAGGAGCTGCAGTAACACATTAATTGTGATCTCTCTATAACCTTTAAAAGGGCCCTTAAATGACCCCCATAATCATGTTGCTCAGCCATTACAAGTCATTTCAGACTCTGTCCTCTAGTAGTGGACACTCCCATGTGATGTCATAGAATTAATAGGGCCCCAAAAATAGGGGCCCTTTAAGATTTGGAAATACCGCCAAGAAACAACTTTCAACTGCCATGAATTGTCCATTTCCTTCAGACATTGAACATACGAATCCATCACAAGCAAGCGGTTCCCCACTTAACGGAGACCTTCCGGCGAATGGGAGACTCACGTCGATCAGGTGCTTGACCTCGTGTTTCTTGAGGTCGCCGCTGATCTTGGCCGCCAGCAGGAGGCAGGCGCCGGCGCACAGCTTGCGGTTCTGCTTGTTGAGCTTCCCCTGGAGCACCAGCTTCTCAAAGTAGACGAACGCCATGGCCACCGTGGGCTCGCCGTAGCCACACTCGTCCTGCGCCAGCTTCCTGATCTCCCTCTTCAGACTGCATGGAGGGGGGAAACACGTGATGATGTTGCCATTCTTCAAAATAAATGACATGAAGGGACAGTGAAAATGAATGGACGGCATATAACTGCTTTTTTTTTATTTAGGGCTTTTCTATCAACTGGCAACACAGGCATTGCCTTGCACATGCAAGCCGACACAACCACTCCCACACAGATGCAAGCAAGTTATGCAACAGGGCTTTATGCATCCAATCCACCAAACAAACAACCAGCAATGCGGGTCATGCAGGTTATACGACAGCACTTTGGTGGCGTCATGCGTTTCCTCGTTCCCTTTTACCTCCGGATTTTGCTGAGCGTCAGCCTTATGTGAGGGAACTTCTCCTTGAAGGTCTCGTTCATGTCCTTCTTGAGGTCCGAGGGTTTCACATACTCGATCACCGTGGTCTGAAGGAGAGAGGGAAAACGAGACACGGGAGTCATGGGTCACAAGGAGGCCACACCAGAGGGCCCCTGCCGGCCCCTGTGCCGCCCTCTTCCACCCCTCCCCGTCGCGATAGGGTGACAAGATCGACGCAGCGCTCCAGCGATACGTTTCCGCCAACACACTGATGAGGCCGGCCGGCAGAGACGCGGAGGGACCAATACGAGCCAGACAGAAACTCGAAGGCTCGTAATGTACCCGGGGCCACCCAATAGCTCTGATCGGGTGTTGCTTTGTCTACGGAGAATGGGGCCTCGCGTTGTTGTTCGTCTATGGTTTTGTTCAGTTTGGTGGACTTGTGTGATTGGGAGTTTGTGAAGGATTTAACATACATTTATTGGGATTTATATACTTTCGTCTATTCTGCACAATAGGCTTTTGGTCAGAAAGTATGAACTAGGACTTATTAGTATCAATGGGTGCTTCAAAATCCCCCAAATAAGATGATCAAAACAATCTCCCATATTTTTGCTTAATTTAATTAATCCAGGTATTTTATACAATAAAATACCAAAAACACTACACACTGACTGTGAGGCTGGCTTTCAGAGGGAACCGAGCCATACACGGAATGAACAGATGACCGATCTATTGTCCGCTTGGCATGCAGAGTATGAGGGGAGAAAAAACCAAATACTTTGCTTGCACAACTTGGCACAACAAGCGTTTCAATAACAACTCTGTGTTTTGTTTTGGTCCCCTGGAGTGAAACGTTCGAAAACGGACTTGTAGCATTCCTGTAGCCGGAACACAAAAGCTATTGTCCCAGCATTGTGGATGCTGGGACTCCATATGGGGGCAGGGAAGGAAAACATAGTCTGGCCTTGAATGAGCCAAACGCGCCACTGGTCTCTCCCTCTCTGTGTACTCTGCCGTAAGAACAACACTGCCGGGCAAAGAATGAGTCTGTAGTCTGTAAACCTCCCTTCCCGCTCACCAAAAACAAAACAAAGCCAACATTCTTTTCAGACACAGATTAAATTGTTTTATTCAACTTGGAAAATGGAGGACTGTTACAGTCACGGCTAAAGAATGAGGCATTGCTAACAGGCCTCACCAGCTGTTAGGGCAGGGAACAAGGTGATATATGGGATATGGCACAATTAGTGCTGAACTGGGAGCTGATAGTGACACAGACAGACCGACAGACAGAGAGACACACACACACACACACACACACAGATATCTGAGGCCAATGACTTCATTGATTTAAGTAGTGTGACAGACTCTTCTGGCTGCTCTCCAACAGTTGATCTGGCCCAGGAGGCCGTTTCACACAGTGTAGAGGGGGGTGCCTCCTCCCTCCTCAACCTTCTATTCAGTTGGTAACCAAATGGGAGCAGTGGAAAACCCAAACCAAAACTACTTGGATTCACACAACATATGGTCGTTTATCTAGAGCCGAACAATTACAAAGAAATTATGTTTGCGACCAAAACAACGTTCCCATTCTGCTCTCGGGAGCGAGGGTGGTGGGGGCGGTGGCAGTGTGCAGTTGTTTTTGTTAGTCGTCCTGATGATGTTTTTGTGTTTGCTGTGAGCATGTTCTCACCATGTAGGAGGGGAAGATGAGGACTCGCTTGTGCTTCCCACAAGGCCACTGGGGGTCGTCCAGCAGATTGGGGTCGTACTCACGAAAGTCCCCCAGATCGTTGCCTGCATTGGGATTGAACACTACAACAGATCAGATCAGATAAATGATCGGATTCAGTGCATTTTATTCTATAAAACGCTAGAAAAGGCCAGCCAATATATGGTACTTTTCTCCAATACAGTGCATATACATCTCTTAGCATGGGTTCCCACCCAGTGGGTAACAAAACCCCCAACCCTTGCAATGTCCATGAAAAGCAAAACCAGTTGAACAACACAAGACTACATATTTATTAAAGGATGAAAAAAAAGAGGCTTTGAAAACACATTGAATCAACATTTTGAAACAGATCCCGTGTAACGGAATACTGTGTTGATTAAACGCAGTGCAAGCACAGTGTGTTTTGCTATTCGTAACAGTCATGTGACCTAGCAAGCTCAGTGGAAAGCCATCTTTGTCTCTCTTAATTACATTGTTAAAAATACTATTTTGGAAAAACAACTTAAGTCTATTTTGGGACGTTTGCATTGAAGCACTGACAGACTCTCGAAGTTGCGTTGCATTGCATGGTTTGTAATATGATTTAGACAATATAAATGAAGCAAAAATTTATATTGTAGTCTTCAACATGATAACATTTATGTGCTGGTATTTTGTTATGATTATGTAGTCTTGAATCCTGATTATTTCAACAGCTGAAGAAAAACAAACTTGAAGTGTTTGAAGACCAGCACAAAGGAAAATAAAGTTGGTGAGAGAACAGCCTTGCTTACACTTTGCATAACACAAATATTCAAGGTCAAAAATAAACAAAAACCTACTGGAGTGATCATTTGCTATAAAATAACATTATTCATTTGTGGCTAGAGAATAAACAGTGGGTCAAAAATAAACATCCCAATTACTAATATTTTGTTTTTAATAAAGTACATTCTATTCCTGGAGATTAATGGGTTTAATTAAAAACAGGACCAAGAAGAGCCTTGGGGGAGGGCTAACCCCTGTGTAGACTTAACCCCTGTAGATTAGCCCCTATAGACTAACCCCTATAGACTCACCTCTGTAGATTAGCCCCGTTAGACTAACCCCTATACTCAGCTCTATAGATTAGTCCATATAGACTCACCTCTGTAGATTAGCCCCTATAGACAACCCCCTATAGACTAACCGCTAGAGTAGACAAACTCCAATATATTTATCTCTGTAGACTAACCCCAATAAATGTATCTCTGTAGATAAGCCCCTGTAGACTAACCCCAATAGAATTATCTCTGAAGATAAGCCCCTGTAGACTAACCCAAATAGATTCATCTGTGTAAATAAGCCCCTGTAGACTAACCCAAATAGATTCATCTCTGTAGATAAGCCCCTATAGACTAACCCAAATAGATTCAACTCTGTAGATAAGCCCCTGTAGACTAACCCCTATAGACTCACCTCTTTAGATTAGCCCCTATAGACAATCCTCTATAGACTAACCGCTATAGAGTAGACTAACCCCTATAGACTAACCCCTATAGAGTAGACTAAGCTCTATAGAGTAAACTAACCCCCTGTAGACTAGACACACCCCCTGTAGACAACTCCCTATAGACAATCCCCTATAGACTAACCCCTATTGAGTAGACACTATAGTCACCCCCTGTAGACTAACCCCCTATAGACAAATCCCCTGTAGAATAACCCCTTATAGACTAACCCCTATGTAGTAGACTAACCCCCTGTAGACTAGACTTAACCCCTGTAGACTCAACTGACCCCCTGTAGATTAAGCCCTATAGAGTAACCCCTATAGTTTAGACTAACCCCTATAGAGTAGACAACCCCCTATAGACTAACTCCTATAGACTAGACTAACCCCTGTAGCTCACCTGTGTCCAGGCTGCTCTGGTTGCTGTTGGCACGTGCCAGGCTCAGGCTACGGTGGCTGGCGTTGCGGGACTGGGAGAAGGACGAGGTGGAATCTATGGTGTTCCTGCGGCCGCCCAGGACGTTGGTGGGGTACATGAACTGCGTGTAGGACACCGTCTGTGGGTGGAGGGACATGGAGTTAGCTTCACAGGTAGCAAGAGTGGACAAAAGGCACGAAGGAGATAAAAAAAAAAGAAAAAAGGTGCTAAGCGATAGTTCTGTCATTGACATAAATTGACATTTATTGATTAAATATGATCAAATATTTTATTAGTCTCCCCCCCCCCCCCCCCCCCCCCCAACCCAAACATCTGCTGGCTCCTCACCTTCCCGTCAGCTCCTAGCTCCACCCCCTCCAGCCCGATCACCATCTCCTTGGCGCTGACTCCCCCTGACGGGTGGCGCTGTCGCCCGCCCTCCAGCTTCACATCCCTGTCGGGCACAGCACCCTTTAGAGCTCCCCAGGACCACACAGCACCCTTGGGTGTTACAGATCATGTTTTCCCCATCCCGACCAAACTGTTATGCCTTTAGGCGTCGCGAGTTGTCTCACACTCACCCACACCCACACCCACACACACTTGGTGCGTTCCTTTGGCCCAATTCATGCAAGGAAGGGGGGGGGGGGGGTTATGGAGGACATGCTAGGTGGAGATCATGGCTTCGGTTTGAGCTCTCCTGCAGCTTGACGACAGTGCATGAAATGTCATGCTAGTATGGGAGATTTTCACGTGGTTACCATTGACTGTATTAACGGTGGTGAGGCACTTTTTCTGCAGGAGATCTGCACTGGTGGAACAAACAGCTGGCGAGGCCTTGTTTGAATAAAGTCTTTGTGGGCTAGACATGGGATGTATAGGAATGGAGGTTAAAGACCTTATCTGCCACTAGAGTAAGTGGGGCTTCGTCACAGAAATGTGTGTACTATACTTCTATATTCAGCTGACTGGTCTATTTATTACTTTTCTTTTATACATTGAAATTTTTTAAACCTTATTCGTAAAACAAAAATGATCTCTGTCTGGTTGTGACATTTGGGCCCCATTCTTCTGTGATGGAAACAGTGTTATCTGTGAGACGGGCACACTGGTGGGACAGTAGGCCGACGTTGTTGACGGTTGCACTACAGACGGGGCCATCCCGGGACAGTACACCAACCAGCACATAAAACGATGAGCATGAAAGACAAAGACATGAAAGACGAGATCTAAAAAAGAAACCACAAAAAAAGGAAAATGAAAGGGAGGCTAAAAGCTTCTTTTTTTGTTGCACCCTTTAAAGTCAAGCCAGAAACATACGTAAACATTCACCATCAGCTTGTGGAACTGAGAGGAGGGCGGGTCAGAGGGACGAAGACGAGGCTGCCCGGCTACATGCAGAACAAACAATCACTGACTTTAAACATTCCAATGTTAGTCTTGTTATCATCTAAGCATGGCACTCATTTACGGATGGTTCAAACCCAAAGGTTATGATATATATATATATATATATATATATATATATATATATATATATATATATATATATATATATATATATATATATATATATATGGCTAATGCCAGTGGTAGCTCAAAATGATTTAGCAAAAGTCTACAGTAGGATTTAAGCCTATGGGAAACAGATCTAGGACGGTCTGGTTAGGAGTATAGAGTCTAGAAACGGGAGCACAGTTGGCTACTGAGGATTTAACCTACTAACTGAGACAACACTCCAGAGGACTGCACTACTTATACAAATAACGAAAAGTTGAAATTAGGACACAAGTGAGAGGTATAAGTGATTAAAAAAATGGTGGATATTCAAGAACACAAAATAAACATCTTTGTTGTCAGCATCACTGTGTTGGAACAAAATAATCTGTTGGATGTGAAGCAGAGATGACTGTGACTGAATCATTTCATTGTGACACAAACATTGGACTGTGCCATCCGGTGTCAGGCAACCAACTGTAAACTGTAAATTAGTGAGATTGAGCAGTCAGACGTGTGTCTCAGAGATATCACTGGAGGGGGGTTCATTAACCCTTGACCTTACACTGTTTTGGCTGGCTTTGTGAATTCCACAAATGAATGGGCCACTTTCTGCGCTTCAGTGACAGTGAAAAAATAAAAACAGGCCGTTTCATATGCCATGACTTGGATGAAAATGAAATGAAACGAAACCGGAACAATCTTTACCAACAGATAAGCCTCAAAAGTGTTCTCTTTAGCTTGCCAAGAAATGTGTAATCTAAACAAGAGCAGAGAAATAAACACCACTGGTTGATGTCAAACCAGCTGGTCTGTGTGTGTGTGTGTGTGTGTGTGTGTGTGTGTGTGTGTGTGTGTGTGTGTGTGTGTGTGTGTGTGTGTGTGTGTGTGTGTGTGTGTGTGTGTGTGTGTGTGTGTGTGTGTGTGTGTGTGTGTGTGTGTGTCTGTGTCTGTGTGTGTCTGTGTGTTCCCCTGGGAAAAGGTTTTGTGTGCATTTGCAGTCTCTGAACAAATCCACAACACATTTGACATACAGCATATCATGACAAAGCATATCTTGAGGTGAGGAGCACTAGGGGTTGCTAGCTCTGCTAGCTAAGATTGTCAGTGAACGTTATGGGGGGGGGGATAGGGGGGTGGTAACAGCAAAGCTGGCAGCAGTAACTGACAAAAACGAGTCAACTTGAAGAAGAAAAAACGTTGATGAAAATCTGAAAGTTGCCCGAGCAAAAAACCGAGGGGGAAAAAAAAGAGAAGCAATAAGAGTCTATGAATGTTGTTAGATTAGCGGTAGAAATACACAAACATAGACTTAAGCCTCATAAGCCCATTGCAGACCACCGTGGTCAAATAATGTTATTGATAGAACCTGACGGTTTGTAGTCCTAATAACTGGACATTTTGATCCATGGATTCCTTGACCTCCCAATGACGTTAGGTTGACAAAATGATTAGTTACCTGTGGTAAACAAAGGTCAATGAAATGTAAATTTTGTAATATTCATATCTTACAGTAATAATGCTCCTTGATAATTCAACTTTAATCAGCCTTTCATAAGTATGTTATCAAGACACTAAATTAAACTACATCAAAAAACAGCGGAAGGCTTATTAAAGCTTCAAGTTTCACAAGCAGACTGTATATTAATATGTATATATTTATACAGACTGTATATTAAACAAAACAGCTCTTTTAGTCCTCATTGCCTCTGTTGACCACAGATTTTTTTCTTTAGTATTGTCATTGAGGGAACTTCCGCTTTTTAGGACTACAAAAGGACAGGATGTTATAATTAAATAGCATCTGCCACAACCATCCCTTGACAATGTATCACCAGCTACAGGAGAGTACATCCAAAGAAGAAAAAAAAGGTGGGGGAAATTAAAGGGAGAGGGAGTGCAGGCGGGAGACAAAAATATAGAGTTTGGCATGCTGTCGGATACATACCCTGCTTGGCTACAATCTCGATAAGGCAGCACAGAAAATACACTATAGAAGGATCTTCTGGCACTGATAAGGACTATCCTATAAAAACAAACAAAAATAGGCAAATAAGGCTACTTAAAACATCTAGCTGTTTAGGTCTTCAGGTTAAGTTGGAGATGGTGTTCTAGAGCAGAATCCATTAGAAAACAGAGAATCTAAGGGAAACTTGAATGTGAGTGTGGCATTGTGACTAAGTGGGACAGTGAGACTGTGTGGAGAGATGTGGGTGGGCAGAAGAAAACGGTGCCAATTTCTTGAGATCAATTCAGAACAAGGCTTTGTACTTTTATAAAAACCAAACCATAGCAATTGTCACAAAGGAGGCCATAACAGTGTACTGTGTGCAATAGTGTCAAAAAGTCTATAAATATATCACGTTTACACTCACGGGTCATTTGCGATACAGCTAAATCCTGTTTACCTTCAATCCACTTTAGTAACAAATGGATATGAGGCCATGGTGACAAAACAGGGATTAATGAACTAAATGGCACTGACCACACGGTCCACAGACTAGATCATAACAAGTGGTTTTTTGGGGTCCTACCCACGTAATCTGCCTTGTCATACAAACCAAATACTAAAAGTAATATTCAGTGAACATGCATTAGAAGGACAAAAAAGAAGGCCTGTCCAACAAATCCGAAATGTATAATGTGTATCATTAACCATTAAAGTATAATAAATATTACATAATAATATTATAATATGAACTACTATATAGTATATATATTTTTTTCATTATTATGGACAATTATCGACACTGTTTAAGTAGTCAAAAAATAACTTTGAAAAGTGACTTTCAGTAGGTATGTCTGGATTTTGTTTATGGTGAACGGTGGGACGGAATAGGATTTCAGTTACTTTTAGGGTGGAACCAAGAGTTACTACATTGAAGTGGATCTAATAGACACTAAAAGAGTGTTTGTGTACCACTGGATCAAATCATGGGTATGAATATGGACAGGATTCCAAACGGTTATCCCACGAAGGATCAATAGCTAATTACACTGTAACCATGAATATATTGAACATTCCATAAATAACCAATTCCAATTCACCAATTAGTATTAATGACCAAATACAAAAGATAAACTCGCCTACTGAGGTTTGCCTTGTAATCTGAGAATCGGTGAAACTGCAGTTCATTGACTTGGGGGGGGGGGGGGGGGGGGGGGGGGGGACAGCCAGCCATTATCCACTGGGAGCCTTTGTTATTGACTGAAGCATGGCATTGTTTGCCTCCATACCTTCCATTGCGCATATCGTGTTGCCTCATGTTCTTGATGAAGTGGATCTTCTTGAAACTCTTTGGTCGTGGTGAACCCGATAGAGTTCGGCATCTAGAAGAGCAAGACAAACGGACAAACAAAAAGCCGTCAGCCGCTGAACAGGGAGAAGGCCGTGCCACGCAAGAAGATACACACACGTGACGTCAGAGGCCTTTTGGAAGAGTGCGGAAAGGGCCTTTCTGTGACAAAGGTGAGTCATGCTGTGTGGTGTGACAAGCACCTGCGCAGAGGAGCATTCTCTGCAATGTCCTCCAGAGTCTCCAGGGAGGAACGCTGAGAGATGAGTCTTCGTCTGGAGACGGGGAGAGAGAGAAGATGGTGAGGTGATAAGACGTGAGACATTTCAGAGAAAAACCAATACATCAACCCCAAAATTCTCTGCCGTTTGTCCAAAAGTCGGAATGAGGCACAACCATAGGGAGAAGTAAAAAAATTGGTATGTCATAAACCAATTCTTAATATGGCAATGTCTTATTTGCTTACTGTGATCAATGTGCAAATCAAGTAAACACAGCTTTACTTGGGCAGTTTGCCATCATGGTGTGTACCAGACAGTACAGTCATGAATTAAGACTTGTAGTGGCACGAATTTGTCACAACAACTCAACGACACATTCCTTCCATTTGTAAATAGAGGTCAGTTAACTTATGAAATAGAATCAGTACACAAGGGGAAAAAAGCAAGGGATGTCGACATAAATCTAGATTTTCCTACTTAAGTAATGAGCTTTACTTGGCTGAATGAGGCTGATGTAAGTATTTTTAGATGTATTAGGCACTTAACACTTGAAACGTAACACAGGATGCAAGAATTATGTGACAAGCTCTACAACTGTGAGATACTATCTTGACCACCAATGGGTTGCTGTCCCTGGCTGTTAGAACATGTTGAACATTGAATACAAACTACAGTATTTCCTCAGATCATACATTCAAGGAACGAGCTGGAAGGTAATGAATCAGTGCTCATGTACCCTGTTCCCTGATCCCATTTGGACATAGAGTGCAAAAAAGGTTATTAATATTACACTTATTCCCCATGCAATCATTCCGTGTGGTTCATTTACAGCTGCTGGCATTGTCTGGTTTAAGACCAGCAAATCCATCAACCCCCAGAGTGTTTGTGTGGTCAATGATCACTCTGGGGATCGTGCAACAGCCTTTATGCAAGATCACAGTGTACTTTCCAGAGCTTGGCACCAGAGGCGACTGGGAGGGCAAGAGGATAAGGAACCAGCCCTTGAAATATTTTCATGTAACACAGTTTCAACACATGCAGCCCTTGAATGACACACTTCCGTTAACTTGACGTGAAACTTTGAATCAGAATCCTTGTGCGAACACAGCTGCCGGCGCCAGACCAATCGTGTCCTGACTAGCTTGACATTTTACTACATAAACCCAATGCGTGAGGTATATTATACACCTACTTGAATCATTTATGAAATCCCCCAAAACAACCTGACAGCATATCTTTAAATGTCTTGCATCAGTAAATGTCCTAGTTTTCCCACAAAGCACACAACTTTCAGTAGAGGTCTAAATACAAGACACTGAACACATATGTATCATGCACCACCCTTCACCAACTGTACACATTGGGACCACGTCTGGGAGGCTTGAACAGAGCATTATTATGCTGGTGGTGTCTGCAGCACAATGGTACTTGACTTCAACAACCCCTCCTCCCCTCTATTGTGCCCCCCCCCCGCTGTTTCAGTACAAGCTGGAGAGCACCAGTTAATGAACGACAGAAAACATGAGGACGGATTAACAGAAGACAACCCTGCTCTGGAGGGTCTCTCAGGGGGTAGGCAAACACAGGCACATGAGTGCACGCTGGAGTAGGATAATGAGGGTTAGAGGAGATATACCTATGAATTAGACATACTGGAGTCTGATCTTTGAGTGAACGTTCCTCATGAGAAGGTTCCTCATGGCACAAGTAAAGAAATAAACCCCAAACCCTACCTCTGGATGAAGACTTTTGACAAATTAAGGGAAAAATAGGCAGCTGACATCGATCTTTCCTCTGCAGCAGAATGAGAGGAAGGTCATAATGTTGAGGGTTGACCCCTGTCAAAAGGTCAGGCAGGGGGAGGTGATTAATGCATTTTCCCTGCAGTGACAATCCTTAGAGATGAACAGAGATCTCTAAGGATCCATGATCTCAATCAAGGACGCATTTTTCTTAGTTTTCTTGGGGTTTCTACGGTTCATGTGTTCTTTTTACACATAAACCATTACAACTTAGTATTATAGATACATTTCTAACATTGAAAAATTGGCAAAATAGGCTTTAACATTTCTCAAGCTGCAGTTACTATGTCCATACCAAGACAATGAGGGACAAGTATTGTCTGGTATAGCAGTCAACCTTAAATGAGTATGTGTTGCAGCCACATCGAAGCTGAAACATTCCTCACAATATCCACAGACTATTCCTTAATTCCATGTGACAGAAACGCAGGTTGGGGCCAGTACAAACGTACGCTAATATGCTGGGGAGGCCTTTGATCCAGCCGCTGTAAATGAACAGCAGAATTAACCGGGCTGGGTGTTTTGGGTTTTGCTTCTTCCCCTGCTTAAGGCTGTTAGCCCAGTATCTTGGAAGGCTCTAGAAACATCCCCATAGTGCTGATTGTTCATTAGTTCACAAGACTGTGTCTGGTTGTTATGAAAGAGGAGCTATGACAGGATTGGATCAATCAGGTTTCATCTGAAAGGTCTGAGGTCTAGGGGCTTGACCTAAGCCTAGTGAGCAACAAAGTGCAACAAAGAAGAACTTCTTGTCCTCTGATTAGGAAGTGAACATGAGACAGGGGCCGAACCATATTTCAAACCGTATTTTTCTAATGACATGCAGATCCCACGGAGACAAAATCCTCGCAATGATTTTCCTCAAGTATTTCAAACCTAAATTCCTTATTTGTGCAGGTTCTGCCCAAGGCACCTCCCCAGGGTTTCTTGTATTGTATGTCAACCTATGTCATAGGGCCTTAGTACATGGAGGTGAGATGAAAGATCAAACTCTTTGGGATCAAGTCAGATCTGATGGCTACTTGCCATGCATTGTTGTTTTCCAAGTTGTTGGTGAGTCACTAGGTGTGAAAACACATGACTGTATATGGCCAATTGTCCTGGGAATCAATTTATTTTAATGTTCAAAAAAATGTTGGGCTGTTTAGACATTTAATTCTAGTTCTTAAATCTGAAATTGTTTATTTTGTATGAGTGTTGCCTTTAATAACATGACTAATATAATTTCAATGTACAGAACCTGACCAAAATAAACACACCCTAAAAATGAAACATATGCAAGTTGTTTTCAAGGTAAGTTATATTAAGAGAAAAGGATAACTGTGCATGTTATTTTGACAGGACAAGGGTTATTGTGCCTAGCACTCCACAGGCCAGAACAGGCAAGCAGGGTGAGATACTCACCCTGTCTCTCCTCCAAGTCATGGTCTGGTTCTGATTATGCCCGCTTTCCAACACTGTTTTCTTACCAGGAATATTTTCTGACAGCTCAGGCAACCGGGAGCCAGTGGAATAGAAATTAGCTTCTCTTACATAACCCTGGTGGTGATGCCAACAATGACCTCAAACTGAACAACAATCAGCCCCATATCCCAGAAGGATGTGATCCAATTGCCCAGACACTCTCTGAATGACCACTAGAACAGCATTATGCTGGCAGCAGGAGAAGCTGTGGTTCCTCTGCTGTAAGGCTGAAGCAGCCTAACCCTTGTTAAAATACTGTGGGCTTTTCTGGCACTTCCTGGGTGCGATGAAAAGCAAACAGTGTGTACGTGAGGAGACTTGCTGGACCGTCTAGGTTTGTAGGAGGGGTTTTGATTAAAGAAAAGAGAATATGATTACTCTAGTCAGTCCGATATAAGACTTTATCATGAAGTTGGGGGCTTCAACATTGAATGGCAAAACATACATGTGACAAAACTAACAGAAATAATTATTATTAAAAATGAATAAAAAGATGGAGATAAGGGCCGACCACATCATCAATATGGTGGATTAGAACTAGTCTAGAGGCCTTTAAGAGCTCTGAGAAATCCTTTTTCTTTTTTCCCTGCTTGGCAGCGACTCAGAAGCAGTGAGTGACTTCCTGACTAGCAGCGGGGGGACAGGGCCAAGGAGTCTTGAGAGCAGAGTGTGCCTGTGTTGCCCCTGGTTCTCCTGGGAGAGGAAGCGGCGGACAGTGAAACACACAGCCAGGGCTGGAATTAGGGGAGGGGTGGGAGACAGGGGAGAGCCAGCAAGCTTCTCAGAAAGCCCGGGCATCCTGTCGTTCCCAGTCAGGGTGAACTCGTTTTGAACACCATTTTCTTTGCTTTTTTTTCCCTTCACCCATTGAACCCTGGAACACAATCCGGCCACTGTGCAGGCCAGTGACCCTGTCCTGCACGTCCCGTACTGTGCCGGGGTTAAGCCCAGAGCACACGGCCATGTGGGAACAGACACAAAGTCACATAAACAACAAATAATTTGACATGAGTCCTCAAACATACCCCCATGCTACATTCTCCAAACGGTGGGCTTTGCTCCCTTAAAATAATATGTTTCTACTTCTTGTTTGTGTCTCACTTGAGACTAGGGGAAAATGGTGGAGCTCCCATCAATAGGTAACCCGCCAGGATCCTGCTGCCAGGGACGTCCTCCAGAAAAAGCACATTCCAGAAAGCCCAGTACATTTTGTTTTTACTGGCTCACCTTACCTGGAAGCGCACAGGAGAACAGCTCTTAATGAGTATCTGAATAAGATAGTATGATTAGGTGGAAGATAAGCTTTCATGCGTCTTTGGTTTATTTGATACATTAAGAAAGATTGTAATAATTGTTTATTATGACACAACACAGGAAAAACACTATTAAAAAAAAAAACATCACACCGTAAACGTGATTATGAAAATATGAGTATTAGAGGCTAGGCTAGTTCTGCTGTCGGGTCAAGAGAACGAATGGAGCGCTGCATGTTAATTGTTGCAGCTCTGTGTGTGTGTGTGTGTGTGTGTGTGTGTGTGTGTGTGTGTGTGTGTGTGTGTGTGTGTGTGTGTGTGTGTGTGTGTGTGTGTCAGAGGCCAGACAGTAGGTTGGGACATTAAGAGGACTGTTAGCCAAGTGCAACTGACAGCCAACCACCCACCCACCTCCTCCCCTTTCATTCTCAATGGCAAGTAAACACCCCCCCCCCCCCCCCCCCCCCCCCCCCCCCCCCCCCCCCCCCCCCCCCCCCCCCCCCCCCCCCCCCCACCCCCCCCCCCCCACCACACACACACCTCTACAACAATGTATTGATCAGGTTCAGTGTTATGGGGGTGTTGCATTACAGGGCTAGGGGCAGCTGTGTGCGCCACGTTTTTAGAACAATACGTTTTTTATATGCTATTACCATAGCTAAGAGAGAGAGAGAGAGAGAGAGAGAGAGAGAGAGAGAGAGAGATTCCTTGAATGATGAAGTGTGCTTTGCAGTGGGACAAGGAACTTGGTTACAGCTCCACAGCTGTTGCTCCTGTCTTGGTTAAAAACAAAAAGGTATCTCTTTGAAAAAATGAACTCTAAATAAAATATATTTAAATCTACTACTTGCTGTAGCTGCAAGAAAAGTAGACCTACTCCTTTGTGAAGAATACAACAGTTTATCCAGCATGTTGTCTCAACAACTAGTCACTCTAGACACAAAACATTTGAAGACACCGTTTGAAAAACAAATACAGCGTATCATCATATAATTGTTACAGCGTATCATCATATAATTGTTACATTACCTTGACCTCTGCAGCTCTATTGCAGAGTTGGCTATCTGTCCGCTCTCCAGGCTGTAGTTCTGGGACCCCTGCCTGGAGAAGGAGGCAGGTAGGACCCCCTGAGTGTATGTCTGCAGCCTCCCTCTAGCCGCTGCTGGGACCGCAGAGAAGGGTGAGCTGAATATGGAAGGCCCAAACGCATCCCCGTCTGACTCTGCCGTCCCAGGGGGAGCAGTGGGACCCATCCCAAAACTTGCTCGGTTGGTAGCAAACAGAGCCTGGTTTGCAATAGCGAGCGCCTGGGCGGCCGTGGTCGCTGCCACTGCTGCCCCTGTGGCAGCAGCAGCATCCGCCGCATGCATTGAGCGTTCTGGGGAAACCAGGCTCTGTCTAGTCCTTGCCTCAATTGAATCATCCTCTTCGGTTTGGATGTCTGCATCATCTTGCACTGGTCGTCCGTCCAAGGAGATCTTGCTGAGAAAAGACAGTGCAGCTTGTCTCCTCCTTGGGTCTATGCGTTTCCGTGTATGTTCGCTGCTGGAATGTTTTATCTGTAGCGTGGTGGTGGATGTGTTGCTGCTCGTGGCAGCCGCCATGGTCCACCTCCCAGCGATTTCAGAGCGCGAGCAGATATCTTACCTCGAACACATTAAGAAAGTGATAATCGTGCTTATGTTGGCTAACGTCAGTGTGGTCTGTCTTTAAAGTACATGCGTTAAACTGGCTAAACACAGGAAGGTCACGTGTGTTCAGTATTGTGGCAGCACGGGGGGAAATGTGGACCAATAGGATCTCAGGGAAGGGAACATGTTTTTTTTCTTTTCCTGCGCGCTCCCCCACGCCCCCATCTATTCTGTAGCCTACAGGGATACGCCATAATTACAGTAATGTGTCAATAGTTGTCGAACAGCTGTTTCTAATTATTTGTAAGTATTTTTTAACAATGTTGCCCAAAAATGTGCTAACATTTACTTTTTGACAAAGTGCAATATTGTGCAAAAACATTGAAAATGAATAATAATACTCATATTGCTTAAAGAACATTGTATGTCAAATGTATGATAAACTATTATCAAAAACTGTTCATACAAAATATGGACTTTGCTTTCATATGTGAACAAGTCAGCGTTTTCTACTTGCACTATTCGGTAACTGCGCCATCTGGCTGACATAGTTTAGCTGCTCTGTTATCTTTTTTAATGAGTTATGCCATCTAGTGGCTCCTCTTCCCAACTACAGCAACATGCAACTATTGGCTATAAGGACGGTGACTCCATGTCTTGTTCAAGTTATTCATGCTATGAATAATAGTACTCACTGCAGCTGAATCATCCCTTGAATAAAAAGACGACTGCCGAGACCTGTTCCAATATGAAAGAGGACTTTTGGTTTATTACCGGATAACTTCAAATTACCCTATTTAATAGATCATTTCCCTAAACCTGAGCAGATCAAACGATGTGTGGTATGGTCAACGTATTTATGCAGGTATATCACGTATTCTCAAGTATTCCTATTGCTATCAAAGATGGTTTATTCTTGCAATATAATTGATTTACCATAGTACAACTAAAAGTATCCCAAGGTAAATTATACCAGCAAGTTTGTATTACACACATTTCGGCTGCTGTATCACGTATTTACAATACATAAATGTTCCGCTAGATGCCGCTGTTCAATCTACAATCTTTGCCCAACTTCCATAAACTGTCGTGGTTTCATCAAAAACACAGGTAAAAAATAAATATAATGAGGCACGATTGAAGAAGAATCATTATGAATATAATACAAGATAGAATTTTATTATTAACTAATCATAATATTAATAATTACATTTTGAGCTGTATACCATTATTATCTTACAACGCACTATTGGTTCAGTTAATAAATAACTGCAATTAATTATGCTGCTATTCATTAGGTTACTAAACTATTTCAACAGGGTTAAAAAAATAGGCCTACAAAAATAATACGCTAGCTAAGGTTGTTCTGTTTTGTCCTCAACTGCATCTGTTTTGCACGACCTTTGTGTTCCACAATGTCCTGCACAGTTCAGAGCCAGTGAGGTTTGATGAGGTCATCCTTTAATAATTTGTGACGCGCAATAGAGACGCATACACGAATGAGACAATGTCCTGGAAATTATTTAACGTTTCCATATTGATCGCAAACCACGAAACGCTAATGCCAACAATTGCTCAGTCAGGAAGAAAACAATTTTGATATACCACGTCAAAAGTCAAAGTAGCGTCGTCATGAAAACGCTATTTTCCATCAGCTATCATAGTTGGAATAAATTAGCACATAACACAGGCTGATCGAGCAGAGGTGTGTGTTTATGTACATTGTGGAAACAATAAAGGTGTCAGAGAGGGAGAGAGCTCCTCTTAATCTGAGCAGCAACTTCAGACTCCGGTCCTTGCTGAGAAGCGCCGGGCTTCCTGTGTTTGTGCGGGGTTTCCTGCAGATGAAGTGCCCCGGCACCTCATTGTGATGCTGGATGCGCACGACTCCAACTATTACTTTCACAGTGATTAAAGGAAACGAGTGAGTACAGTGCATCATAAATTTGCTCCAACTAACCGGTCTGTGAAATAGGAGACAATGGAGCACAATAAGTTAGAAAATGTGTTCTGCTGCAATATCAAATATGTGCAATAGTAATACTACAATGATGGACAGAAGATAGTAAAATGAGAATAAGGTGACAGAAAAGTAGATATGTGTGTGTGTGTGTGTGTGTGTATATATATGAAAGGCTCTGTCTTTCAGGTGTTCAGTGTTGCATTGAAACACATCATAGTAGTAATAAAGTAGTAATAGTAATAGTTCTCACAATGACAGATACTAACAATTGATTTTATTATCGTAGGTTGTCTGTGTGTGTGTGTGTGTGTGTGTGTGTGTGTGTGTGTGTGTGTGTGTGTGTGCGCGCTGCTGGGAACCCTGGGAAAGTTCTCGCCATTTAGTTTTTTATATCCCAAACATTTTGAGCCATTACAGGGTCGAGCAATTAAAATGCCTGCCGTGCTATTTCAGGGGTGTTGATGTGCCTGGCCTTAGTTGGTCTTGCTAAGATATACACTTGGCATGCATTGCTAACGCACACACACACACACACACACACACACGCACACACACACACACATATGCACACATACACACGCTAGCACACACATACACACACATACGCGCATGCACAACATCCTCTGAAACCCGTATAATGTCCCCAGCTCTAAATGTCATTATCTTGTTATTGATCACCTCATTGTCCTATTATTGATCACCTATCAGGCTGTGGTACACACAGGGGTGGAATCAAATCTATCTAAATTAGCCACTGTACTCAGATTCTTCATGTGCTGCTGATGAACCGTTCAGATAAGAGTGAGAGTGTGAGAGGCCTCTCTCTCTCTCTGTCCCTCTCTATGTCCCTCTCTCTTTTGCTCTCTCACTCTCTCTGTCCATCTCTATGTCGCTCTCTCTTTTGCTCTCTCTCTCTCTCTCTCTCTCTCTCTCTCTCTCTCTCTCTCTCTCTCTCTCTCTCTCTCTCTCTCTCTCTCTCTCGCTCTCTCGCTCTCTCAACCTCTACCTCTACCTCGCTCATGGGTCTGCTTGTCTTAATGGGGGCCAGGGTCTTATCAGCAACATGTGAGGAGCTCCCTGAAGTTCACCTCAGTTCACTCAATGTCACACACACATATGCACAAACACACACACACACACACCCACAGACACGCATGTGCGCATGCTCACACACACACACACACGAATGTGCACACACATGCATACGCGCACACATGCAATTTTTTTTATTAGGGATGGACATGATGTCAAATATGAATATATATAACAGGATTATATTTCGGAATGAATCTCAGACCTTTGCCTGACCTCCGCTCAATTATTCAGAGATAATGAGTTTGTGTGTATATCTTATATATAACACTTTATCTTACGGGAGAAATAATGATTCAAATTTCAATGGAAAAACCGTGAGACTTAGTAATGTTGCGTATACTTGCAGAATGTTTGTTCAATTGCTGTTTCCAAAAACACAGCAGTCAGCGTCTGTCTGTTTATGTTTGTGTTTGGACAGATATGTCGTCCGGGAGGGGGGGCGGGGGGTTACCTCTGTTTGGTCAAGAGGCCAGGCTGGGTGGTGGTGGGTAGATGGGTGGGTGCTGGTTAGGGTGAGCACGACCTAGGAGGGGGTGGGGTAGGGGGGAGGGACCAGGAGGCATGGAGTCGTCAAGCTATGTGGTCATGACATCACGATTGATGACTCAAGGATAGGTCGCCATTGCAGCCCACCCGCGTGCCCCAGCACCCCCCACACCAAAAAAAAACCACACACAAAAGACACACACACACACACATACATACAGATACACACCTATACAAAAACAAAAACACACAAACAGACACACACACACACACAAAAAAAACACATATACACACACACACACACTCACTCACACACCCCACCCCACTCCACCCCCCTCAACATCAAACATGGCGTATTAGGGTGATCTATGGCGATGGCCGGGCAGCACTTTCAACTGAGTCAGGCCAGGTCCATCAAAGGATTTATCTCCTCAGCAGATTAAAGGGGGGCCTAGGCGTCTGCCAAACAAAGACTAGCTCTGGAGGTCAGCCCAGGTCTCCGCTAGACAGAGATTTACACTGGGGCGACAGGCCTTCAGAACATAGGTGCAGGACACCCAAGACATCTAGGGGTCTGTGAGAGTCAGTCTGGCTAAGAATGAGTAAGCCAAGGCTAGTGTCCCACTCATCGCAGCTGACAGCGATTGATAGCTAGCATGTTGCTGCTTTTTTAAGAAATGTCAACATTCAGCAGTGCTCCACATAACATTGAAAAAAACTCTAACTTTGTTTTGAAAATGTGTGGTCATAATGTTTTTAAATGTATTTGTTAATTTACATGAATTAAAAACCGTGAGTTTGCAAATATATTATTATGAAAAGCTATACGACTCAGGATAAACTATAAACACATTAGCAAGCGTGTTCAACTGAGAGGCAGCCAGGGTCAATGTTATTCAACTTTCCTATATTTTCTGACATGTTCCTGGCATCAAGCTTCCCCGGGATTCCACAGTATTGAGGAAATGGCCTTTTGGGAATACATTTTAAGAAGATTAGATGAGTTGTTATATACACGCTATTTATATGTACGTGGCACATTGACAAATGGTTGGAGTGGATCTTTCTAATGGTCATTCAGTGTACAGTGGAACCTTGTGTTAACTACATACAAGCTGCTGTTTGCGTGTAATGTTGAAAAACCTTTATCAATGTTTGTTTTATTTTACTCCTGCTGGGACCATGTTAGGCAATGTCCATCTACCACAAAAAAATATTTTATTCAAATCAATTTGTGTTTGTTTCTCTATTTTCTCAACCAATGAGGTATTTTTGCAATAGATACTAGGCGCTCAAAGAAAAATCATTCATTTCAGTACAAAGTGACAACGTCCACAAGAATTTCCCCTTTTTGGTGTTGTCCGTGTGTGTGTGCCTGATTGCTTCCTTTAAGAGTAGAAAACGTTGTTTTCGGTAACATATTTTGCAGGCTAGCTCAGAAGGAAAACACGCATTTGTATTCATTTGGAAGCGCGGGGGCGAGACAGGACAGACAGAGTGGGCTGGTGGCAAGATATGACCAGGCACTGTTGCTGTTGAGGCTAACAAGGAAAACTCTCTCTCTCTCTCTCTCTCTCTCTCTCTCTCACTCTGTCTCTCTCTCACTCTCACTCTCTCTCTCTCTCTCTCTCTCTCTCTCTCTCTCTCTCTCTCTCTCTCTCTCTCTCTCTCTCTCTCTCTCTCTCTCTCTCTCTCTCTCTCTCTCTCTCTCTCTCTCTCTCTCTCTCTCTCTCTCTCTCTCTCTCTCTCTCTCAGGGAACATCTATGTCTTGCACTAAGAAAAAAGGGCCCGACTTTGGAAAAAGGAGAGCCTGAGAGCCTTAAAAGAAGAGTTAAACATTCACAGGAATCTTCCTTTACACACCTTAACCCAATCACAATTTATTTCTTACACACCATATTCGTCATCATTGGACACATACAGTACATAGAAAAAGGTCAGACCGCATGTGAGTGGGTGAGGAGGTGAAGCAAGTGGAGGGGGGAGTGAGAATCATTTGTTACCAGAATTCCATTTGCTGCAACGACCGCTCCATGATAATAATGACAGGTATAAATGCTCTCCAACCTTCTTACGGTAACTCTGTTGTCACGACGGTGACCCACTCTGAATATATATAATGACGTAATGACGGTTCACCTGCTGAGTGACAACAACAAGATAACGTATGTTATGTTAACGTCATTTGTAATAAAGAGGTTTTATGCGTTTGAGTGGGTCTCAACCCAAAATGTAAGAATAAAAGATTGTATTGTGTGGAGGTGTGCGTGTATGTGAATCAGAGGTGTGTGTCTGTTCCTCCCTCTTTGTCTACATTCTGTGTGTGTGTGTGTGTGTGTGTGTGTGTGTGTGTGTGTGTGTGTGTGTGTGTGTGTGTGTGTGCGCACGGCACTGCTACAGACAGAGCAGCCAAGCCGCGCCCAAAGTGGGAGGGGAGACGTGCACTTAGAATGCACAAGGGCAGGGTCAACACTACAGCAGCCAGAGGAGAAGCTGTGCCTGGCACCGCCATCCGTGCACACACACACACACACACACACACACACACACACACACACACACACACACACACACACACACACACACACACACACAGAGACAACCTTGAGAAGCTGGCCAGGAAAGAACAGAATGTACATTATAGAGGTGCTTTCCTTCTCCTTCATGTCTTCTACTTTTTTTCCCTCTCATCCATTTTCTCTTCTTTTCTTTCAACCTGTGTCTTGTGGATGTTTGGGTTGTGGCTGTTGTTGCCGTTCCTCTGAAACCTTCTGAAGCCCTTCCACTATCAGCACACCTTGATAACACACAACATGCATGCCAGCACGCACACACAGGCATACACTCACTCTCTCTCTCTCTCTCTCTCTCTCTCTCTCACACACACTCACACACACTGATACACACACACTCACACACTATCAGCTTCCCGTACAATTCTTTTTTCCATACAGAGCAAGCGTTGGAGGTCACATGTGTACACGCTGTCTTGTAAACACCCATGATGAGCCTTAGTGGTAAAGGTCTCCTCTCCTGGCCCCACTGCGGCGGGCCGGCAATGAGGAGCAGGTGAGGGGGAGCCATAAGCTATGGCAGGTTCTTACATGTGTCACTGTCGACTACGCTGTCATGTCGGGGGTTTAGCTAGAGAAAGTATGGAAATAATTTATTTATGGACCCCCCCCCCCAACCCCAACCCCAACCCCTCCCCCTACCTACCCACCACTTCCATTCCCTCCCAACCTCCTCCCTCACAGGTACAGAAAAAGAAGAAGAAGAAAGTATTGACCGGAAAGCAGCAGTGTAGTAAACTGACTCCCATGGCTGCACCACACTGTGAGAATCATTGATCCCGTACGACACTGCAGAATCATCCATCCCCCTGATGCTCAGAAATATGGCTGATGTCCAGGATAGATGATTCTGCAGAGTAGTAAACTGTATTGTGTTGTAAACACACACAAAGCACACACGCATACACACACACAAACAAACACACACACACACAAACACACACACACACACTGTTAATCGATCCCCAGATCCTCACAAAATACCGCTCACATCCCACGTCCTCGCAGCTTTATCAAAGCAACTACAATAAAATAAATAAAACGAATGAAAAAACCCACAAGTGTAAGGCATTTCTCTCCGGAGCAAAATGTGATACCGCTCCCCCAGTGCCGCTGATGAGAACGAGAGAGAGGAGAGAGAGAAAGCATGGCGCGCCGCATTAGGTCATGAGAATTGGAAGCCCAGTGATGAAATGGCTCACTGTTGGGACCACAGATGAGGTCAACGCAATTGGTCATCCGAAGGTCATCTCTGTCCAAAGAAGAAAAAGATAAATAAACAAACACACACATTAGGTCCCAATTATCGTTGCGTTTTCATGGTGTGCGTGGTGTGTATTGTGCAGTGACTTGGACTCTTGGCGGCGGTTATCCGAGCTTGTTGTTGATGTGGGAACAGTGTGTGTGAGGAGATCCAAGGCGAGAAAACATGAGGGTCAGAGGAGGGAGGGGCCGGACTTGAGAGTTATTTTTGTTTAGTGGACGTCCAGAAGTGGGCCTGTTACCCTGGAGGCGGCTGGTGTTTTCCATATAGCCCAGAAGAGACTTGGCAACGTCTCTCCCGCCGACTCAGCCCCCTGCTCAGGCTCCTCTCTCGCTCTCGCCACACAGCTCCAATCTCTCTCTCCCTTCCCCTTCCTCCCCCCCGAACCCTCTGGGTCCAACCGCCCCGATCCCTGTCCTCTCTGACTCTCCCTCTTTCTTCTCTCTCTCTCTCTCTCTCTCTCTCTCTCTCTCTCTCTCTCTCTCTCTCTCTCTCTCTCTCGCTGACTCACCCCCTTACAGTCTCTTTCTCACCATCTCTCTCTCCCCTCCCTCACTACTACCCCTCCCACGCTCACTACCCCATCTCTCTCTCTCTCTCTCTCTCTCTCTCTCTCTGTCTATGTCTATGTCTCTGTCTGTCTGTCTGTCTCTCTCTCTCTCGCACAGACTCTCACCCCCTCTCCCTCCGACACTTACCCCTTCACTCTCCCTTTCTCTCACCTCTTCCCTCCCTCCCCCTTTTGCCTCTACAACTCCCGCCCCCTCCCCTTTCTATCTCTCTCAGACACTCCACCCCCAATCCCTCCGACACTCACCCCACTGACTTCTCTCTCTCTCTCTCCCTCTCTCTATCTCTCAAACCCCCCCCCCCCCTTCCCCAGGCAGGAAAGCGGATTGCGGGTCGTCGTGGAGACAGGCTGACTGCGCAGGCGGCCCGGCAGATGCACTGGAGATAAGTTTGTGTGTGTAAGCTGGGCCGCGACCCCCAGCGGCAGGACACTGACCAGATCCTGTCAGCAAGAGGGCAAGAGAGCCGGCCCAGAAACCACCATCCCCTCTCCCCCAACCTCTAACCCCCCCCACCACTAGCATCCTCCCCCATGCCTCCCCCAATCTCCAGTCCATACAGTGGTCTGTTTGCATGCCTGGCTGGCTGGCTGGCTGCTTGGCTCCTAAAACAAGCCCACCAGGGGCCCAGCCAGCAGGGGTAGAGACAGGCCCCCCTGGAGCCATGGTCTTCCTCTCTGAGAGCCTAGACAGAGGCCCTGAGACCCAGGGGCCCTCCAACACCTCCATCAGGGCAGGGTAGAGCTGTGACGGAGAATCACAAAGACATCGATACAGCCGTGCATACACACACACACATGCCCACATGCGCACACACACACACACACACACAAACACACACACACACAAGCATGCATGCACGCATACACAAACACAAACATGCTCGCACACAAATGCGAACACACACATGCCTGCACACTTGATCACACATAGACACACACACACACACACACACGTGCACACACACATTCTCACAGGTCTCCCAAAATGCACGTATACAATCCAATACAATAGGGCCCCCTAGATAACTTCCTCTGTCTCACGCCGAGAAACTAATGGATGGCAATGTGTGTGACGGGCCTTTTTGTGACAAGCACTTATGAAAACATTGCCTTCGATGTTGTTTTCACCACATCAGCACTTTCTGCGCCTTCTTTTGTCTGCAAGAGTGGTTCTGGAGGAAATGCTCTGGGTGGAAGTGAGGATGATTTGTCATGTGAAAGGCGAGCCGCTGGCACCAAGCGATGACGTAAAGAAAGAGCTGCTTAATTTATTGATACAGACGGGGGGATTTCCAGCACGATGATATTCAAGGATAAGAATGTAAGTCCCACTTTCTGATTTGTTTCGGTTGTTTTCTAAAGGTCGTTAAAGAAAAGGCTAAGGTGAGGGTGGGGAGTGTAAAGATCACAGCCAATTCAATTGTGAAAAAAAAGTGTCACTATAAATAAACAATAGCCTATTTTTTACTAATTTAGGTCAAAACAGACCAATGTTTGGCGTATCCCAGAATGCCGAGCGTCAGGGCTGACTGCATACATAAGAGCTGGACCCCGAAGACCCCCCAGAGATAAAAGATCTAGCAATCAGTGCAGCAGGGAAATGTATTGAATATGTAGCCTCTTTGAAGTCAGCTAATTGAGCTTTCAAAGTACTTTTTATCTGCTCTGGGGCATATTTTAAGAAGCGTTTGTGGAATGACTGACCTCTCAGTCTGATCTCTCTCCAGGAAAGACCCAACTACATACTGTCTGTAAACACAAACCACAGAGGCAAACAAGAACAGTTATAGATAAATAATTAAATAGATACACAACAAAAATGACAGTATGCGAAGTATTACACCATGACAAAAAAATATTTATGATGTCATAAAACGTTATTTTTAACAGCGTTGTCCGTCACTTTGTGCTGGTGAGTCACCTGATCACGATGCGGAGCTCCTGCCCTCCTGCGCTGCGGCTGAGTTCTTCTTCGTCTATCGCTCCACACCTCCTCCTTCTGCTGTGATTCATAACCCGCTAACACAATTCATCCCTGGCCTGGACAGAGAGAGAGAGAGAGAGAGAGAGAGAGAGAGAGAGAGAGAGAGAGAGAGAGAGAGAGAGAGTGATAGAGCGAGAGACACTCCCCCACCCCAGGCAATAAGAAGCTGGACCCGGGCTGCTCATAGCTGGGAGGTTAAACCCAGTTTGTCATCAGATTTCAGTGGAAGTGAGGAATGAATGAGTTGTGCAAAGAGGGATCAAGGGAGAGTGGGTGGGTGAGCGTGTCAAGGGATTGGGGATGTCTTACTGGTGTTTTAAAGCTAGGGTCGGCTATTTGTTTTAGAAACACTTTTGTCATTTTAGTTGAAATACTCTTTACAGCAAGCACTAAATCAAATGCTCTGACAAAAACACAAAACAAATACATTTCAATCTGGTATCTGTGGTTGGGGCAGGCCTGTAATAAGCCTGTCTAATAATTTCATACTGCCCCAATGAAACAATTGGATGGCTACATGTCTGTCTACCTAACTACCCTGCTCCCTGTGCACTCATGTGCAATTGCAAGACTGCAGTCTCCCACAAGGCTAGGTAGCCCTATTGCTAAAGCTAGCGAGCTAGTCATATGTTTTGGGGAGTGGCTTTGGAGGGAGGCCTTAAAGGAGGGGTGGGATATTTTCAGTTGGATACTATCAAAAGCGTTCTCTGGTTACTCTGTTTACTCTGGCTAGTTTTGCCAAACTGCCTACCCTAGCTATAAGGTTCATCTACTAGTTTAACTGGAAAATAGTGATTTTCTGGCATCATACCTGGACTATGAAGTGCACAGGGTGTGTTTGAGTTTAGTCAGGGGTATTTATTAGGTTGGTTGTAGTAGTAGTCGAAGGTCGCCAATATTCTCTGTATTTTCATGGTAAAGGCACGCATGAAATCATGCATCCGTGCAATATGTGTCTGTACATGCCGTGAGTAACACATTCACTCACAGCATGCTGGGATGCAGGAGATTAGCAAATCTGCTAGCAACATACTAGCCTACATTGCAGAGTCTAGAACACTAGGTGGGTTACCTGAGCTAGTTAGCCAGGCTAATGTAGCATTTAATGCTCACACTGAGGTGCCTCCAAGTTTTAACACTGGTCATAGCCGTGACTGCAAACTGGAGTTTTATACTACCCCTACACCTATAAGTACTGTGGTGCTTCCCTGCACCTCGAGGTGTAAAACACGTAGGCTAAGGCACCCGCAAGTCTGTAAAAATCACACTATTTCTCTGAGTGGTAACCGAACTCTGACATTAATAAATCGATAGAGCTCAAAATAGGATTCATGAACATCAGATCACTTTCAGCTAAAGCGCTCTTGGTCCAGGATTTAATTGTTGACGATAAGATAGATATCCTGGGCCTATGTGAAACCTGGTTAAAACCAGATGTATTTCTACCATTAAACAAAGCTACTCCACCCAACTAGATCACAATTATCTCGAAAATCAAAGAAAGGAGGTGGAGTGGCCCTAATATCTAACTCGAAGCTCAAACTTAAGGCAAAATATAAATATACATTCACATCGTTTGAGGTGCTTGCTTTCTGCTCCTCGATTACAATTACAAAAACACATTTCAGACTCATATTACTCCTATTCTCGCCTCTCTACACTGGCTCCCAATAACTGCCAGATCAGATTTTAAGGTGCTACTGCTTACCTATAAAGCCTTGCACAGATTAACACCATCCTACCTGAAGGACCTTATTATTCCTTATAGTCCTTCTCGGCCCCTCTGGACTTCGGGAGCTGGCCTTTCAATACTGAAAGGTTCAAATCTGCAGGAAACAGAGCGTTCGCCTATCAAGCACCCTATCTATGGAACAGTCTGCCACCTGTAATCAGGGAAGCTGACTCTGCCGAGATATTCAACGCAAAGCTGAAAACCTACCTTGTCAGTCTTTCGTTTGGCACCTAGGGGTGTTGCTGTTGCCGGGACTGATGCTGAATGCGTGGATGAAGTGTGTCAGTGTCTGTGTCTGACTATGTGAATGTTTCTGATTGTATCGATGCGTGTTTGTGTAGTCACTAAATTAGCAGTTGTCTACATGTTTTGTGTGCACCTTTCCCCTTCTAATTCATTATTCCGTCTGTTTTAGCGTGTTGCTGTAACTGTGACTGGATGCTTGGCATGTTGCGGTGACTATGACTGGATGCCTGGACTCCCCTTACTGTTAACCGGCCAGCACCCCATCACCATAGACACTATTTTTATTTATTTTTATTGACTAAATTATTTAAAATGTTTTGCTTGTATGTATGTCAATTATGGCACCCATTGCACTCCTAACCATCCCTGGAAGGAGGGATCCCCCACTCTGCGTTCCTTCTCAAAATGTCTTCCTTGCTAATTAAGTTTTTTTATGCACTCAGGGGGCATAAAAAAACTCCCTTAATTAGCAAGGAAGAAATTTTGAGAAGGACACCCCCCTAGGGCTAAGGGATGTCATAAATATATGGCCTGTTAAGCCCTTACAATTGAATTGAATTGAATTCAATTCAATTCAATTCAATTCAATTCAATTCAATTCAATTCAAAGCATGAAGACAAGTCCTGCCAGAATCATTAGCGACTGTAATCCAAAATGTTGTATGTATATCCCTGCATTCTTTCATAATGTCGAACATTAATTCCACACATTGTCATTATTTGCACACAAAAATAAGTCATCCTATTAAATGTATTCACTGCAAATTCAATCCACAACATAACAGAGAATATGCTGGCTCATTAAAAAATCCCCATCATCTGAAGACTTGGTCATCTTGGAACACATATGCGTCCTGGGATCCACAGTGTTTAAATTATGTTATTAGACTGTGAACAATGTCAATGAGGTGAGCAAATGTGTGTACAACTTCATGTTCTTGGTAAACCGATGTTCATGCTCGAACGATAAGGTATGTGGAGTATTTCATTCCCTAGGATGAGATGATGAATGTTATGGCGCAACAGGAGAGAGGGGGCAGATAGGAGTTCAGTGGTCCGTGGTGAATCTTCCTGTGTCCCCTACTCACAGGTTTTTCTTTTTGGTTGGTGTCCATTCATTATGTTCCAAAGCCTTGTCCTGTGAGAGGATATCAACTGTTTTGTTTTGCTTTGTTTAGTGCGCTCGTTGACAAGAAAATTAATGAGGGCTTTTAGCGAAAAAACCCTGTATATAGCGGGTTTTAACATAACTCATACTTTTCATTTTCAATTAGCAAGTCAGTGACCATGTTATTATTTCTCGCTGTTTAAACATTAGCATCGCTCAGCGCCGCTCTCCACAGCCAAGGGTAATGTTTCCCCTCTGTTCTTACAAGCATGTCTTTCAACGTGCGCAACTTTTTGGGACAAAGGACATGCGAGATTGAGCACATACTACAAATTGTTGGGTTGCTTTCCAGGTTAAATAATCAATGACCAAGAGGTCGAGTCCGTCCCCAGCGCCCTGAAACTGAGAGATCTGTGTGTGTGTGTGTGTGTGTGTGTGTGTGTGTGTGTGTGTGTGTGTGAGGGATATAACGTGGTTATGACTGCCTTCTTCGCAGAGGGTCTCGATAGAAGGTTTCTATTGGATGTTAAAATAGCTCACTTCATTAAATTATTACTGACTTTTGTCACTTCTGCAAGATGCCATCTGAGAGAAGGAATTAGCTTCTCTCCGGATGACCACAAACATCTCAAAAGAACTCCCTGTTATTAAAGTGACTCCTTTTACTCATATTATGGCTCATTCCAAAGCAATACTAGTGTTGAAATGAAGCTCTGAACTAATCTATATAAATAACAAAACACACCCACGCACGCACGCACACACACACACACACACACACACACACACACACACACACACACACACACACACACACACAAACACCTTTGTATCAGTTTCCAGGCTTTGGTTAAAAATGAGAATATCAAGCAAGAAAGAAAAGCCGATGTTGACATCAACACACACAAACACACACACACACCTTTGTACCAGTTTCCATGCTTTGATTCAAAACGAAAATATCAAGCAAAAAAAGCAGAAAAAGAAAAGCCGATTTTGACATCGACATCCGCTGACCAAACGATGAAGTGGGGTGAAACATCGTCCTCTTGTTTGCCTCACACACACGTACACACATTCACACACAGACACACGTACGCACACACTGGCTGCTCTTTCATCTGTAATCCCTGACTAACCCTTCAGACAACACAGGGCCAACGGTCCCATTGTGTGGCATTCCACACGGCTCTCTCAAGGTGTGTGATTAACCCCTACTGTATACAGGTGTAACCAGCACATCAAAGGCATGGGCGTAGTGGGGGGGGGGGGGGGGGGGGTGTCTGCTAGTGGTGCCCGGTCAGAGAGAGGGCGAAAGGCCATTGGCAGGTCTGGCCAGGAGTGGGTGGTCATTAGGAGTCCATTAATCCAGCCTAACATGACTCATGAAAAATCATGAGGAAAACATGAAGGCACCACTTGAGTGAGTGAGTATAGGAAACATATTAATTTAAGGAGTAGACGCGGTTATTGTTGGGACTGACAGAGATTACAAGAATAAGAATGTATTAAATACATATGTATACATACATGTTTCTATATATGTGAGGTTATAGGCCTGCTAAATAATAAATGTGCTTATTGGATGTATTGTATAATGTATATAGTAATATAATATTGCATATAAATGAATGTATGGTCAGAATACACCACAACTCATCTTGTTAATCACGTTCACAAGAAATGTCATGATGTCATTCATCTTTGCAAAACCCGTCCGCCTATTTAAAGCAGAAAAAATACTTTGCATTCTTCATGTGAAGCACTAAAATAATTCAAGTGTACTGTCGGAAATGAAGACCTTCCCACCCAACAACCCGCCCACGTTGACTGAAAACACACAAACACACCCACACAAACACACCCACACAGTAACACACACCCACCCCACAAAACACACACACACACACACAGAAACACACACACACAGAAACACCCCCCACCCCAACACACACACACAGTCTCCAGTTCCGACGCCACAGAGTAGACTGCAGGACCACATTAATTGTATTTACACCTCATACTTTGCTCACATTGCTTATTAATGGCGATCCACAATCCATGAACCACAAGTGGCTGGGCTTCAGCCCGGCCTGCTCAGCCCCCTCTCTGCTGCACTAATTGAGTGATTCTATGCAGGACTCAGGCACGCCGCCACTGCTGCTGCTGTGAGTCTCTCTGACGGGGCTATTATCAGCCTAGCTGTCAGCCGCTGGTTCGGGGCAGTTCGCGTGGAATGCAGGCCAAGCCGCCATGGCCCAGCAACAGGGTTCCTCTGCACCCCCCACGCCCCCCATTCCATCCACCTCCAGGCCAATCAGTCAACAGGACCCCAGGGGCCATTTTGGAAAACAATCAGTCTCTCTAAGTAGTCAAGCCATGCCAGGGCTAATTATAAGCAAACTATTGATGGTGCTTTTGCAGAGAGGTTGGTGCACGACTGTGCCAGTGCACGGGAAGCTGGTCTGTACGTATGTGTGTGTGCATGTGTGTGTGTGTGTGTGTGTGTGCACCAGCGTGGTAGGTAAGGTTCCGCTTGACAGAAGATTCAATTTACCGTTTAAAAGGCCTCACTTAAAGTGAGAAAGCTTGGTATATGTCCAGTTTGCTCAAGTGTACCAATTAGAAATGATGCAGTCTGGCGTTCCTTTCATATGGCTGAAATATGTTTCACAGGGGAATTATGACAACTCCAAGTTGTTCTGTTGATTGTGAAACAAAGTGCCCATTAAAAAGCAGGAGCACAGTATCCAGGGGAATAGTTCACACACAAGGCATCTGTCTGGAGACACTCTTTCCGTTTCAAACAGAAACTGCAATGAAAAGTTAACTTATTGCCTTATATCTCCAGCTTCATCTTTGACATTATTCAACATAAAATATCATCATTTTACGCAGCAATGCCAAAACGTTGATCTAAAAAACACAGAGAGGAGACGAGAGAATATTGGTGTGGTGTGTGTGTGTGTGTGTGTGCAGTAGTACTACTCATCCCTCTAGCATATGATATCTGAAAGCAGCTCAACATCCAATTCATTTGATTTCCTACAGTACAGCCGGAGGGCCCCAGGCAGTTCCATTTGCAAGCAGTGTGTTATAGGGTCTAAATCACATGATAAGAGTGTCACTGAAGGGCCCCTGGTGGACCCTGAGAGGAGAATGACAGACGCTCTCCAGAACAGGCATCTCTCTTTCTCCCTGTCTCTCTGTCTCTCTCTCTCTCTGTCTCTCTCTCCTTCTCGCTGTCTCTGTCTTTCCCTCTGTCTCTGTCTCTGTTCCTCTCTCTCTCTCTCTGTCTTCCTCTGTCTCTCTCTCTTTGTCTCTCTCCTTCTCTCTGTCTCTGTCTCTGTCTCTGTCTCTCTCTCTCTCTCTCTCTCTCTCTCTCTCTCTCTCTCTCTCTCTCTCTCTCTCTCTCTCTCTCTCTCTCTCTCTCTCTCTCTCTCTCTCTCTCTCTCTCTCTCTCTCTCTCTCTCTCTCTCTCTCTCCGGTTAGAACAACTGAATGGCCACGTTATCGCTACCCCCCCCAGCATCCACTTTCCCGCTTCAGCAGCCAACAGAGAAATAGAGAGAGAGGAGAGGGAGAGAGAGGGGGAGTGGGGAGGGATAGGGGAAGTACGATGGAGATTGAGGGAGAGAGCGAGAAGGGGGAAGAAAGGGAGATTTAGATGTGGAGAAGGAGAGAGCGAGGCCAAGTGTGAAGGAGAGAGAGAGAGAATGAGAGGGAGTGAGAAAGAGAGAGGCAGAAAGAGAGGGAGAAGAAGGAGGGGAGAGAGAGAGGCATAAAGATAGATTGACGTCGGAGAGGGAGAGGGAGGCATGTTTGTTTTGATACGGGCTGCATTTCTTTCCCTTTAAGTAATGAGTTAAAGGGAAACGGGGCCTGGCGCGGGGCTGAGCAGATGAGTGGGAGGGGGAGCTCGATGTGAACACACACCATCAGAGTTTAGGAGGAAAAGGAGGGCAGGGGGGAGGTCGAGATCAGGGCAGTGTGAGATGGGGGTCAGGTGTGTGTGTGTGTGTGTGTGTGTGTGTGTGTGTGTGTGTGTGTGTGTGTGTGTGTGTGTGTGTGTGTGTGTATGTGTATGTGGGTGTGGGTGTGGGTGTGGGTGTAGGTGTGGGTGTGAGTGTAAGTGTGAGTGTGTGTGTGTGTGTTATCCAGGTGTAGAAGACTCACCCTTGGGTCCTCCTTGTGCACTGTACCAACTTGCTTTCACTGAGTTTCATTCACCTGACTGAAGAGCGTTTTTGTATATCGGGCCGGCTTTGTGTCTTCTATCAGTAAGAATCCTCAAACAGGTAACGGAGGAGCAGCAGAGCTAAAGCACAGTGACTAGAGTTTTGGAGGCTCTGCCTTTCGATGATATTGTGACTTTTGTGTGCATGTGCGAAAATGGTCCATTCAGTATGTGTGTGTGCATGCATGTGCATTTGTACAGTGTTACTTAATATGTGCAATATACATAACAGGTTCAAGGATTATCCTCACATCAAGTGAAAAGCGGTTGATCAACACTGTGCACCTCCTTACCCAACACCTTGTCTTTGCGGTGCTGGAGTTAGGGGAGAGAGGGGTTAACTAAATGTTAGTGCGCTGATAATGACCTCCCCACTGACATCAGGACGGAAGAAACCACCTACACATCTTGCGTTGCAGACAGAAAACTCATCTGTTCAGACGGCATCTTGGCCCATGAACACTTCTTTTAATTAAATAGTACAAATAAATATATAAATACAAATTTCTCTATCTCTCATTTCCAAAATGTAGCACTTGAAGCAGTTTGCTTATTTGATCAATGGTTTGTTCTCGCACGGTTCTTGCATTTTCTGGCTTGTATCTTCATGGTTGTTGCCTTATTGTAAGGCGCTTTGGATAAAAGCATCAGCTAAATAACGGTAAGATATAAAACGTAACGTAAGAACCAGGCTGATTATTAAAGGGGCCTCTGGCTGCCGGGTATTGCCACTTTCACATGTAGGAGACCCCACACCTCTCACCTCCGTCAGGCTACACCAGGCAACCTGCTCCAAACAATGGGCCAAACAGCTGGGGCCCAGTAAAGGAAACCTCAGAAGAAAAAGGCTATGCAGACAAAATGCTGCTGTAGATGAACCCCAATAGAATATTCAGTGACATCAAAGAAAACTTAAACTCAACTTAAAACAATTACACCTTTCTTTTTGTGCTGTTAAACCTTGAGAATGCGATGTTCACGGCAGAGTTCAGCCCCCCTCTGAGTTCCGGGCAGCGATACCACGACGCCAAACAATAGAACATTCATCAGCCTGCTATGACCCATCAAAAGAATGTGTCACATATTCCCAAACTTCACCCTATAAAACCCCCCGTCCCCACCCTCACCCCCTCACCCTCTCACACCCTCCATCAATGTCAAAAAAACCCCAGATGAACAACCTTGTTCCTAGTTCCTAAGTCAACCCTCCAAAGTGTTCCTCACCTTTCTCCACCTTTTTCCTGTTTCCATGAGAGAGAAAAAACATTAAAAAACATGGAGGGAGGTCTTTAAGGTGAGTTTCAGTTCAGAGTTGAAGAGGGCAACGTTTCAAAACACTGCCAGGTATTCAACAGAGTGCGGCGGGCTTGCGTGATAACAGTTAAAATGGACGCAGGATTCCAACGCTCACGGGGCGATCGAACAGATGAATGGTGATTTGTAGAGCGAGGCACAGAGAGAGACGGGATGGTGGTTGTCGCGGTGATGACGGATGGGGAGGGGGTTTGGATATAATGGGAGTGTCTGCCTGTGAAGGTCAGTTCATTTAAATCTTTTTTCCCAGCAATTGGGAACTCGTCTGCAGAACGTGCACGTGTGATGTGGTCGTGAACGAGGACGTGCTAAGCTGGGCAGCTTGCGTCAAAGTCCTGGACTGCTGCTGTGACGAACGCTACTACAGGAATGCACTGGAATTTTGTTTTCATAAATGAGGACAGGAAAGAGCAACAGTGGAAGCATAAATCTCTCTCTCTCTCTCCCACTCTCTCTCTATGTCTCTTTACCACTCTCACTCTCTCTCCACACACACTTTCTCTTTCTCTTCACCACCCTCTCTCTCTCCCACTCTGTCTATATCTATATCTTTATTACTCTCTCTCTCTCCCTCATCCACTCTCTCTCTCCCCATCACAGAATAGGTGACTGTACAAGTGCAATAATAAACATGGTGGTGATGGATGTAAGATGGGCCTGACTGGAAACCTGACTGAGCACACGTACTCTGTAACCCATGCCTACTACCTCAGAAGGGGAGCGGCTCTGATTCCCACATTTTTGGGGCCAAACAGGAAGAAATGACGGACACAATTTCCCTTAACGATCAAACGCTGTTGATTCTGCACACTAACGCGGGCCGATGCAATCTGTGGCGGGTACAAAGTTGTTGAATGTGCTGAAATTGTGAACTATTTTGAGGCTGTTTCCTCTCTTTGGTGTGGCCGGGGCCAGATTGGCCTTAATTAAGGACAGGGGGGAAAACAGGAAGTTTTAAAGTCAGGGCTGTAATTGATTGGTTGAATGAGCCAAAAGGTCCCTGATGGTCAGTGCACCGGGTTCTGTGGTTGATATGCCAAAAGCCACCGTTCTCCTGTGAACATGCTAATGCTGAATGCATCCTTAAGCTAAATGTATCTTTAAGATAAATATATCATTGTATATATTTATATTTATATAAATAACAGAAAACACAACTGACTTCTGAGAATCCATTACTCTAATTCTGAATGTTTGATCATTTAAAGATGTATGCATACAAACATAATGAAACACAGAAGACCCTATCTTTACTCCTCACGAGTGTCGGTGGTTATTTTTGGTGAGCGGTCATATCTTCAGTTTGGGAGCTTGCTATGAGTCAGCCTCGATGTATCTTCTGCTTGTTCGGTTCGTTATCAGGGTAACCCGTAATAAGAGGTCTCAGAGTAAAGCCAGCCAATCAGCAGTCTAGGGCTGGCTCCCTGAGCCGCCCACTGTGGAACTTCTCCTACTTGTAACCTCCAGCATGCTCCCCCAACAGCCCTCTATGTAGCTCTCAGGCTATCTGAAACACAGATGAAAATTTATGGCATTGCAAGCCCTCACGGAGCCAAATTATGTTTACACAGGCATACCTCGCCATGAGCGAGTGCGGCCCTAATGTCTGGGACACTGTGGTGCATTCTGGGTAAGCGAGGAGGAGCCAATTGGAATCCCAGCAGACTTCCTCGCCCACTTGACCTGGTGACTCAGGCGATGACACTCCACTGTGTTGTGATTCTGCAGAAGACTAGAGCTATTAACCAAATGTCCAGAGCGCCCTACCTGAGAATCTTAGCTTTCAAGGGAAAAGAAGAAAAGCATGTATACACACCCCTACACACATAAACTATGACACACACAGCCACTCCATGCAAACACACAAGAACACTGTTTAATGTAACAGTGCCATAAAGTCATATTAACTCAATGTTTCTCACCTGGTTTCTCTTACCTCTCTTATTAAAATGTTGACCTTTAGTCTGTCAAACTTAATTAACTTAACATAACATAACTTAACATAACAGAATATCTCATACAACGTAGACTTTCATAAAACATCTCATCTGGAATCATCAAACAGTGTTTCACAATCACGATGGACAGCACGTCATCGTCTTAGAATTTGCTTTGGAAGTTGAGAAAACAATTAGCATGTTGCTTGTTGACACGTTTAATTGGTTAAAACAAGCTTTCCCCCGAATCCGCTTTGTTTGCTTTAGAAAAGGATCTTACAGAAATATTCCGGGAAGTATTGCAATTGGCTGCGAGCTCGGGTTCCCACATGAAATAGCAGCGAACTTTAATTCAAAACGCCTTGGACACAGAGCTGACTCTGGGCCAGCAGCGGAGAGGAGACAGCATCGCCGTAACCCCGGCATGAACTCCCACTGAATCTCAGAGTTCTCTTCAGATAGCGGCAGCAGAAAACACTTTCAGTGAGCTAGGCCTACGTGATTTAACGGCCGGGTTTCAAAGCGCAGGCACTCATGGCCGAAAGCTGGGTAATGGAATAGTAGTATTTGTATTTGACAAATATGTCATTGTTGTAGAGAGATTAGGCTGATTTTGAAAATCTAATTTCGTGTGAATGTTACTCACATTGTGTTATTTTGCATTTTCCTTGGACATTCATTCTCAGGACATAATGTTGGCTTAAATGCTTTGTTCGAAAACAGGGGCAATGCATTATTTGTAAATTAGACATGTGTGAATTTCATAGTAATATAGTTAGATATATATAGAGAAAAAAAAGTTCGACTGACTGAGCTATGCTCACCTCTTGATTAAAGATGTGTTCGTCTTAGCATCTTTGCTTTAGGAGCTTCTAAGCCTTGCTTATTCTGGCACATTGATTTGCAAACTAAACCAACCCATACCTACGTTGCCAAACTATTCCTTAGTATTAGAAAACCAATGGATGGTTAAAAGTAATGCTGGTGTCATACAATTCACAATATAAATGAAGTGGACTTTTAGTTTAAATGCTTTAGTCTGGCAACAGCAGGGGAACTGTGTCAGCAGCACTCAGTCCTATCCTCAGAAGAGCAGTTATTTAAATCATACAAAAGCACAGGTCAACAGCCATGCGTACACCTTCAACATTTAAGACCATAAATAGACCCCAGCATAATAATAAAACTACTGCATCATCTCCACCTCTTTCATGTGAGCATGCACGGGCCTGCTGATGGAAGACAATGTCTCACGTTGCGCCGCTAACATGGCGGGGCTACGTGGCTACCTGTCGGAGCGGCTCTAACAGTGATGTAGCTCCATGCTCTGTGTCGGGTCAAGAGGTTGAGGTTTTTCAGCTGTAAATGGTTTTTAAGTTCTCCCTATTCCCCTGAATGAGAGCCTCTGTTCTATGCCCTCAGCTCCCGAGCACTTCTGCTCCCATAAAGACTCTTCCACTACGCCTTCCTGGCATTATCTTCACATGCACATGTATGAGCACACACACACATCACACACACACACACACACACACGTACACACACACACACACACACACACAAATCCCCCCCTACACACACACACACACACACACACACACACACATACGTACACATGTACATACACACAAACAAACCCACACACAGACACACACACAATACGTGCATGAGCACACACACATGCATGCACACATACACACACACACACATACACATGCATGAGCACATGTACGCACATGCATGAGCACAGACACATGCATGCACACATGTACGCACATGCTGAAGCACACACACACACACACACAAGCAAGCATGAGCACACACACACACTCGCATGCATGCATACAAATGGTCACACACACAAACACACAACACAGTCACACAGTGTCACACACACACAGTCACACACAGCCACATACATGAATGCGCACAAGCATTTACCTAAATACACACATGGATCATATATCATGGGATCACAGATCATAGCTCCACCCATTTCTATAACTCTTGACTCCCAAGCTTCAAGGAACTCACTCCCAATGATGAGCCACACTAACCGAAATAGAAGCTGCATTTTAAGAAATCGTATTTACAAATATAGTAACACATAATATACTAACATTTCTTCTGATCCATGTTTGGAATTGTTATCTAACTTTGCTGAATATGTGAGACAGTTTAATTACATCCTCACTGTTCTGAATTCCCCTATATGTGACTTTTAATTCTGTCAGGCAGATAATAGTGCGCCCTTACCTTTAGGTGGGGTCCCTTTTCCTTTGTAAACATTGTCACAAGTTGCGCAATTTTTTAGTTAGTTCCAGCACGTCACATGGAGCAAGTGTGTGTGTGCGTTCTTGAAGAAGTGAGTCATATTCGTATAGACATTTATGTATGAGAACAGTACAGTTCATTTATAAATCAATGCTGTATTAATAAGTTTCACCTTAACTGTTGTTTTGATGTGTTAGGCAACTTTACAGCGCTCGGCGCATTAGCATCACGGCCCTTTCACGTGCGCTCATTCTGCGCTTATGGCCATGCATTGTTCGACCACGTGACAGTTGGTTATGCTCGCGCTGCCGCATATGGCGCGCTGTTGATAATTTGTATTCACTATAGAGGCATACGCATTTACGTTAATTTCATTCATTACTGTCGCTCATATGTAGCTTGATGTAAGGTAAATCCTTTATTATTCCATGGTTGTAGCCAGTCATTTAATGTACTTATATCAGTTTCCATTTATATTTCCTTTAGAAACAGCACACATCACATACTTAATCATGTATGCCCGAAACAACAAAGGACATCCAGTCTATCTTTGCCTCCGTCTACTCCTTACAATAGTCCCGCTGTGGATCGAGCAATCCACCTAATATAAGAAAGCATCCCTCATACAATCCTTCAGTTCTCAACACTCACTGCTAAAGGGAGGCGTGTTGAATAACTTCCCCTGTGTTTACTAGTTTTCTGTGAGTGAGTTGGTTATTGTTGACTGGTGGGTGGGGGGGGGGGGGGGGGGGGGGGGGGAATACCTGTTACGGGCTCATGAGGTCATTATAGCTGTATCATCGTTGTGATAAGTGCAATGAAATTGTTTGATTGAACACAAATTTGAGTCAACAAGTCTTAAGCGCTTTTTGCTTTCCAGGGACATGTCACAAGGCAACGTCAGTCATAAAAACACACCTTCTCGCCTATTAAAGAAAACAATCAGTTGCCACTCCAGTTGAACTGCACTCGCTACTCTTCTGTCTGCTCGTGTTTTTCCTGTCAGCCTTCTGCGGAGCTGAGTCAGTGATCCCATCTCTTCCGGAAGGCAGTGCCAGAAATGCCGGCCTGTTCTGCTTTGAAAGCCACCGTGGAAAGATCAACGGGATCTCTCCTGGGGGATCCACTGTGCTGCTGGGCTGTGCTTTTCTGCTGCTGCTCTGCTGCCCATTGGCCAAACAGCCGCAGGGCCTGCAGTTTGTCGACAGTCAGCCAGCCAGGCAGCCTGCCAGCCAGCTAGCCTAGCCTGGTTATTCCATGTTGTTTAACTTGGCAGCCACGCAGAAACAAACTTTTTTTTGTTGTTGTTCTGGTCTGCGTCTCTCTCTCTCTCTCTGTTGGACGGAGTGGTTATCTACGTCTTTCTTCATCTTTTTTCACTGGCCCCCTTTTTCTACCCTGATCTCCCCCATTGAAAATATGTCATATCCTCTACTCATCTCGTCATTAAAGCGATTTGGGACCGTACTCTTCTTCTTTTTTTGTTGCAACCAACCGAACTGAAACATATACTGCCAGCTCACCTTCACATTATACATCACTGGTGACCTCTTAATGTGTGTGAACACTGTTGCGCTTGTGACCCTTGACTCCGGTGAACATCTATTTCAGCGGCATAGGGAGGGAAGGAGGAGGAGGGAGAGAGGGATGAACTCTGTGATGTTGTGTTTATATGTCCTCCTTCGCAGCACTATGGATACTGCTCCTACAGTGCCAAGCTAGCGCTGTGCCATAAATATCCCAAAACCTGATAAATATTTGCTCGTCCCTATAAAGTTTAAAGCATACGGGGCTGGGATTTACATGTCCAAAGGGGGGCTTTGTAGTTTCTCTTGCTAATATACACCTTGATTTTGCCACGTCCTGTTGTATGTTAACTGACACAAAATGGCGGCTAGAGTTTTTTGAACCGACATCAGTCGTTAAAAACGAACCCAAGTGAGGTGGGGACACACTTTGACATGACACGCATGGTTCACAATCAACAACCACTGAACTGTGGACAGGGTTGGCCATAACGGATAACGGTTTTCGATAATGAGAGCAAGAATAACGACAATATTAACACACACTCATGCACACACACAGACACACACATACACACACCAAACCCCAATTCCAGGTCAACAAAAACTCATCCATTCTCTCTCTCTCTCTCTCTCTCTCTCTCTGTCTCTGCCTCTCTCTGTCTCGTGTTTCTAAATGAAAGAGAGAAGGCGCATAGGGGCACAACAAGCCACAAGAGTTTGCTGAACTCTAAACGGTGAGTCTGGCTCTCTCTGTGAAGCCTGGTACATTCCTCAACACTCAATAAACTCGGCTAACTCAAGATGTCAAAGAGCAGGCAGATAAGGCTAATCCCCGCACATAAATCTCACCATCTCTGAAAATCTCAATTTCATCTACTGACGGTAATACTCAAGAGGTCACGTTGCGCTCCAACACACTAAAAATTGTGGCAGGTGCTTGGCCCGGGTGGTTCATTGGGTACACAGGAGAGGTGGACCTTCTTTCCTGAAGGGATGAGGGGCTAGGGTCTGTCGTCCTGCAGGGAAGCACCTGACTAAAGCTTGTCTGTGTGGAAATACAAGGGGCTGATTTACTGAAAGCAAGAGCGTAGAAGCGAAACTCTACAACTCAATTTACAACTTAATCCAGACTCATCTAAGTCTGTACCTCCCACCGTCTCTGGATAAATATATCACATGTCTGATGTTCTTAGCAACACCGGCCACAGTTAATTATTTAAAAATACTAAGGAAATCCTCTGCACATATTAGCTGATAAGATCTGTTGTTTTTGCTTTGCTCACTTTCCTCTGGAGAAAAAAACCTCAGTTGAACCAGGCCAGTATTAGCTGGAGCATTGAGAATGTATGCATTTGTCTTAAACAGAAATAGTCCATGGCGACTTCAACAGAAAATGATAAATAACTTATTTCAAATAGAGGATAGCTGTTTAAAAATCGCTTGTGTCACCAAAATGATTTATTAGAAACAATTTAAATAAACTATTTTTAAACTGTCTGAAAACAAAACAAAAAAGCAATACAACACAATTCAAAGTTAAAATAAACCTTATGTTTAATACAAATAAATAAGTCCAGGAAAATGGCAGGGCCCTACAAGGATGACACAATTGTAAAATGCAATTCTATACACCAGTTCCATACCAGCTCTTCGAAAGGCAACACTCATCCCGTTACAGACTTGCCGACATATGACATTATAGCCCCAATACATTTAACCTTCACACATATTGCCATGGGCCTACCTTGGCTGCCAGTTACTTACCTCTAGAGCAGCCATTCAAACAGCCTGGCCTTTATGAGTATCCATGGTTATCAATAGGCCTATAAGCTATGGTTCTTTTCTTTTTTTCTTTTTTGTCGGGGCGGGGGGGGGGGGGGGGGGATCATTCATGAGATGTTTACTATCAGTATAGACTGATAATTATTTGATTGTAAAAAGCCATTTCAGTTGCATAAACATAGTCTAAATAACAGAACATGTGTTAGCTTTGAACTTGTTTTCACTTAAATGGTGTAATACTGTCCACTATTACAAGTATTAAGTGTCACAAAATGCCCAGGTATGAAGAAGATTTAGGTGCATTCATCTTAGTCATATTTTGTTTGTGTGTGTGTTTGTGTGGTGTGTGTGTGTGTGTGTGTGTGTGTGTGTGTGTGTTTGTGTGGTGTGTGTGTGTTTTTTTAACTCCACTCCTCTTCTACACACCTTCACCAGCTACTAATAAATTTGAAAAAAGTACCTTCATATTTCCCAAGAGTACACAATGTTTGAATATCAAAACGTTTCTAGATTTCATAAGCGGCTCTTTTCAGCAAACAATTACACAACGAGACGAAATGACATTGATTGCCCTAGTCTTCAATACCCTGTGTAGACCAAAACTGGTTTCAGCCAGATAACGTAAGAGCTATTAGCGGTAAATGGGCAGATAAAAAAAAAAGAGAGATTGTTCTAATAACCACTCAACAAAAAAAGAAAAAAGACATTCAAACTGTTTTTTTTTTACTTCTACGCTATAATTATATTTTTATTAACAATCATTGCCACATATTTAACAATGGAAGATTTATAAATACTTTGATTCATGAAAAGTTGTCTCAGGTTTTTGTAGTTTGATTCCAGTTGCAGAAAAATAAAACAAAATAAAAATCTAAATTTCCTTCGAAGTTAGTTTAGTGCCTCACCAAACACCGGTCATTCAATCCAATAATTTTTTTTTGTCTTTTTTGGGGGTTTGTTTTAGTTTCTTCTTCAGAGTGGGAAATCCATAAGAATAGTCACAAAGTGGTCTTCAATGCGAAACTGAGAGTTGACTCTGCGTCAGAGAAGAGACAAACGAAAGATCGAGCATGGAAAGGTCCAGAAACCATCCACTGGACGTCCCCGGGATTGAATAAACATCACCCGGGTGTCTCCTGTCCAGAAAATCTTCATAGGGGCCCACGCATGACGTAGCATAGTTCTCCACAACATTCTGGACAAATACAATCCCCAGATATTCCACACTTGAGTCACGCTTGGGGTGGGTGGAGGAGGAAGAGGAGGAGGAGCAGGAAGAGGAGGGGTAGGGTTGGGTGGTGGCGGGTGTGTGATTGAAGGTCACCCATGAAGGACCACCACCCCCTCCCCTGCGGCTTTTTCTTCTCCGCCCAGAGGTCAGCAGGGGTGTGGTGGGCCATGGGCTTTATTGGGGGGGGGGGGGGGGGGGGGGGGGTAGGAGAGATCCAAGGACTCCCAAATACTTCCACTTCCACGTGATGCTTTGATGCCCCAAACGACCCACCGCTGCACCTCCCCGGACCCCAGCAGAGACGTCAGGGGGCTCAAGCCAGGGCCATGGGGCACCAGGGCTCGCCCCTCACGGAAGAGGCCACGTCGGAAGGCACGGAGAGACCCACGTTGGTATACAAGCTCTCCTGACCCGGGTACTTCCCCACCGAGCCGGAGAGAGACACATCGCCTGAGCCTGACAGCACTGAGGAGCTCACCTGCATTACGGGAGAGGTGTAGGTTATTACCACGGTTCTAGTATATGTTGTGTATTAGTACACAGGGTGGGAGTGGTTATTGCATGATTAAGATAATGGGATTCAGAGACAGCAGAATTGTATGACCTAATGGTATTACCCATGGCTAGAAATGGGTGTGTCATTGGTGTCTAAATGTCATGGTACGAAGATAGTGATGTCATTTTTATCATAAATAGCCTATACTGTACACTCATCCACATGGGAACCTACGTTCCATTGGATCTTGTTTTAAATGAGGCAATATTATTGCCGTCATTGCAAATATATATATATATTGCAATGACGGCAATAATATATTATATATATATATATATATATATATATATATATATATATATATATATATATACTTTCTAATATATATATTTATTTATTTAGAAATTTAGAATTGATCAATTTTGTGGGGGTTTAAATATATATATATGTTTTAAAGAAATGATTTATGTTTTGAGTGAACCAACGAATAAAATAAAAATTGATGTAAGTGTTTGTGGCTGTTGAGTGAGTTCAAGTCAAATGAATCAAATTGTACTCATTGGCGTATACATTTGACATGGAACATTATTATTTTTTTTTTTATAATAGAGTACATGTCAAATCGATTCAGGAAGAAACAAGTCTTACCCCTGATACTTGGGTGGACGGCGAGTTGTTTTTAGAGCAATCCTCGGAGTTGGAGGAGGAGGTGGACGTGGGAGTCATCGGGACGGCGCTGTTATTGGCTGTAAAACGAAAACAAAAGTAACGTTAGTCTATTGTTCAGGTGGTTGCTCTTGAGATGAAATCAAAACTAAAACCACGGCACTGACGAACATCTCGCTGTTCTTAACATTATATAAACATTAAATAAAATGCTTACAGGATGAACCCTTTGATTTATTCAAGGTTTTGGGTTTTCTTTTTCTTGTCTGTATCCCTTCTTTTTTCATGGCGAGCGGCCGAGGCACCTGTATAATAAAATAACAAATACAGTTTTAACAAATATACAATGTTTTTATTTCATTATCAAACATAGCCATCAATTTGTAGATTTGGTGTGTGTTCGTTGTTAATCATAACTGATAAGACATCACATGTGGAGAAAACTCGCACTTACGCCATGTAACTTTGTGTATAGTCCGCACGCATTGCACACCGGTTCTCCCTCCGCGTTCCTCCGCCACAAAGTGGTCGTGCTCGTTTGGCAATTTGCGCACGACAGACCAATTCTTCTGGAGGAAGACTGATGAAAAGAAAAAGCAGAACATAAAGATGGATGCAGGCAGAAATTCTAAGAGAAAGGTAGTGGTGCCCCGGGATATCTCAGGCCTACGTGACTAATGGAATCGTTGGCTGTTACCCAAAAGCTCTATAAATCATTTAAGAAGAAAGCGATCGCTTTAATTTGGCTTTCATTCGGTTATCTTTCCCCAAGTTCCTAACAATAATACTTACTTACGTAACAGGACGGCCATTTAACACAAACGTGTGTGTGATTATTTCTAACGGCTATTTTATCAGGGAGTTGCATGCACGGCTCAAGCCGGCCTTGTACAATCTGCGTAATGCTGTGCGTAATGGCACCAGGAAAATACTCACATTCAAGAAAACCCCCCTGTACTGTCTGGAATAGTTCCATCCCAATGTGAACTTAAAGGCCTATTTGTGAAACTTTGATTCTACACGAAAACAAATGAGTCTGTTAATGAATTGGGAATTGGAAACTAGAAATAACGATGATTTCCGACAGAATATAGGCCTACATATTGTTTAGCGATGACCTCAACCACTCATACTTTGAAATGATTAGGTGGGACATTGAGTGGTCTTTTGTGCGGGTGCTTACCATCCGTTTCTGTGGTTTAATTAATGGCCGACTGAGTCCATTCATTTTGCTGTAAAGGCCGCAGGCGTTGCACAGAAAGTGGCCTGTGCCGTCGCGTCTCCACAGAGGCGTAGAAATGGAGCCGCAGTTGACACATTCTCTGCTTTCCCCCATGTCGTCTTGAAAATCTGAAATGAAACATAAAACCATGATTCAATTACCCAATTATCAATTATCACATAAAGTAAACGGTTTGAGACCTAGTCCTATCAGATTGAACGATGAAAGTGATTTATATTTAAATCTGATATACATGGGCCTATTATAACATAAGGGAGATTTAGTTTTTTATACATTTTGATCTCCTGACTATATTGGATGCTGAATATAATGGAAACTGGCAGTATGACAGATTATGAAGTAACTCTTATTCCGATTATTTTAAGTGTGCAATGAATATAGTTTTAAATATTGGCTATGCATTATTTAACATTAAGTTGTAATACATTATAATAATACACCCACAGTAATACACCCAATGTGAAAGTAGGCCTATATTTGCTGTATTTATGCCTACATAACACTTGAACTAAAAGGCCCTGCAGTTGCACGCTTTCCACAGCTTTCCATTAACTATCTGTCAGACAATGTCATAAAAAAAAAGAATAGAATAAAAAAAGACACATACCTCCGTTCGGTCCTCGTATGAGTGGTGCGCCCCTGTTCTGCAAAGTGTGCAGCATGGGGTTGTCAAAGGGCCCTACGGGCCAAGGTGAGGACAGCTGGGACGGCTGCGGGGCGACGTAGTGCGAGTAGGGGCTGGGGTAGGATCCGGGGAGAGCCCGGGAAAGACCGTATTGATCCCGGCTGCCCACGTTCAGCGGGTTGGCGTAGCCGCTGTCCCGGGACACGCCGTTGTTAATTGGCGGACTCGGGGAGTAGTGAAAACGATTGGACGCGTGCGGGCTCCCCGTGGAGTACGAAGGGCTCTCAGGGGCCGACTGCGACCACACCGAGTGGCTGGTGACGGCGTGGCTCGGCTGGCTCGAGCCGCCGGCCTGCAGGTACGACAGGCTGGGTATCATGGGGCCCACCCGTGAGCTGGGCACGTACACCGGGGAATTCGGGTTGGAGTGCATGTAACCATTCGAGGAGATGTCGTATCCAGTTTGGCTCTGGGCCGCCGCGATGGCGAGTGTTTGATACATGTCGGCCGGGTCCACGAGCAAGCCCGTCTTGGGCCCTCCGCTCGACAGCACGAGTTTGTTGCCTTGGTCTAAATCCGTGAACAGCGGGATGTCCTCCGAAGTGGCGAGGCTGTTGGCGTGGTGGTGATGGTGGTGGTGGTGTCCGAAGTGAACGTAGGAGTGTAGTGATCTGCCCTCGGAGCGACGGTGTCCCAACGCGACGTCCAGCTCGCTCGGCGGCTGCGGCGCCGGTGACCTCAGCTCCTCGGAGGCGTGCGCGTCCCCCCTGCTGTCCGAGTGCAGGTAGCTGTGTTCAGCCGTCGGTGACCCGGGGCTGCTGACTTCTCGCTTGACCATGGACCAGCTGTTTTCACCCAGCTCCATCCAGGAGCAATGATCATACACCGTGAGGTTAGAAATAGTGAGGGCTTAATCTCCCCTGTAAAAGGAGGATACAAAACAAAACAAAAACAAAAACATTAGAAACGTCACGATTGGGATACTTCAAGGCAAACGATTAGCCCACTCCATAGATACCGAACTTTGAGAGTTATTGAGAATGAGAGCGACATATAGATCAACCCGAGGTTAACATACCAAACTAAATGGATCATCATCCTCAACTATCGTCCCACAAAGTTCCAGCCGCCGGAACACATTTCCCATGGTAGCATACATAGATTGGTTCATTTAGAAACAAATATCTATTCAATGGTTCGAAAATACGAATAAGAATATATAGATATATAGGGTCCCAGTTTTCTTCAACCCCCCCCCCCCCCCCCATCCCCCCCCCCCCCCCCCCCCCCCCCCAGGGGAAAATGAAAAGATTTATCATTGACTTGGTATCACAAACTAAATAAACTGCTGTAATGCGAACTCATCACACGCTTTCCAACGCACCATCAATGTCCTCCCTGTTACGACTGCCTCATAATTACACAAAAAAACACACACCGCTAGTGATAGGAAACAAAACGCAATATGTCTTGGAAGCAAAGAGATAGCCTCATGATAAGGCTCATAACAGATAAGACCCAAAGGAGGGCTAGTGATAAAACAATACCCCTAAATGATTTAGGTACTTCGCAGCTGGTCGCCGGACCACAAAATAACCCAGATGTTGACTCGTCCACTTGGTGAGACTACGGGAAAGGAAAAGGAGAGCTTTTTTTCAACAACAACAAAAAAGAAAGTTGTGTATATTTCAACACAACACATACCTGCTAGTTCTACGGTTCCATGAGTCGCAAGTTGGGAAAAAAAATGTTTAGCAATAGTGTGCAGTTGTAGCTCCGGGAGATAATGAAAACGTTGGGGAGCTCCAACGAGTCTTTTGAGAGGAGGCGCTTCTTGTGGCCGGAGAGGCGATCAGCTCCGCGAACCAATCAGAGTGCTGCTGGGGGTGCCTGCCTTAGCGCTCCCTGGAGTCAATCAAATGCACACGAGAGTGGATCAGGCCTTAAATCACAAGAAGTTGCCAATGCAATCATGATTCTCGTCCTCCTTCATTATTTCTTTTCGGAGCCCACGTTTAAACAGACTGAAAGGGAAACAGATCGCATTGTTACCGTTTGGTGAATTTGCATATTGACGCATTCATGTAGACAAGGAAGGCGCTTGTACACCATTCGGCTTTGTTTTAACGCACTACTATTTAAACTACCCTACTCACAAAAAAAAGCTGGCCTTTATTTCTCTATCTATATTTTAACTAAATGGTACAATGACGTTCACTTAAAGTTCACTTTCTAAATATGTGTCTGATTAGCATAAAAAAAACAAAAAAAAGTATGCAGGTTATTCTTTAGGTGAATGATTTATTAATGGTCTGGCTTCCCTTTTTCCGTATGTATGTTGTGAATAACAAAAAGGTGAGTTGAAAGCCTATTAGGCCTATCCCTATTGCAATCAAAACAAAACGAAAAATAAGAACCTCTTTATAACTAAACCCTCCCCAGTCTTTTATTATTTGTATTATTTCTGGAGCCACAATTAAATTACCATTTCCTATTTTATCTGGGTTTCCACTTCTCTTTTCCACTTTCAATTTGACACAATTTGCATCGCTCCTAATTCGTTTATTTTAAAGAGACGTTTCTCCGTGGGATTAAATTGTTTTACCTCAATAGAAGTAAAACGCTTCATTAGATCTGAAGGGGAGCTTTACTTTGAAGCGCGATGATGCAGTCAGTCGGAATATACATTGGTGAGTGACGTGATCAAAAGTAAAAAGGTGTCAATTGAATCATTCATTGACTAGTCTTCTGCCGTGCTCACAAAGGGTAACAAATCGTCCTGCGTTCATCACTCGGAGAACAATTCGCCAGGTATTTGTGTCTATTTACATTCGTGTCTGGTAGGAGATACGCACTGCAGGGTGAATTCTTGGTAGAGGGATGGTTGGACAGAATTAAATGGAGATGGGTTTGTGAAAGTGGAGGACACAACCTTGGCACAACCTGAGTTGTGAATGATTTTTGCTTCATAACAAACCAAATAGGCCTAATTCTGGTTCACATTTCTGTGTGTGTGTGTGTGTGTGTGTGTGTGTGTGTGTGTGTGTGTGTGTGTGTGAGAGAGAGAGAGAGAGAGAGAGAGAGAGAGAGAGAGAGAGAGAGAGAGAGAGGTCAGAGCATAATTTTTGAAATATAGCAAATGGCACCCAGCTATGTGGCTTCCAATCCTCCACATTTTCTTGGCCCCAGCAGCAATGGAGTTACTCCAACGGTGGAATGGAAGGAATCCATGGCACTAGGCTACTGTCTCCAATCACGAGCTCTGAATGAACGACTATGTCAGCGAGGTGCGAGGAGAGAGAAATACCCCCCCCCCCCCCCCACCCCCACCCCCACCCCCAAACCCTGCTTTTGGCTGCTGTCTGCCTCAGCGCTTCGACTTCTTGACTAATGAGGTGTTCTCGCAATGATGCCAAAGTTGTGTTTCTCTGACAGAGTCGCTCGTGACGAATCACTGGGAGAAAAGTGGTCGGACGCCGCGGAGTCTCAGCCGTCCGTATCTTCACATTATCCAGGGGAGGAGGAACACGCAGGCATGCTGCATGCGGCTCCGGGGGTCCTTGTGATGGCACGCATACAACATAAAGACCATAGGCCTACATTTAAACACATTCGATTGTGTTTCAATTTAGTCAAGAAAAGCACAATTTTACAAATTTATAAGCAAACCAACAACGAAAATAATCATAACAAACATATTTTTTTACAATCATATTAAATAGGCTACGAGGCTTAACCTACTAGTCTATGTGAAGTATATTAAAAATGCATTAAAATCTATTTTCAGTGTTTTACATTTATTTATTAATATATTTTTAGGTCCAATCTCAACAAATGTTTGTTTATTTCATTGCATAATGGCCATTCCTCTTGGGGGGCCATTGCCATATGTACCGACATGATAATGATTATCTCTCTAAGAGTCACGGTAGTTATAAAGGCCTACTGGGGCTGATTAAACAATAAGGCTTTAGTAGACCTTGTGATATTATGTATTGTGCCACGAGATAACAATGGTCAGGAATTACTCCAATTTAATCTGCACTCTTTAGCAGATTATTTCGAGGGCTGGGGTTTCTTAACTAAATGGATACCGATACAAATTGGCGAATTGAGTCAAATATACGTCGTCATGTCAATTGACCCTCAGCTCGTTTGTGTCTGATAAGCCATAATAACCCTCAACAGTTTCGATAGGCCTTCTTGTATTATAAATGATAGGCCTAGTTTAGTCAAGTTTAAGATGAATGGGAAATGACAGTATTTAGCCACTCTGTATATTGGGCACAGAACGAAAGAAATCCATTCGAATTGATTACATCAAAACCCATTTTAACCAGGGCCTTTTTGCTGAAATATTTTGTCTGTTACAGGCGACTCGATGTTTATTTAAGTGAAGTTATTTTTATTCTGATCATAAAAGATATGAACACAAATATACCGAATATTGTTGGTTCTATTTTTTGTAGGCCTACCGTTTAACTAGTTTTACAGCGATGTGGCGTTATTATTATTATTATTATTATTATTATTATTAATAATAATAATGAAGAATATTTATTATTATTATTATTATTCATAACAATAATACCACTTCAGGTAAAATATAACCTCAGTAAAAAAACTGCACTTCAAGCTGTGCTTTAATATTTTGTTAATAACAGCTATGCTATGTTTGAAGGAAATACATTAATTAATCAATGCATTTATACAAATTAAAAACAAACAAAAAAATTGGTGGGTTTGAAAAGCAATATCTCTTAATTAACACATTTATGGGACAATCTTCGTTATGCTAAAGTAGGCCTGTATGCTATTAGATATGATCTTAAACCAAAAAATGGAGGCTATCTAGCTGCAAAGATATTTCACAATATATTTCAACAATAATAACAAAATCAAAAAAGCTTGTGTATTTCGAATTGAACTTTTGTAATTTATAGATAGATGAAACACATACTTCAAATTTATTAAATATTCATTATTATTAAAGTTTGAATCCAGTCTTAATAGAAAATCATAAAAAAGATACATGTACATATGAAGACATACAATGTCTTTATATGTATATTCAATGCTATTTCAACTCAACTTGCTGTGATGGATTAATGTATTTGAGCAGTTGTAACTCTACACTGCAATACGATGAAACTTTATTGATGTACATCAGACATCCCAAGCATTTCCAATCAGCCAGCAAATTCAGAACAATTAAATAATCACGCTCATACACCCAGACTGCAATATTAAAACTGCGGTAAGGCTCCACGTCTACTCTATATTTATTACAGAGCATATAAAATAAACGTCCTGTATTTGTTCATTTGATTCCCTGCCCTGGAACTGATAAAAGAAAGAAAAAAACAACACTGTCCCATTGACATTTCTCTTCCATAAAGAAAAACACAGTTAAGAGAGAGATCCATGTGGGTCTTCCTCTCTCCCTCTATTGTCTCCCTATCTCTCTCGCCCTCTCTCTGGCTTCACTCCCAGCCACTGCTTCCCTCA